>VWZT01008474.1:0-10416 GCA_013397055.1 Pachycephala philippinensis
TTTTAAAAAGTTGGCATTTTACATTTCACCCAGACTTCTTTTTGAAAAAAAATTTTTTTTTAAGATGGGAGTCAGTAGATAAGAGTCCTTGGTAGCCTCCAAGTTTATATTTTAATTTAGGCAACATATTATTAGGCAATAAACCAAGGTTTCTTATGGATCNNNNAACCAAGGTTTCTTATGGATCAGAATGTTGTTTGAGAGAGTAATTAAATGGAAATCTATAGATTATCAGTCTTGATGGTTATCATTCTAAATGGTTAATTGTGCATTAGGTAGTATTTTTTTGAGAGACAAAGATCTTTTGCTTTATTTTGATGTAGCACCTTTTATGCTCTCTTTGAAATAAGAAACAGTTAAAAGAAAAATTGCATACAAATAAACTGAATTGAAATACCTCATTTTTCTGTGGCACTTGCAGGAAGGCTGAAATTGTTTTGGGAATGTAGGTAGGAATTACTGGCTGGAATTTTTTTCCTGAGTAAATGGTATAGCTCTTTTTCTTAAGATGGCAGGAATGCTTCTGCCTCCAGCTCAACCAGAAGAGGTGATATATGATATTGTTAAACTAAGAAAGAAGGACTAACGATGTTTGGATTTTTATTGTGGTTTACTTTGGTCAAACATTGACTTCTTGAAATTTTCAGAAAAGCAGAAAAACTTTTAGAGAAAAAAGGGCTATGCCTCATCTGTCACTTTGAGTTCTTCTTACCTACCACTCTATATGTAATGGAAACACAGTCTTTCTGAACCAATTTTTTATAGCAACCAGTAAGAGATGAGACTTGTTTATCTTCCGACTAGTTCTTTCCACTGTGAAGTACCTTTCTGCATCATGGCTTTCTTCAACAGATACAGGCTAAGTTTATTGGCAATAAAAATACATTAATGTGAAATTTGAGGGGAATGAGAAGGCCTATAAATCTCAAGGTTATCAATATATTCGCAACATACTAAAGGGCACAATTTCATCTACTGGGTTTTCTATCACTTCTTATTTATTGTCCCACTAAATTAGAACATCAGGTCTATACAAAGTGTGATTGTTGAAAGGATGAAGAGAACCCCATGGTAGAATACTTGAAATTTTCATTTTTCCATGCTCCATTAAGCATCCTGTTTCTCAGTCATAAGGATACTAAAGCCATATCTGGTTTTAAGTTTATTTTACAGTTAGAATCACAGAATCGTTAAGGTCTGTCTTTATTTCAATTCTTATCTGCCAACATTTTCAAATATACCACAAAAATAAATAAATCACCCAATATTTCCAAGTACATTTTTGTGAAAAAAATTCACAAACCCATGCATTGTTTTAACAAATAAACCTACAAAAGAAGTAGCTTCTCTCATATAGGTTCTTTGGAGGAAATACTGAAATGTCTATAATGGCATCCTAGTATCCTAATTTTCATGGGTTTTTTATAGCAAGTAATACTACCACTATATGCAATACGACATTTGCAGATACGAAGTACTGGGGTTTGTAGGGTGGTTCACAGGAAGGAGTATGTGTCAGAGGTTAATAGAGATCTTTCAAATACTGAAAAAACACAGCTTTGTTCAATGCTGTCTTCATCTTAGCATCCTGCTTGGTATGTCTTACACCAATTCTTGGATATGATGCTGTTGCATAAGTCTCATTACATCTAGATTTGGGAAGGATTGCAAAAGGTTCTAGGCCATCAAACTGTCTTCCACGACAGTTCACGTGAGAAGATCATAGGTGAATGTGAATTTTGAATATTCCCCAAATCTCGCTTTATAACACAGTGATTTTCTCTTACTGTCCGGCTTGGAGCTAGAAAGATACAAGACAGCTTCTAGCCTAAATGCCAAAGGTATATTTTAGTTTCTATTTAAACTACAGGAATGTCACTTCCCTCTCTTCCCTCATCTTGAAAATCATAGAATGTATACCTTTCTCTAGAGCAGTGAGTAGTTGCTTTTGTGTGAGTGTGGAATGGGACTGGGGGTATGGGGAGAAAGAGGGCGGACAGGAGGGGGGAAGAGGTGGAAAGTAACATGTAACATCCTTTTGCCAGAAGCTGTAAAACAGTTTTCTCTTGTCTTAAGAAATCTGGAATTTGGATCTGCAATTCTAAAGTTCTTTCACTTTTGTGTAATAGCGGCTCAGCTGAATAATGAACACTACTGTACAGAGAAATCAGGAACATCCTATTTTAAATAAATTTTTATGTTTACATGAGTAGCTTATTATTAAAATATTTCTTGCGTGAGAGAACTGAAGGTTTGTTATTTTTATTTCCTTGTTAATTTTATTTCTGTATTTTCTAGGATTTTTCATTTTAATGGTAAGTTTTTGATTTAATATTGTGTTTCCTGTAAGAATATCAAAGTTCGTTTTGGAAAGGTTATTAGTAACATTCCTTTCTGTTTACCAAATTTACAGGGGGATAAATGGAAGCACAGAAAGCAGTTTCACCTGTAGAGTTTGTTTCTAAAAAATATATTACTTGTTACTATTACAGTTGAGTATAAAGATTATAATCCAGATTAAGGTTTTTGTTTGGATATTTGGCATTGTGAGAATTCATAGTAAGAAGTAACCTCTGCCTTGAAGAGTTCAATCCAAGTTCAGGGGCAGGGGTGGGGTAGAATTCAAAGGTAGAGAGAAGTGCGCAACAAGGACAAAATGCTTGTGGTGTCCTGAAGGTTAACTTCTGCTTTGTAATTCTTTAGATCCTACTAATTCTTGTCCAGATAAAATCGTTTTACTTCAATCTTATTGCATATGGTCAGTTATATGTGTAACAGTACTTTAGGGGCGGATGTAATGGGTGAAATCCATGGTACCTCTAGACTGGCACTCAGGCTGTAAGCAGATGTCCACAGGAGAAAGCGCAATATGATACTTCCCACAACTAGTCTCCCATCCTCCAATTATTTTCAGCTCAAGTATTTCCTAAGCTTTTGCCCAGTGTCTTCTGGGAACTTTGTAAACCTTTTCATCTTCAACATCCTTCGACAGGAAATCCCTCAAGTAACAACAACTAGTTGTATGGAGAACATCCTCCATTTTCACTTGGAATGTAGTTAGTTTACGTCAAATATTTTTTTCTGAACTGGTTGCTCACTGAAATTTAGATTTATGAAACTTAGTCAGGAAGTAGTGGATACTCTTAGATATTATCAGTTTCTCACTGAAGAAAATCTTGTTCACGATCTTGGTTTTTTAAAAAGAAGTTGTTTTATCATATATAAAAAAGAAATCATCTTTGAGGCAGATAGCAATTGTTTGTCAGCCTTTAACCTTGTTTTGCCCTCCTTCAGATGAGGTCATTGCAAAAGCCTGAGAAAAACATCTCTTAAAAATTTCTGGATGTCATGCAGTTCCTTGTCTTCTATGTATCTGTGTTCAGATGGAAAGATAGTACCTTATAGCAAAGATGAATGTTAGTGGTTTGGACTTTTTATCTTATGGTTTAAATGTTCTTGCTATAGAAATTTTATTTTTACAGTTAACTTTTTTTCTGTCTTGTCATTTACACTATAGGGAAAACATTTTTGGTTGGGTTTATTTCCCTTGAGAGCCAGGGGTAGGTGGGAATAGAAATATAAGGCCAGAAACTTTTTATACCCACTTTTGAAGACAATGTCATCATAAACAATTATCCATCCTTACTTCATGTACCTCCATGTAGTGGGATATAACACTGTTATTCTGATTCAGAGTTAAAATATTTACATTTACAAAAGTATTTAAAAGTGTTTAAATACTTTTCCTGACTGTACCAAACCAGTTGTGCCTTGTAAATCTCAGTCATTCAAAAAGTTTAATGATGGGGAATGTGGAAATCACCAGTTACATTCTCATGAGCTTGTTATGCACATGCAAATTGAGTAGTTGCAAAGAGGCTTTTTAATAGACTCCCTGTTTCCTCTCTTTGAAGATTACAGAATGTACTAAGGCATGATTTCACATGCAGCTGTTTGAATAAATTTAGCATCATATGTAAGTCACCTTTGTAGCAAAGACCGAAACTGTG
Source organism: Pachycephala philippinensis (assembly GCA_013397055.1). Lineage (NCBI taxonomy): Eukaryota > Metazoa > Chordata > Aves > Passeriformes > Pachycephala > Pachycephala philippinensis. The sequence goes on from VWZT01008474.1 coordinate 4,011, forward strand.
GTTTATGAGCTTACGTGAAAACAAACCCAATCTTGTTAAAATCAAGAAGGTTTGAAGGAAACAAAGTTAGGAAATGTTACAATTTTGGTAATTTGCACCTGATGGTGACTGAAAAATTGGCATTCCTATGCATGTGATTTACTTGTTCCGAATGCATAAAAGCACAATGTAGCTTCCACAGTACACCTTATCCCTTCACTGCCTTGGCAGTTACCCAATATTTCTTGCTCAGTAGACAACCCAGCACTTCTTGTTCAAAATAAACAATTCAAAATCTGCACCAGATTTGAAAAGGCGTATTTCTTCATGAGCTCTTCCCATTGGAGAAGCTACATGCTTTACAAAGATTAAAAGCTGTGCTGTAACAGCACTGACAAAGTATCGTTAGATCTCTTCTAAAGATAGGGATTTGGAATATGAAGAACTGTCTTCTACTAATGTGGAGTAAGTAATCTGTAGTATTCAGAAACTAACTATCCAGTATTTTTAGTACTTCAGTAGTACAAAACATAATACAAATACTGTTTGAGTCAACTTTTTTGCAGTTGGGAATACTCTGTTTCTACTAATCTATCTTCAAAGTTCAGAGCTAAGTGCTGCCAAAATTTAGGAAGGTACCTGTGGAGATCATCTTTGAAGGGTGTGACTGATATTAGGTGCCCCATTATCACACAGGACCTCAGAATCTCATTTTACAAAACTACAGTGTCAATAATGGACAATCTTGGGATTTATACCCAATATAAAAATTTGTGACTGGATGAATAATTTTAGGCAAATCTATAATAACTAAAAAATAACATCTTAAAAGAAATATCAGGGAGTTGTAATGATCAACAGTGCTATCATTTTGTCAAAAGAACTTTCTTTGAATCATAAATGCAGATTAGTACTAGATTCTGTCCCTCTCATATATGAATAATTTGCTCAAGAAAGAGTATTTTATGCATTTACTTTTTCTTAAATGGAATTAAATAATGACGACCAGGTTAATCCTTAAATACATCTTTGCCTCTTAAGAAAACTGTTTTGCTTTTCCAAGGATTTATTTTCCTGGACCATTACCTGATAAATAGCAACTTGTTTCAGTAATGCTTAATGACGCAGGACCCATCTGGCATTATATCAGGATGTGCAGCTGGCTATTAATTACTGAAAACTCCTCCACAGCTCAAATGAAACCATCCACCAAAGATCTGATTGAACGGATTCTTTTTTCTTCTTTCTTCTATAGCACTAAACACAAAAAAAGAGTAAATAATTCATACTCATTTACAAAGTTAGTCATGGATACTAACGTTCCCAACAACATGAATGTTGATTGCCTTAATGGTTTCTGTTCTTCTCTTGTCCTGATTTTTATTCTTGAAACAATGTAGTAGTTTCTCTTTTCAATTGTCCTTCCGACTTTATGGGATGTAACTTTTTGGGGTTTTTTTCTTGCTTTAAGGGATTACAGTGTAACGATGCATACAGTTTTGCCTATGATCATCCGTGCGTGGTGGAGGTTAGGTGCTGCAGGTCCGTGTTGTCAGGGCCACCCTGGACGCAGCATGAGTGTGCCTTCCCCATGGGCACTCAGTGGGGTGCAGCACTGATAAGCACATGATCATGGTCATGGCCGCACATATCAGCACAGATAGAACCACTCAGCATTCAGTGCAAGCCCAAACAGCTCTGTTTGCATCCCATGTCCTCGTCCGGCTGATCAGGATGAAGGTCTGTTATTGGGACATACTTATGTTGATGGCCCCTCCAGGAGCTGGACTGAAGTCCCAGCAGTTGTGCATCCAGCAGCTGGACTCTGGTTTCCTCATTTGTGTGAGTGTGCATGTGTGCACATGGACACCCACATACAGTTTGGATCTCTTCATGAGAGACCCATCCCGACCTAACCCTGGCTGCTGCAAATCGGCCATAACCTGGACTCTCTGGTAGCTGCCTTCTCCAGGTGCCTCACTCCCACTACATGGCTCCCAGGGACTCAGACTGCTCACTGGCTAGCTTGTCTTGATGCTCGTTGGCAAATGCACAAGGACTTTGTCCCTTTGCTGACACATCTATAAGCAGTCTGGCCCCAGTTGCTTTGGCATAGAGTAGATAGCCCCTTTGCTAGGAGCACAGTAAGACGTGCAGTTTAATAAGCAGACAGAACAGACTCTGGGGTTCTGGCACAGGGCATAGTCAGACAAGGTAACCAACCACCTGCTTTAACCCCTTATCCCTCTGTTTTACCATGCTTGCTCCTCTGCAAACCACCTTATCTGCCTTTTGCCCCACTTATGCTTCCTCTATGGTACATCCCAGGCTAAGTCTCATCCAAGCCCAAAGCGCTCTTCCCTCGTACCCCATAACGTGTCCCATGCCTCATGGCAGTAACCCTGCAGTCTTGAAGGCAGGGGGGAGCCTCTCCCATCAATTCCCCAGAGAGGGGCCAGGTGGGGACTCCCTTTCTCTGACTGGGCTATTGGGATATCACCTCTCCCATTGCGGCTCTGCGCTCCTCTGTGTCTGTGTCTGTGAATGTGTGTAGAAATTAATTACATTACCTGTATGGTTCTACTGTTACTCTGAAAAAGGCACTTGGAGCAATTTCTTCATTGTTTTACATACACTAAATGATAAAGCTTCTTTAAAAGCATATATTAAGCAAAATGTATGTGAAAGGAAGACATTTAAAAAAAAATACTGAAAATATGAAATACTTTGTAGGAAGCACAGCAGTAGTAAATGAAGTATTGTCTCATAACTGTAATGGGAGATTGCTAGTAAGAAAATGGTCCTACAACTTATGTAATGGGAAGAGATTTAAAAAATAGCTCTTTGTGTTGAGATTTCACTATATAGTTTTAGTAAGCATTTTATGGAAAAGTATTGGATATTTTACAAGCTGTTGTGGCTGTGTTATTGCTCATCTCATAAAAAAAAACGGGACAAATGTCTTTCTGGCTTTGACAGTACCCCTGAACTGGCATTGACAGAGAGCTTGTCAAGGCAAATAGCCTCTGCAGTCCCACTCCAGACTTGTACATTTTGTAATAAATTTTTGTACACTTCTAGAGGTCAGACATCCAAGGAATGCTGGAGGCCAAATGTGGTCTGACTCCACCAATTATTTAGCTGTTTAAATGAGCTGTCCTGAATAAATAACAGCCTGGGCATTTGAAAAATGAGTGCACGGTAGCTGGAGCTGAAGACTTGGCAGAAGTACTTGTGCAGCGGGCTAGCATCACAGCGAGGTAATTGGTTCATATAGCAGTATTTTTTCTGGTCTCACAGAGGGAGGAGGTCTCAGTCTGTACATTTTACCAATTTGCCATGCTTTGATATTCTAATTTTTGGAAGAAAATGTACACTGTGAAAAGTCTATTGCTGATTCTAGCAAAATACTGATTTTAATGTATTACTTAACTGAAGTAAAATATTTATCAATGTGGAATAAGAGCAAAAATATTTGTTGCAAAATGAGATTGGGTGTTCAATTTCTGAGAGAAGCTGGGGAGAGTGAGTTAGGGGTAAACCATATGCTTAGTTTATACAGACTGTGTTGCTGCTTTGTTTTCTGTGTTCCCTTTTCAGACTTTTTATACTTTTTTTTGCAAGTGGTGAAATCTTGAGCAGTGAAGGAGGTGAGGAAAGAGGAACTTCTCTAATTAATTCTGTAGTATGTAACAATGCCTTCATTTAGTGTAAAGAAACTACAGGCGCTCACTAATTTTAATCAACTATATTTCAGCCCTGAGGGATCAAAAATTAAAAAAAAAAATCAAAAGTTTGTCTATAATAATGCTAGATTTAAACCCCAAAAATCCTTGTCTTTGCTGTTGGGTTGATGCTTGAGACTCCTCAGTAATGCAGATGAGGTTTGTCATTCCAGAACAAAAACTGTAATATTCCAGCTGGTGAGTTGCACCGTGTGCCTTAGAATGATGAAATTGCTTCCCTGGCTACTGCCCGTGAGGAGCTGGTGGTAGTAAATTTGCTATTTGAAAGGGTCACCATTCACATACAGAGCCATCCTCAACATTCCACTGTCATATGAGTGGATGCAGCCTTCCAGGCCCTGTGTCTGGAAGGAGAGATGCTGTTCAAGCAGACTCTGCTTCCCAAGCAGCTTGCCCTCTTGCTTGCCAACCTGGGGAACTCCCTCGCCTCCTTGGATCCCCACTGTTACTTGTGGTGGCCTGCTGCAATGGGCAGCTACAGACGTGAAATGGGCTCAGCTCTGCATTGCATCTCCAACTTTCGCTAGACAAGCTGGGAACAGGCTGTGGAACTAAAAGTTAAGAGTCTTGCAGTTATTTTCTTAGCTGACGTTTTAGAAAGAAATTCAAGGTCTTGTCAGACTGTGTAGTGATATGATGAACAATGAAATTCCTACCAGCTTTGCAGAAATACTGCAGCTTTGTAGGAAAATGTGCTGATTAATGTTGCTCTCTCTATGTATGAAGCTTGAAGACAATAATAAATATGCATATTTGCACATCTATGTCTGCGCATTAGAAAACTGGGACTACTGTTGATAAGGTACTTTCTGTTGAAACCCGCCATTCTTAAATGAAAATGATTTTTTAAATTGGGAAGGGATAATTTTAAAAGTAAATTTTGTCCGAAACTCAGCACAAAAAAAAGGGTTAGGTATTCAACAGTAAATGAAGAGCTGCAAAGTAATGTGAGGTAGAAGACAAGCCCGGTGAGTAGAAATAAAAAAGCTGAATATAAACACGCAAATCTTTATTAAGGTAATTACCGTAACTGTATCTGCAGAACTTCAATATATGATATAAATTTTCTGTAGAAAATGGCTTTTTTTTCCCCTAAAAATTCAGAAACATCATTAAAGGTCTTAAATCTTGTAAATTATATAGAGTACATTGCATTAATTTTGAAATTCTGTCTCTAAGACAAAAAGAAATGGAAGTAAAAATGCCATCTTTGTGAAGAAACTTTAGTAACAGGAAAAATATGCTTCTGGAGAAAATCCTAAACTTTAGATATCAGAAGAGAAACAAGAAGCCCTTCAGATTATAACAACAATTAATCATAAAGTTGGTTTTAACGAAATGCTGTTTAAAATAAGTCAAGTAATGGTGTTTTTTCATTAGTTAAAGAAGAAAATCCCCAAGAGCAATAATTCCTGATTTTAAAATAGTCTGAGTAGATGACTTGTTTTGCATGGAAGTCACCTTTACACTGGAACAGAGAATAGCTGACGTGGAGGCAATTACCTAATACCCCAAGAATGTGAGGTTTTGAAATGACAGCTGCAAAATGTAGTAGAAAGCATCTACAGTCTGTTGCCTGAAAAGGCCTCTTTTAGTTTCTCATAGAGTTTGTGTATAAATGTTTGTTTCTTACTTGGGAACAGCTGACATTTCAAGTCCATCCTGAAAAGAAATTTTAACTACATTAATGGAATAGAGGCTTTTTTAATAGCGTTTGTGAGCTCTACACCCTTGAAGTTCACTTCTGCTGTTCTCTGTCTTCTGCTTTGTCTCAGAAGCTTGAAAATCCTTATGTTTTCAAATATATATATGGTGGAACCATACATGATTGGTGACATTCTACAGGAAAATGCCTTAGCAATTTCAAATTGTGGTTTTATAATAATAAATAATATCTTTAATTTTTCTGTGAAGATCTGAGGTGAAATGTCAGATCCTGCTGAGGTCGAGGTCAACTTTCTCATTGACCTCCTACAGCTGAGGATTTAAAAAGATGTTTGAGAGAAAGTCTTTAGGGATACAAGAAATTGTTAAAAATGTTCTGTACTTTTAACCTATTAGTGACATGCTTAAATTGGTTGGACCAGTGATTTTCTACACACCTCCAGTACTTGTAATATGAAGGTTTTAACGGTTCTACAGAGCAAGTGCCATATTTTGTCTTAGCCTATTTAACAGGACTAAATTTTCCTTCTTTTTGTCCTTCTGAAGAACAATATGCAGGCTTCAGGGAAAATACCCCTTTCTTGTGCTTTTTGTGCCTTTTATAATGTTAGGAATTTCATCATAATCCTGCATCCCAGTGCTCTGCATGAACACTGGCCAGACATTATACAGCAGGCAGGAACATTTCCTGAAGTAAATAATGCCAAGGAAAACCACATGCAGGATGTATGCTTGGGTTCTCTGCACCTTTTATAGTCCTAGACTGAGTAAATTGGTGCCAGGGGGGTTTCCTCATATTGTTCTATTATGTTTCACAGACTTCTCTATTTTTAAATGAATTCATATTTCTTTTTAAATTAGCTGGAAAAGTATTTGGAATTAAACTGTTCTCTTTCTTTGTATTTGTATTTTACTAGCAAAATTGTGAGTTTAGACAACCTTGTTACTGTTTTCTTCAGAGTCTGCTATCTTTAAAAAAAAATTATATAAATATAGCATATTCGTCTTATTTATGC
>VWZT01008474.1:11503-23980 GCA_013397055.1 Pachycephala philippinensis
TCATTGTTTCTACATAAAGAGAGAAAATGAAAGTATGTTTTTCTCATATTCTTGTTTACTGTGTATAGTTGAGTTTGTCACATCTTTACATTCCTTCTCACCCTATACTACTTTTTATTTTCCAGTTTTAATGTATAATCATGAATTTTGAAATGGTATCCACACAGTAATAGTTGAGATACTTGTCAGCCTATTCTCCTTAGAAAATTTAGGTAAAATCTAAAATTATCACCTGGTCACTTATTAAACAGTGCTAAAATGCAAGAACAATCTATGTATCACAAAAATCTGCAATGAAGGAGAAAATGAAAGTGGCATAAGGACAACTTTTTTTGTATACAGACTGCTAACACACCTATGGTCTGTGACCTTTTTCTCAACATAATTTATTCTGGCCATAATGCTGTGCATTTAAGTGTCTAATGCCTATTGATTTTGATACAGGAAGCTATGTACTTAAACTGGAGGGGAGAATCAAAATCTCCAGTGCCTTGATTGGCAGTCAGTATTTTAATTTTCCATGAGAACAGTCTGAAGAGAGTCCAAAAAAAGGTATTAGTTTTCAGAAGCAGTCAAATGGAAATGAAAAATTAATTTGCCTATCTGCTTCTCTTTTTTTTCACCTCTATCCCATGACTGCTGAATGTAAACCAAGCCTGTGTAAGTTCAATAAAGTAGCTTATCTACTCTGTTGATAAATATTGCACAGGTTCATAGGCAGGTCCTTATGCCACTCTCAGTACCACAACATACAGAAAATATAAAATATTCCATGGGTTCTGATATGTTATGCCTGCTCCCTGCCATGCTGACCAGTATGATGCCATTATCTTAATTTGTTTTCTTGGTTGTATTAATTCATCTGGGTCTACCTATGTCAGTCTCTTTTCCTTGGAGTCTAAGGACTTGGAGATAGGGATCAAATTTGTTGCTGTTCTGTTCAGCAGCTAGCAGAGTAGATTTATGGTTCCTGAAGTGTGTATACAGAATATAAAGGTGCTTATAACAGTGGGAGGCCCTTTAGAATGATAAATGTTGACAGTTGTAATTTTAAATTTGAAAAAAACACATATATTTACTCTTCTATAACTTCTGATTATCTACATCATTTACTCAATTTATCACCCAGTTTACAGGTGTTCTTGTAATATTTTAATATATTCATGTATTATTCATAAATTAGCTTTCATACTGATTGCCTGAAAAATAATTTTGAAAATTGAATTGAATGGGTGTTATTACTTCTATCAGAATGAAAGAGATGAAGGTAACTAAAGAGATCATTATGTAACAGTTTGATGCAGGATCACATACAACCAGAAACTTTATGAAGATTTTAAGTAACTTAATTGATCTGTTGTGTATGATATCCAACGAGCAGGAAATCGGTTTCAGGTTTTGGCCATCACTATCTTTAAAATGGCATCTAGGCCAAATTGCCTTGGCTCCAAATTATGCAAGCTTCTTGTCTAAGCTCAGAGAGCAAGGAGAGTAACCAATCAGCGTATTTTTCACAGTGCTGTTCTCAGTGTCCAGGTTACCAAGATCACTTGCACGTTAATCCATCTGTCTTAAAAGTTTTTCATCCGTTTTCTGCTTATAAAATCATCTCTTAGTCACTTCATGCTTTACTTCAAGACAGTAATGGAAACCTCATATGGTCAAAAGGACTTTATTCAAGATGTGCTATTACTACTTGACAGAAGTTTTTTTTTAATATTTATTTCTGTCCGTGATGTCTGCTTCTGTCAAATATTAACTGAATCTAGCCCAGGTATTCCTGTTTCATTCCTGTGTATGTCACATAAAGCACTACCTAAAGTTTTGCTAAACTAAAGACAGAGAAAACCTTCAGCTTTTAGTTTCAACCTATATCTGATTAGTTATTTTGCCAAAGAAAGTCATAATGATCTGGCAAGATTTTAAGCTGTTTTGTCTGTTTATTATAATTTTGTCCTTTAGAGTCTTGGTTAGTGATCTGCTTTTTGTATTGGAGTTAAGATGGCTCCTTCTCCTTTTTCCATATTGGCATTGCCTGCCCCCTCCAATACCTGGTGCTCTCACTGGTATTCTGCACTTCATGAATAGAATCACTTAAATATTATTCCAGATAGTGATTTGATGTGATGTGATAGACACAAGCACATTGGGGTATATTTCACTTGCTCCTGATGATTCTCTACCAAGTATTTCCACTGTCATTTGGCCACTATTTTTAAATGGTTTGATACTTAATAATGTGACAGTACTTCTGTTATATTTATATTAAATGGGAAAAGAGGATATCCTGTTATTATTTTGACAAATGTCAAACAGTACTTTAAAGTTTTTCAACAGGCTTTGAAGTAGTTATTACAACTGGAAAAATTATTAACAACCTTCTGCAAAAACTATGAATTATATTTTTTGTCTGCTTTTTTTTGTGTCATGGTGACTTCAAAAGTATTAGGATTGACAAGCTATAAAACTTACAGTGCCAGTGATGGAGAGATTTCGTGTACATATTTTATGTGTACCTGGGGTGCTGCAAATGTTATGAACAACTTTTAGCCTTTATAACATGGTCAATAAAATATTCTCCAAACTAGGATTTTCAGTTCTTGATACTGTTCACTGGGAAAATAAGGAGATAGGTTCACTAAATGCTGGTTTTACATGCCATTTTAAAGATAGTGATGGCCAAAACCTGAAACCGATTTCCTGCTCGTTGGATATCATACACAACAGATCAATTAAGTATATATGTGTGTGAATGTTCTCTTTGGTTCGGAGAGAACCATGTGAGCAGTATATTGTATAGTTAACTCAGCAGGTAACATGCTCCTTTTCTAAGAAAGAGTAGCCATAAAAAATATGGCTTCATTTAGCTAGAGAATGTGTTTACAGTGTTAAAGTTGTGAAGACTTTTAAATTACTTGGATAGGGGTTCATATTTTTCACTGAAGCAGAATTTTAAAATATTGCTAATAATCTGTTAAACTTCTCATGGTACTAATGTCTGCAAGACAGATCTATTTAAGCACTATTTAACATAGCCAACAAATATTCTCAAGATATCAAGAAAAAATAACCAAATTTGGTTTGCACCGTGTGATACATATTTACTCTGAACTGTGATGAACTTAAACCATTTCTCAACACCAGTTTGTGAAAATTTAGCAGGTTGAAGATATTTTAGGGTTTACTCTGAACAGTTATTCTGTTTTAGCTTCAGTTCTGCAGAAAATAATAATAACATTGTATTGTTAAAACAACATAGATAAGTAATGAAACAATGTGGACCAGGTTTGGCCTTCAGCTGAAAGTCATGCTGCTCTGAAAGAAGGCAGCAGTAGTGGATCTCAGGCATTTTTTTACTACACTGCCAAGTGTCAGTTTCCCACTGGAAACCTGTCCCTCCTGCAGCATCCTGCAGCATGTGAATCTTTACACTTCCCACCAATCCCCTGTGCCTGGGGCAGCAGGCGCCAGCGTACAGTAGCATCTGGCAGGCGCAGGTATGCAGTAGCAGGGATCTGAAAGGGCAGCTAGCTTCAGAGCATGTGCAATTACCTTTCCATCACATTCACTCGCTTTTATTAGAAGTACTCTCTTTGATTCTGGGCTAAGTGTATGAAAATATATTTCAAGTTTCTTCATTGGAACTGAACAAAATAGAAGAATATTTGCATGGCCAAACATGGAAAAATGCTGTCACTTTTGAACACAATAAGTCTTAAAAGATTGAGACAAACTGTGAGAAGAAAATCCAGGGAAACCTGGAACCACCTCGTATTGATCAGGCTCATAGAATAATAGTCTAAAGTGATGTTTGAACTTAGCTATCACAAATAATATGACTGTGCATTCTCTTATTGCTGGGTATTGTACCATTTACAAAGCCACTGCATTCATTAGATGTTTAGTGCCAAGGTGTATCAAATTGTTTGGGTGTGAAAAAGATTTTAAAAAGAGGTTTGTATAAGCCTAAGTACAGCAACTGCAGAATCTGTAATGACAGAACTGAAAGATTATACAATTATTTGCTTCCTTACTTTCAACTTAGACTTGTAGCAATTTATCTGCCCGTTTTATTTCCTTTTGATGGATTGCCTAATGAATTGAAATGTTTTTCATCTTACTGTCCACTTACTTTTATTTAAGACCCCAAACCACTGGTGTAATTCAGCTAAGTGGGGTATTGCTGATGAAAAATAACCTAAAACTTAAAAGCAAAACCAATTAGGTCAAGAAGTTATCTCAAGTGCACTCTGAAACCTATTAAAAGGACATCCATTTCTTGAGCAACTGATGATATACTTTGTGTTACTTCTTTATTTTCCTTTTTTATGTTTACCTTTGATGTTCTAAAAAAGTGTAAATGCAATCTTTAAAGTGGCAATTTCTCTCTCTTGCATATGCGCTCTCACACATCAATATATCATAGCAGTTTTTTTATGTTGTTTTATTTATCTTGGTTTTCCAGGAATTTTTCACCCATATGTGAGGGAGGGAATAGAATTCACCCCATCATCTGATATGTTTAACTCCATGGCTCTGCAAGGCCTAACAGCCTTCATTACCAGATTTTAACTTCAGAATATTCTGATCTCCAGCACAGATATAAAATATTTTAGTAGCTCTTTGTGACTGTGATCTTATGTGAAAAACTTGAAGTGAGAAGTTGTTTAATTAGTTTTAATTATCTTTTATTATTTAAATAGCTAAAATGTGAAACAATTGAGCTGATCAAATTTCTATTAGATTCCCTTGTCTACCTGACCAGTTACTTTCTGTGTTTTTTCCCTGTAAATTGTAGGGCTTATGATAGAACAGCAGTCTCACATGTTTGTAGACAGTATTAAGTACAGTAACTGACAGGGGTCTGTAGAAATTACTGGAATATAAATTATAATATGAAAAATGTATGCCATTTGATTAATCATGTTATTTTTTTCAGTCTTTTTGCTGTATGTGATAGATCTGTTTGTTTTGTTTTGTTTTGTTTCATTTTTACTGTTTAAAGCCAAATTTACTTGTCTATTCCTAATAATAAATTTACAGTCTTGAAAATGTGGTGGGGTGGTAGGAAGGAAGATGAGGGGATACTAAGGAAATTTAGTCTCTAATCACAATTCTGTGCGAGAGTTAAGGAGGGAACTGTGTCCTTTACTCTCACTCTTTAAGTGCTTTGCAGTGCAGCAAAGGCAGCATCTAGTTTTTGTTCATTTTATCAACAGCTTTTTAGTATGCTTTCTCAGGGAGGAAATAAATGTGTTATGCAAATGAGGCCCATAGTTTGTGTCATGTCTCTTTCAGGCTCTGTAAACTCTATTTAAAATGTGGTAGCTTATCTCTCAGTGGCAGAACTGCTCTTAGCAGTTCAATACAGCTGTAGTTTCCCAAAGTGAGTAAGATGTATATAAGTAGGACCTAGCATGATACCTGACATCCTGGCTTAGTCACTGGAGGTTTAGGCAGGAGAAATCTTCAGTGATGAATCTAAAACTGTTAAGCCTCAACTGACAAACATAATTTTTATACAGAAGTTCTGTACAGTCTCAAGTTGGAAAAACCATCAGCACTAGAATTATGGGACCACTCACTGCCTCTGGTTACAAGTTCAATGAAATTTTCAGAGTTATTAAAAAAGTACAGTGGCTGTAATCTGAGTCTTACCTTCTCCTAGATAAACAACAGCAATGGCTATTGTATACATTCGAATGCAATAAAATTGTAAAAGATATTCAGGAAACAATGTTTTAATTGGTCTGTGTGTTTCCCTGCTGAGAGATTAATATAGAGTCAAGTGCAGTAGTGGATTTCAAATGATGCCAAATACTTTTAGAATTAACATTTTAGTATTAGCATTTTACTGCCAGGAGAGGTATAGCTGGATAAGCTTCCAAACGCCAGCTGATTTACTGTAGAGTCCATGAGAGGAGTTCCCTCATCTGCATACACAAAACAGGTCAGAGAGTACTCTTCACAGCCTGTCCTGAAAGAAAAAAATTAGTGGCCATTTCATGTTTCCACAGCTATTGAGGCTAGGAAATAACACTTCCAGGATAAAAAAGTTTAATAAATAGATTCTCTGTGTCATTGCCCTCTTACACATGTGTTCGCAATGTCTCCTATTCATAATTGTTGTTGCTGTTCATAGAATTATCTTGAGACGTTCATCAATTTTGCACATTTTACTTATTTCCTTGAAATGTGTAGATGATTACCTAGTTAACGTGGGAAAAAACTGGTGATTGACTTTCATTGTGTCAGATTTTCTTTTGCTTTGACTCATAAATCAAAAAGCCTTTTGTTACTGTAGTTTTTTTAATTTCTGTAGTTTTCATGTCCCTGTTTGGGATATTTTTCTCTCTGTAATAGAATTGTGTGCAGTATACATTATTAAAAAGAAAAAAAAGAAACCAATAGTGATGCAGGTGAATTTTCACCAGTGACTATTTGCTATTTTTTTTATTTTCTTATCTTTCCCTTTTTTTATTTGTATCTATAGAATTAATATTTCATTTTTTTTCTTAGGACACCGTGATGCATGCAGTTTCTTAATAGCTTTTAGCTGTGCAATAAGGGATGCTGATATTGTAGTGAAATAGAGATCTGTGTCCATGATCTTCTGAAAAAGAATTTTCCACTCTCGCTTAGGACTTGCATAAGATATTTGGTTTCAGCAGACAAATTCTGAGAACTTTATCACATTCCAAGTTTATCTATGTAATTGTTTAAACAGCTAGACATGCAGATTGATTGATTGATTGATTGATTGATTGATTGATTGATTGATTGATTTTCTTGTCTGACCCTAAGGCTAGGGTTAATGAGTAGGAAAATAATCATGATTAAAAAAAAAAAATAAAAAAAAACCAAAAAACCCAAACAGTTTAAAAACAAACCATTTAAGAAAAAGCTAGAAGAGTCCTGAAAAAAATGTTCAAATTATTAATTAAAAGAGGGCAAAATCTGGTTGAAGACACCAACAAAATCCAGTGTAGCTTACTGAGATATAATTTGTTAAACATGTAGGGAAAGTGAAGATACTTGTTCTTCACATGTTTTTTTCTGTGGTTAGAAGAATTTGCTGATAAATTCAGAGCTTGCTTTTCTGAAACTCTTCCTTTAGAGGATCTGTCAAAATGTTTTTCATGTTTGTCACTGACTTTCCTTTCACCTCCTCCCCACCTCAGGCCATAGTTCTAAGTAGGAACTATCTGATAGTTTGATGCTATATTCTAATAAATTCTAATCTGTAAAATAACATCCTGTATTTAGGATCATGTTTTGAGATACCCTCGGTGAATTCTTTTCTGTGTCTCTCTCACATATGTTTAGAAAATGTTTTCTGACCTTTGTTTCACCATCAAATTCCTCTCTCTCCTGCATTCCTTTCCCCTATCACGCTTCCCACTGTGGAGCAAGGCAAGATCGCACAGCCTGTCTTGGAGCTCCCCCTGCTGTAGGATGCCCCTAAGATTTGTTCTGCTTGGCTATCTACAACAAATACTACAGCCTTGTCAAAAAGCTTTTTCTTTGAAATTCACCACTCTTTTACAGATGTGCCGGCTGAGTCAGATGAAAGAATTTGTTCTTTGCCACTTAATGAATAACTGATAGGAATGATTGTCTAAAGGATATAGGTGGAACTCTTGCAGTCAATGCAAGATTTCAATGAAGATTTCAAAAGTTTTTTACTAGGCTGAATTCATTAGGATCCTGAACTCTTTACTTTTTACAATATGTAAATGTTGTGTGCTTATAATTTAGAACCAAGTGTGGTTAAAAGATAAAGTGTGGTACCAACACAATTTTTCCTTGGCTGACTACAAGCCTGAGTCACTTCACAGAAACACAAGTCCCTATTAGTCTTGTCATGATGCCTAGTCCAGTCTGTACTTTAAAACAGTGAAAGGAAAACTTCTCTTTGAGAAACAAATTTTGAGACATCCAACTACCCTTGGTACCTAACCTAAGCATCTGGTAGTAACAGACATTATCTATGAGAAAGAAAAAAATATATTTCTGAAGATCAAGACATAAGACAATTCCAATTACTTTCTGTTTCAAAATCATGCTGATTTATATGCTAAATATTTGCCTTCTTTCCCTTCCCTGATAATGTCTTTTCTGAAAATATTGGTATTTGATTTGATGCTATGTATACTTCCATAATGTATTTGTGAGAGGCAATCAAGAAGCAAAGAAATTTAATTTCCTGCTCCTCTTTCAGCGGCCTTTCCAGGAAGAATATTGATGGAAAAATCAATTCTTTATTATGCTGGTGGACATTTTATGGTATAATAATAGATATTGCTAAATGCCCTGATGAGCTCTCTTCCCCTCAGGGTTTGCCAGAATTGCTAGACTTCCTGTTTCATAAAAACGTATCTTTACAATCTTTTTGACCCACCAGACTGAGGAATCAGGGACTGTACCAAGGCAAAAAAAAAATGCTAAGCTGAAAAGTTTTATCTTAGAAGGGAAGAAGTATTTGTTAGGCTATATCCTTGGTAATGCATGGAGTTGAAAGGCTGAAACTATGATCCTGACTTTTTTTTCAGAAAGAATTTTGCAACTATAAGTCCTGCAGGTTTCTTAACTGATGCAGCAGAGCAAAGATTTATGCTCTTGTAAAGGAGGAAGAAGGATTAAATATTGAAATAAAAACATTCAACTTTAATTTGTGAAATAATAGTTTATCCTTTATAAAGTATTGTTTGAGGATTCCTTGAAATTTCCTGTATTTTCAGGATTATGTAATGTTAGGAACAGGGAGACATCAGTTCTCTGAGCTGAAGAAATCTATTGAGATAAGCAGAAGGTGCTGGCTACCTTTGATCCTAAAATGTATTAACAAAGGGACAGCTTATGCAAAAATATTTTAATTTTCAGATGCCCTGAGAACTTTCAGCCATCTTTATTACAAAGCTTATATTTAAACTGAAACATTTTGATTGAGGAAGACAAATACTTCTTTGAAACGATTGTACATGAATTGTGACAAAGACAGAATTTGAGTATAAACTAGAAACTAATAAGTTTAGAAACCTCATAAAGTAAAAGGATGCAAAGAGGGCCAGAAATCCAAGAAAATGGAGATGATTTTTACAAGATTATTAGGTGAATCATTTTAGCAATCCACTTTATACGGTATGAGATTAAAGCTGTCAACCTATCAATATTAAGGAAATAAAAGGATTTATTTGCTTTGTTCTTTCATTGGTGCAGCAGGCAGAACAGAAATCCACTTGTGAAAAAACCCAATAATTAAACAAATTGTAAAAAGTAATATGTACTGATTAAATGAGGGAGTTTCAGCAATTCTACTTCTTCAGTGAAGAATTGAAACGTAGTCAAGTGGCAGCACAGACATATGGACAAGAACACAACAGTTTAATAAGGGAAGATAGATATTAAAAAAAAACTTTAAGTCTTGAATGACTGGCAGATGAAGCTAGAAAATTAACTTTAGAAACAATATTTAAATTTTAAATAGAATAGGTGTTTACTAAATTAATTTACCAACATTTGCAGACATTCTTCAAAAGCAAGTTTTAGAGACGTGTTTCAAACAGGATTAATTTGGTGTGATTTAACGATCTGCCTTATTCAACAAGTTGGATTAGGTGATCACAGTAGTCAGTTTTAGCTTCTTGATTTCTAATGCAATTTCTGTTGCTTAAAGTACAGCCTGTATTTCAGTATCTTTCTTTCCACAGACTGTGATACATATGAGTGATGCCAAGGCAACTATGAGATGTAATAGTTGTCTAAAGTTAAAAGAAAACTTTCATTCAGGCATTGCTCTGACTATGCATTCATTATGAGGAGTGAAAACTATTGTCAAGGCAAGGTAGAAAAACACAACTCATCATGACATCTATTAAATATATATTAAATAATTTAAATGCTGGTTTTCTTGTGTATTGATAGTCCCCAGTGCATTGATAAACTTTAAAGATCCTACTTTGGAAAATAAAAACAACAAGAAAAAGGTGTACTAGTAGAACAGTGCTGTTGATAAATGTAAGAAAAAAAATCTTGAAAGATTTTCATAAAGTTGCTACTACACTAGTAAGATACACTTTCTTCAGTAACTACGTGTATGTAGTTTTTGTGCTAAGGAAATGGCAACTTTTTCCACCACTTCCCAAAAAAACCCCAAATTAACAAAACGTTAGAATGCCCTGGATTCAGCCCCAAGGCCCTTTGAGTCACATTAAGTGTTACGACCCTATCTGTATCTCACTCTGAGCTGTAGCAATCCATCAGCTGAAGCATGCAGTTACAAAATGTGTCAGAGTTAGAGCACAATGACATGAGCATGTTCTACAAAAGAACAACAGGGCTTCCTTAATGCAGCACATCTTGAAGCATTGAAATTTTCTGAGATACTGCATTAGAAATGAAGAATAATTTTACACTGTAAGAACAAATTCTGCTGTCATAAAAGACTAAATCATCTATTGATGTGTTTTCAGTGGGAGTTTTGTTCACCTAGAAGAAGATAATTTGGCTCAATGTCATAGTTCACAGTATACTCAGATTTATTCTTATTCTTTTCATCTTCTCAACATCACCTCCTGGTAGGACTGGAATATGTAAGAAAGAAAAAGAAATGATACCTTGGTTACTTGGATCTGATTGTATTATTTCCTGCTGTGACAATCTATGGTTTATGATGAAAGGCTGTTAACGTTGTTAACTTTAAGGAGAAAAAATAAATCTTCCTGTAATTGAAGAGGAAAAGTAGCAAGTAAATAAAATTACTGCTTGGGCATGTTTATTTGGTCGTTAGCAGGTTATTTTCATCTCCTATGACTGAGAAAAATATTGCCAGAGAAGACAAAAATGCTTTTTACAGAATTACAAGCTAATGGATTTGGAACTATATGAAAATATTACTGCTAGTCATAGATATTTTCACTTACAGAATGAATTAGATACCTAACTGATAGAAATGTTTAGTAGAAATACTCTGGTATTGTACTTATTCATTTTACTGACATAAGTCGTTTTTTTTATGTTAGGCAAGCTAAAATACAGGCTCAAAAATGCTTTGTGATTATACTGTTCTTTAAAACATTAATGTTATTTTTCATACGGATATACTTATGGAAATAATAGTTTCTTTGGTCTTTTGTTAACGATTTTAAGACTTAATTTAAGCTTATAGTTTGCTTATTTCTCTCTGTAAATTAATTTGTTGCAAAGTAAGAGAGATTAAAATCCCTTTCTAATTATATATATAAGGACTTAAATAATGGAAGGACCTACAAAACCTTAAGTGTAAACACACTCTAGTGTATTTAACTCATCTGGGATATTTTAGAATGGAATAATATAAAGCCAAAGTAAGATCAACATGCACAATATTCAGTTAGTATAAAAATATTTCAAAACATGTGCAGGGAGTATCCAAATCATTCATTATCAGGTTTATTAGTCAAGTTAAATATACAAAATCATGTGGAAGAGGACCCAGTTTGTAAGGCGCTATTGCACATCTAAGCACACCAATGGATTTATTGCTGTTGTCACTGGAGGAGATCACACAGTATGCTGGGAGATCCAGTAGGGAAAATACGTCTAAGAAGCTCGTCTCCATTAAATTCTGCTTGAGAAATTAATTTTGTTCCAGATTTCTGGAAGAAATCCTAAATTAACTTGCCATTGCAAACTTCTTACAAACTTGCAATTATCAGAATAAATCATACTTTTTTTAAAGCATTAAATATAAGGACCGGGACTGTGTTGCAGCAGAGAAGGACTAGTCTAGGACCCTTCATGACTGCAGCATTTTCTTGTTTGGGTTGCTCTCCTTTGATAGTGAAGGTATCCTCACCTGCAGGTACAAAATAGCTGAGCACAATATGTGGCACGTCAATAAATGAGGTCTGTTCTCTACTAAATTATTAATAATAGGTGCACTCTCTTTGTTCATTTTTAAACCAAGACAATGAAAATGTTTTTGCAGGAGAGTTTTGAGAAAGATTTCCTCATAGTAAAAGACCATTCTCTTCCATCTCCCTGATCAGCAGCAGTGAGCAGCAGGATGCTGTCCTGGGTTGTACACTCAACCATTGAAGCAAACTGGTTGTGGGGTTTCAAATGTAGGAAGGGCTGTGAGGAATAGGACTGGACCAGTTCCTGGAGAGGAACTGAGCCTGGGAAAAGCAGGCATAGCTGCTTGGTGCACCCACAGTCCTGGCAGCATCTCTGTCCACTATTTCCTAATGGCACTGAAAAGTTTGAAAACATTTACTGTCTGGTTGCAATTCCTGTTCTATCTGCTGGAGCCAGAAATGGATGCCGTTATTGTTGCAGTCAGGAATAGTTAAGCTATGATTTCTCTAGGGGTTGAGTAATGATATCCATTTCTGGGTCCTTTTCTGCATTTGTTTTTTATTCTGTGGCTTTTTGCTAATGACTAAATGGAACCTGGGCTCCTCTTTTCTTCTGTTTTTGGTTTTTTTTACAATAGTT
>VWZT01008474.1:27317-43696 GCA_013397055.1 Pachycephala philippinensis
AAAGATCAGAATGCCCATTCTTGCATAACAGAGTGCCAGCTATTAGAAACATACCGTTCTTGGGCTCCTATGTACAAATGAAAGGGCAAGAAAGTGAAGCAATTTGCCCCAAATTATGCATGCTCGCTGGGTACAAACAAGAAACAAACTGATTTCCTGGCTTATGGTCATGGACTTCACATTTCAGAAGAGCAAATAGGTATCTAATTACTTTCGAAAAAGATTTCAAGTGAAGTATTGGGGAATCAGAAAATGCCAATACAAAAGTAATTTCTTTAATTCACCCTGTCTTAGTGTGAGTGCTGTTTTGAAATCTTTAATTGCATGGACACTGTGCTTTTCATGAATCCCGGTCTGATGGAATAGGGAAGAAATGTTATTTATTTTTATTTAAAAACTACAGAGTCCAATTCTGACCTAGGGCAAGTTTTATCCCTCATGATGATGTAATACAATGAAATATTCTGTTACCATCAGGGTAGATGCATTATTACATTCAGCAATTAAATTACAACATTTCTGTATGATATAAGAACTATCCAGATATACGTATAAAGAGGCACAATAATAGCTATTGATAACTTTACACTAATCATGCTAATAGACTTTTTTTTTTGTCCAAGGACATTTTTTGCTTTTTATCCCATTTTAAGAAAACTAATTGCTCTTACATATTATTTTAAAGTGTTTGCATCTTGCAACTAAGAACTAAGAAGAAAGTATAATGAAAATTAGTTTAGTGTAGACCAGATAATCTCTAGCGAGTGTAATTTTGGTATCTTTTGTTACCCAGAAGCCAGTTTACCCTTTTTTTCTTTTACAGCAATAACTAATCACTTTGTGGATGCCAAGCAATGCATATTGAATTCAGTATTTCTACATATAAATTTGCATCTCTTTATATTTAATGTGTGTTGTATGCAGATGTTACATTCACCAATTATTATCTCACTGCAGATTGGAAATTGACTACTATCTTATATATCTAAGAAACATGTTTACAAGACTTTTATTGTGGAAAAATTTAATATTCTTAGTAAATAAAAAGTTAAATTAACTCTATATTGCTAGTAAATAACACTATTCTGAAATATCCAGAGTGACAGGGATGAATGTCACTTTAAATTAATTAGACATAGGTACAGTGGGGTTTTTTGCCAATTAATATTGCTGCATTACTGACTTCAGCTTTACAACATGTAAGGGTCTATGAACTTCATATTCTATGAGTCTGTAATTAAGATGTTTAATAATTCAAAGCAAATGAACAAAAACCAGATGATTTGGTAAGCCTTAGAATTAAGGAACTTTTCTGCTTATGTTTTTTTTATAGTTTCCCAGGAAAAAAAATTATAGTGATGCTGTAAAGATTATAAGAAGAATTTATTGTGCTTCATTTATATTCATAATTATCCTAAAGAATGCTCATCAGCTCTTAAATGAATGACTCTTCATAATACAGTACCCTACAAAGTGCAAGTGTTTCTGGAGTCTCTAACAGTTTGAAATCTGGGTGGATATAAATGAGAATTACAATCATAGAATCATGGAATGGTTTGGGTTAGAAGGGACCTTAAAGGTCATCTAGTTCCAATCCCAGTGCCATGGGTAGGGGTGTCACCAACTAGATCAGGTTGTTCAGGGTCCCATCTAACCTGACCTTGAACACTTCCAGGGATAGAGCATCCACACTGTCTCTGGGAAACCTGCTATAGTGCTTCAGCAATCTCTGAGTAGAGAATTTCTTGCTAACACCTTATCTAAACCTGCCTTCTTTCAGTTTAAAACCATTGCCCCTTGTCCTGTCGCTATCTGACTATAGACTCTCCCTGATTTTTATAAGACTCTTCCAGGTAATGGAGGAGTTGACTGGCCACAGATAGGAATATTTACTGCAGAACTAGTGTGTTAACTGTGTGTTATGACCCAAACTTTTGAACTAGTTGTGTAACTTGCTAAACAGAGAGCTGGTTTCCCCCATATTGTAAGGAAACCTTAGGTTACTAGTTCTTAGATTTGGTCTGGTGTGCTAGATAGCATGGATAATGGACTTGTTGATTCAGCTAGGACTTGTGGGAAGCAATTGTTCTGTAAGTGTCTATTATTTCTAAAGTGTTTCCAGCATTGCATTCACCTGCTTGACCCTTCTTAACATATTTTTGGGAAGTGCTGTCTCACTCGTTATGGGCAATACAACAGCAGTTTCTCATGTAAAATTTCCTTATTCTGCCTCTGTAAATATTATTGAGAAAAGGATACAGGCATTATCAAAATAACTAATAATTGGAAAACATGGTGTCTATGGATGAGGATGGTACTAGCATAATCTTATCATCCCTGTATAGAACCCTTTTATATTCTTTCCCTTTAACAAATATAAGGCTGTATCTGTTATCTTGATCATATTTCGGTGATATCATTGGCCATTTTTCCTAACTTCTGTGAATAACACAGGATTTTCATTGCCATAGCAACTTTTGAAATCCTTAAAATATAGTGTATCACATGTTCTTTTCTTTGGAATGAAGTCCTGCAAATCATATCAGAAATTTCATATTTCATACTGCTAGAATAGTCATATAGTTATGCACAAAGTAATACATAATCTTAAAAAAAAGAGCTATGAGATTAGGTTATCAGCTACATGTATTTATTTTCCAGAGGTATGTTTTTCATTGAAATGTTTGAAGACTTTTAGAATTATATCTACCACACCCACTCTTTAAATATAAGGAAAGTTGTGAAGGGGGGAATTGCAGTGGTGAAGAAGGCAGAACAGCAGTGGACAGAAGGCAGTTCAATACTACAGCTTCTCTAAGAAGAGAATTAATCTCTTAAGAATGTATTTTCTGCTCTAGGCATCCCAGTTTTCAATTACGTGATTTAGAAGCCTACATAATGCTCAAATGGGATTTACACATTAAGGTATGCCCATAATTAATGCTCAAAAAATTAGGTATGGAAATTATGCATTCATAGGTGAAACCTCATCACTGCTTTATCTTGCCTGGTAGGCATGGGAAACAGGCTTTCCTAAAAGGCCTAATGTCCCTGGCATCAGAGCTGTTGCTGCAAGCAGGATTATCAGATGCAGCCAGAACTGCAACTCTCAGTCACTCCACAGAGTCACACAAGATCCCTGCGGGACTTGAAGGGATATGAAAGAAGTGATTTTATGCTAAACTAAGGACAGAGAAGTATATGAAAGACAGAAAGTCTTCAGGAGGAGGGAAGAAAACAGTATTGGGTGATAGAAATACTGCTGTAGACGGTAAATAACATATTCTTTTCGTGATGAAAACTCAAACATACATGAAGAGGCCCATACATGCCTCTTCAGTTGTCAGTTCCTCTATCTGCTGGTTTTTTGAGTCATAAACTGAAAGCAGAAGCATGCAAAGCTGACTTTCTCTGCCTAATGTCTGCCATCAGCATTTGAGAATCATTATTTTCAGAGTGGACATCTTCGATCTCTTTTATTAAGAAGAACAAATGAAAGAGTAGAAGGAGAGCTAATGCTCCGTGTGTTGTGGCAGTGCCATATAGCAGTCAGTTTTCAAATATTCATTATCCAAGCATTTTTATTCCGCAATCTAGTGAGAAGCAAATTATACTTCTTCATCTGGTTTCTACAAAAAAGGCTGAGAGGATTTGAATGTATTTGGGGGGAGGAACTAAAATTGCTCCAGATTTCTTCTTGTCTTTGTAATTCTTCCTCCAGCTGTGGCTTTAATTAGTTCTGCAACAGTACCACTGAGAATCTATCCTTCAATGCCAACATTTGAACATTATAAATGTACATGCTCTTGCATGTAAAGAAAATAGGTTTACAAAGACGGAACTTCTTTCTAAAGTTGTATGTAATTTTGGGCTTTACGATTATTTCAGCTGCAATATTTATCAGAGAATTTCATCTAAATGATAACAGAAGCTCATCCTTTCCGTCCTCCATCTGCAGATATATACAAATATCGACATACAAATACTGACTGCCAAGTGCTTCCTGGATGCGTCCTTCTCATATGGCATTAGGGGGCATGTCTGACTGACAAAATAAATAATGGTAGACAAACATTAGGAAATAACACTTTTAATATTTTTTAATACTAATTCAATGTGTCATTGTTGTCAATAATATTATACTCTGGTTTTGTTCCTCTGTGTCATTTCCATAACATTCTTTCAACAGACCCCATTATGAAAGAATCTAGGAATCTAGCCCAGAATCCACAAGTACAAGCTACAATAAGAAAAGTTTATGTGCATTTCAAAATTGTCCTAGGTATTTAAAAAGCAAATCTCAAATGGATTAGATTAAAAATGATCAAAAACTAAATATCAATTTACACATCTAATCATAACATGTTACTTAATGAAACAGGAAATGTTTAACAATACTTATGTGTTCTGAGCAGGCATTTGTAGCCTAATTGTACAGAATTGTTTGCAGAGCATCTGGGCTGCACAAAAATGATGGCAATAAGGAAGCTCTTAATTTTAAATATAGAAATTAAATTCTAATCTGCTGTGCGGAGGGTATGGAGTGATGCCTACAGCTGATGAATGCATGGTGTCGCATCAAGGAAAGGGAAAGGTATAAAAAATGTCTTGGCCTTCTCATTTCTGTTCTCTTTTTATAAAACTATGTTATTATTAGTTGTAAGTACAGAGTTAGAATCACTGAATCATAAAATCTGTTAACTTGGCAAGCTTCTCTGTAAGCTACTTCATCTAATCTTCTACTGACCACAGGGCTGGTATTGAAGATTGATCAAATTTCCCAGGGACTTCATCAGAGAAGCTTTGAGCATCTAAGAGAGTGGAGATTCCATAAAAGTTTAGGGCAGCTGGTTTCTGTTCTTATTCATCATAATTGCAAAGGTTATTCTTTCCTTGTGTTTCCTTGTAGTATTTGAAATACTGCTTTGTGCAAACTGTTACTGTTTTTTCTTTATTCTCCATGAATGGCTGAGAAGAGTTCAGCTTTACCTCTCTATCCTTCCCATAGGTAGTTGAATGCAGTAATTATATGTCTCTCCCCTTATCCTTGCTATCCAGACCCTGTTCACTCACCATTCCTCACCACATGTCTCAGCAAGACATTCCTCCATTCAATTCTCACCAGTTTCCTACTGTCAATGGAAAAGTTCTGTCATTGCTCCATTAATAGTCTGAAGTGCCTGTGGTAAAAGCCAGTCTGGCAGACAATCTAATAAGCCCCACTGAGGAAGTTAACACATTAACTAACAAGCCCCACTGAGAAAGGGAATACATTAACTTGGTCTTGACTCTGTCCAGTACAATTACACAGCACAGCTTTCCAGTTTTTCCTGCACCTAAGTCTGCTAGCAAAAGCTTTGACACTGCCCAGCACCCAGCAGGGTATGAATTATTGCTGCTGTAGTTCAACAAGCAAACCTACAACTATTTATCAGAAGCTGGTATCCTTTGAAGGTCTGGCTGTTTGAAAATCATGAATGTTCTAGCTTTATACATAACAGTTATAGCCTCTTTAGCTAAATTAAAGCTAAACCAGTTACCCTAACCCCTTTGCTGGTTGTATGACGTATAAAATCTTCTTCCCTCTCTAAGAACTATTTTGCAGCTCTTTTCTTACTGAAGCAAGCATGAGGAAAGAAGGACATAGGTTGCGCTATTTTAGGATAGCATACAAGGATGTGCATCATATTTTGATCCTCTGGGTCTGAAGAAGTATCTAAAGCTATTTGCTTGGCAGAGTTAACTATACTCTACACCAGTACAACATACTGCCTTAATGTGTTGAAACAGGAAAAAAAAAAAAAAAAAAAAACCAAAACTTTAAAATGAAGATTTTTTTTTGCTAGCTGCTGATCTTTCTTTTGGCCTTGATATGAAAATATTCCTTGTGGCATTTGTCAGAGGTATTTTCATATAATCTTCTTATTTCTGCTATCCCCTAAGGGCAGAAGAATAGCTGTAATGAGAGCAAAAGAGGTGTCTTAAAAACCTGTTTTGACAACAGTGAAAATGTAAGTCAACCTACAGATGTAAAATATGAAAGTGTCAGTTGTCAGCTTCTCCTGACTATAAATATTTTTAGTCTTCATGTACTGAGAAATTTAGTTAATAACATGCATTCCTTCAGCCACTTAAGGTTTTCTTCAGCCTGTGTCTGCTGAATGCTGTACCTGTTCCAGAAAATATGTCCACTCCTTTTTTTTTCCCCTTAAGGGTTATGTCCAATATAAACTTTAGTTTTGCAAGGGCTCTAATTTAAGTTTAATGAAAGGCTCTTTGTCATACTTTTCTGCTAAGATTTTGTTATTAATTTCCATTTCTAAATCATTAAGAAATCTATTAAATATAGAAATAAACAGTGTTTTTAATAAAACACAATGTCAGCATTTGTAGGAGTGCATCATACGCACAAAATCATGACGATTTATAGGACGTCTAACAAATAATTTTTCCCTTCTGCTATTCTTCCCATTTTGCCCCAGTCATTGATTGACATCTGGTTTGGTGTGTGCTTGGAGTCTCATTAATTGTGTCTAGTTGACAACACCAAGAGGATGTAGATTATGAAGTCTGGAGACGCCAGGTGTTAGGCTTGTCAACAACACCGGGGGTGATTGTGGCATTTGCTGAGGGAGAGAGAATCAAAAACAGGACACAAAAATGATGAACAGAAAAGCATAGAGAGAAGTGTTTTACAGTGGCAATGGCTTCTAGTGTGTGCCAAATCCACTTGTATAACCTTGTATTCCTCATGAGACTCTTCAGTGTCACTTCTGGACTGAGCTTTCAGACTTTCGTTAATCGTATTGTTACAGTGCTTCTGCTGAAAGTATAATAGGCTGTAAATTCAGTAGCAGTGAATAATAGGAATTTTTTTCTTTGGCTTCAAGATTTTTACTTGTGGAAAGCTTTTTTTTGGCCAGCAGTTTCTGTGCATGTGTAACTGAGATGACATCATGCATGTTTTTAGAATATTGAAGATGATATTTTTTAAAATGCTAACTCTTTACTCTTTATTGTTAGCACAATTAGGATTAATTACTCGAGAGAAACACTCTACTGAGCACTTGTAAAATTCCTGGTGGTCTAGTCATATTTTAAATGCAGAGCACTTTTGTATCGTCTTACATAGTTCTCCCTATAACTCAGGTAATTTTTATAATATTTTTTCAATTTGTGGCATGGATTTTTTTGATGGAAAGAAAGAATCTTTAGTGATCTTAAAACACCTTCAATATTTCACTTCTGGTCTATCTAAAATTTGATCTATCTATATATACAATGATGGAAAACCTTTTTCTATGAAGATATGAGAACTCAAAGTTTACTTACATGTTTTGATATTAGTAAATACAGTTATATTCAATAATGCTAAAGTAAAACTAATTTTAAACTCAACTGCGCAAAAATACATACTGGAAGCTAGTGATTGTAGCTGGTAATTGATATAAAAAATTTTACTATATTGTCCACAGAAAGAAATAGATATTTTGTATATAAGCTGTCAAAAGTAAGTATTGTACTAAACTTTAAGTATAATATGAAAGAAGATTCTTAAAAAAATTCAGATAGACTTTTGAATATCCAAGAAACACAATGTCCTATATGTACATTTATGTGCTAAAGTCACATTAATTGTGCAATAACATAAAAAAATAACATTAATACCTAAGGAAAACCAATAATTTTTTCTAGTGCTTCTGAAAGCATTTTTACATGCTATGAATGTAAGTAAAAATTTTAAGCTTCCATGTTCCTAATGATTTCTTTTGTAATGTTCTGTTTTCTAGGTAAGTACTGTGTCTTTTTCTTCCTAACATTCCTCTCTGCCTTCTTGAAGTTCAGTGAAAGAGGTAAAAATCAAGACAACAAAAATGAAGGTCCATTTGGTAAGAATTTACTTTGGTTTACATGCTCACCTACTTTTTTCTCTTTAATTGAAGGAATGCACCTGTTACAGAGGATTAGCTTGTGTACAATTGGTGAGAGAACCCATTTAGAGCAACTGTTCTTGAAATGCTTGTGGCACTGTCAGACTGCCCAGGTGAACTGCAGGCAGCACTGCCCCCTCTCTGGGGTCTAGGGCCACACTATTAGTGTAAAGGCTTTTCTATTTCCTACAAGGCTGAAATACTTACCCAGAGAGTTTTCATGGCGGAAATCTCTGTGTTTGAAGGTTGTTTGGCTCATATCAAAGATGGAAGAAACTGCCCTTTTGGGAAAGGTGTTACACAAGGTATCTGGAACAGTACTGAGGCTCTTACAAAAGTACAATTTGATCTTGCTTCCTTCAAGGGAAACAAGGCAATTACAGGCAATAGCAAAAAGTGAAAAATAGGGGAAAATGCCTTTTACTGCAGTTCTTTTTAGTTTGTCTCACAACCATTTGATGAAGCAGTAGAACAGATGGCCTTCTGAACTTCTGCAAAATCTGGTTGTCTGTGCTGAATTGAAGCTATTTATGACATTGCTGATAGCTTCCATTATCGTTACAGTTACAGGAATGCAGGATGCACCCTTAGCCAGCTAGGACTGATAAATTTTAGTTAGAAGGCCAAAGAGAGGAAACAGAGAAAGAGCAGAGGAGGAGACTGAGGATAATTACAAGGTAAATGACACAAGTGAATGTTTTTAGAGCAGAAAAATGAATCTCACACTCCAGTGGTTTTCAGGACCTAACCAAAGATACTTGAAGTGATGATGTCCTCTGGACTCACTCTCCAAATCAGAGTTTTGAAAGCTTAGTGGTGCTAAGGGTATTTCAGGGGTCTAGACATGACCATGGAAGGCTGAGATGCTAGCAGAGATGAGTCTCAACCATCTACCTGTCCTTTGTACCACCAGTGTCCAACTGGTAAATGCCCCATACTGACTTCCATTCCAAAACTCAAGATCTTGTGCTTGCTAGACACTAAAGCTTTCCTGACACGTCTAAAAAACAGTATTAATTTTAATCTTGTATGAACTTCACTTGCCTAGTTATACACTGGCTACAATAAGTTTCACTATATTTGTGTTCACACACATGCAGATACACAAGCGCACATATGTATATTTGAAACCATGGTAAAATGTCAAGTAAATTAGTTTTGAGCTAGATAGTTTGGAAAATGAAAATTGAAATAGCTCAATAAAAAATTTACTTCAAGAAAGATTCAAAGGCTAAAAAAGTCAAGACTAGACAGTACTTACTGCAGTTTTGGGAATGATGGGTAAAGACCTCCATCCTGATTAAAAATAAAAAAGAATAGAAGCAGTACTTTAGTATTTCCCTCATTTTAAAGAAACACGTAAAGATATTCAGACATGGAGGAATATTGCCTTAAAAGGTTACAGATTACTGAAAATAGGAGATTTTAATGTCTATTGTAAATGCAAACTTCTTTCTGTCTATTGTACATAATTAAATAATTCAATCTAGCTATAAAAATCAAATATTCCTCTAATTAAAAGAAAACTGAATAAGTTTAGAGGAGCAACAAGAACAACAAATCAAAAGCCACACATGCTCTTTGTTTTCACATTTCACATGTTCATTTAGTGTCTTCTTGGTGAATCTACATAGTGAGTGTCCTAAGATCTTTAAAACTTCTGTATTTGTTTTGAGAAGATTAGGGAGAAAAATAATGGCTGATATTATGATAAAAACATATTTTTAAAGCTTTTCATAATAGATNATTGTTCAGATGTATAGGAGATAATGTACTTCAGGCAAGAAATGGTTTGATAAGGAGTATGTTACCCAACCCACCTGTAGAGTGCAACATGAGGGTTTTAGCATAGCAAGTGATTGGTTGAATAATGAAATTAGAAAATTCACTAAGGCTTCACTATAAGTAGTTTAAAAATTTATGCAAATTGTTACTAGATTTTGCTGCTCAAGATACTAAAATAGTATATTTTTTTCTGAGATGTCATGGAATAGAAACTATGTCTTGAGGTGCTTTTTTTTTTTTGTAAAATATCTTTTGCTCTGCACTTCTAGAAAGAAAAAAAAAAGCAAAACCATTTTAATAACCAGTAAAATCCTCTAAAGCTTTCAACACCATGTTCCACTGTATTTTCCTTCAGAATAATGCATCGTATGTAAACGGAGAGGTTAAATGTATTTTTATGTATATAAAAATATGTATAAAACACACCTGTGATTATGTGTCCATTCCGTACTACTTTAAAATTCTTGTAATTTGAAACACCCTTTCAGGGAGAGGAGGGAGTTCTGTGGTATGGTAAAAATCAGCCATGACACATGGGCCTGCAACCTCTCATTTTCTAGTGCTAGCAGAATGCATAGTGCTGTATGCTTTCTGACAGAAAATTAGGTTGAATCTGACTTTTGTGAGTTCTTTGATAAGAAGCCTGTTGAGAGCTGCCTACTGTGATCCCTGTATTGCCATCCTCAAGGGCCGAATAATAGAACCATTCAGAAATGGTGCCCTAAGAGGAGAGGAATTGGGACTTGGAAGGTAGAATGAATTTCTTTTGTACCATGCAAAATAAAGAAACAGACATATTTCAAGCAAGATCTTTTATTTATTTCTGCAGGGACCGTTCAACTGTGCAAATTGTACTATTTAGGTAATATCTTGTGTATACACATAATATCTTATAGTACCTCATGCATGCACAAGTGACAGTGTTGAGAAATGGCTCAAACGTAATTGCATTCTCATAAACACAGAGCAAGCTGAAATAAAATGCAGCCTTGTTTTGGAGTCGTTTTTAATTTCTAATTTTTTTAACCCAATCTTTTTTTGTGTTTAAATATTGGCGTTTTACATTCTAGCCACTTCTGCTGATGTTTTTCTAACATGTTTTGTCAAACCAATTTAATTTGCAGCTGTTCTTTCTGCTAGAGGAAAACTATGCAAATCATGTGTTTAGTAGCAGAATCTTATTGACTTAAAAGCTTAAGGGTTTATTTTTTATGAAACCTTTGTTGTCTAGCATAGAGTGGTCTTTTACTGGATTTTGAATGCATTTTCCTTGTCATCCCTATACTTGTTGCATTATAGTGCAGACACAGAATTAAGCACTGTGAATGTGTTCTTCAAAAGACCAAATAATGTATTTTCTAGCAGGCTGTTACAGGAATTAAAGCTTTGAACTCATAAGGACAGGAGTAGTAAATTGTAGTTTTGGAACAAATGTGCTAATAAAAGAGGAGCAGTCATGGGTAGTGTGTGCTACAGATGGTGACAGCAGAAATGGAAAGGTACCTGGTTTGTGTTGTTGCAGCTAAGATAAGCTTAAAATCTTCTTATCTCAGTTTGAGGCAAGTACTCTCACATGTTTAAGATAACATCAGATAACTATAAGGTTACTGCATACTTTCCATATTTGGAATGCATGTAAAATGACTAACATGATATAATTTGCTCAGACTCCTGCATCATCCTAATACAAATAAGTCTGCACTATAGGGCTACATGACTTTGGTACAGTGACCCTCTTGCATATAGAAAATGCAAGGTATCTAGAGGGAAATTTCAGGGCCTGTGTTTTTCCACTTAATTTTAGGTTTGAGACTGATCTGAGGGTAGTAATCCTTTGGTAAATTTTTCTAAATTGCTCCACTGAGTAAGTGATAAAAAGATAGAGGTCCTTTTCCCTGCAACACAAATGAGATTGTGGCAGTTAGACAGAATGTGTTCTGTGCTCTCTGTAACAAATTTCCACAGCTCTTGGAAATTTTTTTATTTTTAATTAATAAATTTTTTAATACCACCTCTTTAAGGCCAGAAGAGTAGCCTGTTTCCTGACTCTTCTGTAAGTTGTGTACTTATACTTACTTTCATTTTGGGCCTGGAACAAGCAAGTGCAGTCTAGCATGCCAGTCTGCCCCCTGTCATCAGAGATGCACAGGAAACTTTCAGTATTGTTGGATGGGTGTGGACTATTTTCTTTCTCTCTGTCCTGTCTCTCAGCACAACCTGTCCTGTTTTATCAGCACGACTGTATTCCCCACCTTCTCCCCTAATCCATATATCCTTTGGGCGTATGCTATGTTTGTTGTCCCCAACCTTGTCTTTCACTGGCGGCTTCCAGAAAACAAAACAAGAAATTGTCCTGTGTTTATAAATATTTGAGTCTTCTATAAAGTGAAAAACCATATTTTGAGATCTTATTTATGTGTTCTACACATATGTTGTACACAATTATACTATATCATGAAGCTATCTTGCAAAATTTTACTCTTTTTTTTTTTCTACATCGTAGTCTTTTTTGCTTCAAGTGTTCGGAATAGAAATAACTTGTCAGACATAAACCATCGTGAATCTGATTGTTTTTGTTGCTGGGGTTCTCAACAGAAAATTCCACCATATTCTGAAACTGTATTTGGATAAGACTCTGTCTTGGTCTGAAATGGAACTCTGATGTACAGTGACTACATCCAGAGTACAAATTCACTCTGTGCTTATGTAGCTCTGAGGTGTGATTTCACATTATTATGGCATCCAAATGCCTTCACTCCAACTGACTCTGTTACATGCTTTGTAGCAAAGAAGGTCTCTCTTCGTGCTGTGCTCCTTCCTCAGGGTTAAAATCAGTTTGCTGTGATTCATGAGCAGTCTCCTTTTGGCCTTTTTCAAACTGCTCTGCTTACACCCCTTCTTTCTGCAGAATTCTTTTTCAAATGGCTACTTCCTTAACTGGAAGTGCACAAAGGCTTTGAGCATAATAATGGCTAAAGCTCCCTAAAAGACTCTTCACAGCAACATCAACTGAAATCAGTTACTAAAGTGGCTTCAAAACTCACTGAAATCAAGATATTAATTAATTGGTAACATTTGCAAAATTTTACTTTCATCCATGCTTTATTGTATCAAAAGAACAACACTATACAGTCTTCTCTGTGATTTCTGGGAAAATAAAAAGGTGACCAAGTTTGTCTGAATCAATAGAAAGACTGTAAGTTCACATAGAGAGTTCTGTCTTGCTGTGGTCATAGAGTGTATCTTTGAGTATTTCTTCCATCAAAATGAAGACTTGCTCTACCCAGATATCCACATTCAAGTAAGACTCCCAGAGTCTATCTTGGAGACAGAGCAGTTCTCAAAATGTTCTAACAAGTAACACGATGTTCGGCTGTGTCAAACATATAAAGTTAACAGGATCATATGACAAATTTAAGAGTGGCATTACAGTCTGACTGATTATGCTAGCACTCCTCATTTCCACTGTCCTGAGGAGGTAAAATCTGTCAGTTGTCCACAATTGAATCTACACTGACACTTAAATAAAGCAAAAGGGATTGTGATCTTTACAACTGGCCCAAACCAGCTCTGAAAATAACTTGCCTACTTTTCTCTCAGGGCTTGCTTGGAAATGGTCCTGAAATTTTTCCCTGGCGTTTTACCTGCTGCAGTTATACCTAAGATGGCATCATGTGTCATTGTGTGCTGTTCTCAGGTTTAACCTCAAGCCATAGAAAATATTAAAGTGTTGACAAGAGTGACCTTAGCATTTGTATTTATAACATACTAATTAACATCAACATTACAGAGCAGATTTATTTAATTTTCTCCACTAGTTTAAGGCTCTGATAACACAGAAGTAGGTAGTCTTTAATTGGTAATCTTTAGCAGTTCTAATGAGAAGTTTGAATGGACTTCATATTAAAGGTCATGAAAGGAGAACCAACCTTTGGTATAAAGCTTCAAGAGCTTTGTGATGATGGTTATTTACACTTTATTGTAAATTATTATGCACAAACAATTATTTACAATACAAAATTGAGATAAAGTCTTGCTTTTAATTCTTCTCCTCACTTTTATATTGATCTTCAACACATGCTCATCAAATTTGGAGGCAGTGTGAAGTAATATTTGCAAATACTTAGTGACCGTATTGTTCTCCCTAACTCTTGCTCTGCATCTTACCCCAGGAAGTGGTATGACTCATTTCATACAATGAAGCCATTTTGTAAAGAAATATCTTCTATGGGATGGTGGTGGCTTGCGTTTTATCATGATAGAAATCAGAACTTATCCATAATAGACACAGAATACAAACAGGTATTTATATCCATTATATTGGAAGAGAGGATGACGTAATACTAATTATTTTAAACACTTTGAAAAGGGGAAAGGAAACCCTATCCAGCACTTCCTACAAGAGAAATAAAACCATTCCTTTATTATAAAAAGAAAATCATAATAGCATACCTGTCACAATACATGCAGCAATACAGAATCTGTGTCTCTGTGTGTGAAAGCAGATCCTCTGTTCGTTTCAGTTGCAAATCAGCATGTAATTTTCTCTGCAGTGCCTGAAGTTTATTTGTAGCAGAGATCAGGAACTGGGATGATGGTATCAAGGAAAGAGTCCAATACTCAACATAGTTGGTGCAGCACTAGAAGCGTTACAGCTGTCATAGTAAATATGCTAAAGTGCAGTACTTATAAGATCTGTGTGGAAAGAAGGGGCTTTGTTTTTTGTATACAGACAGTGGTTTATGCAGTATTTTCATAACTGTGAATATTCTCACCTTTTCAATTTGCTTCATCTGCTACAACATACTTAAAATTCCATACTAAAAGAAATGCATTAAAAAACATTTGTGTTGCAAACTTTGGCATTCTAGCTTTATAAAGGATTAAATTATCCTTATTTAATAAAGTTAATTTCGACTGTGCATACATGGACTGATAGTCCTGAGATGTTTAATCGTGAGCTTTTACAAAGGACTTTAGCCTTATGTATTCAATGAGATGACAGGACAGTTTTTTATTTTATCTTCACTGTTCTTTGTGGAGAATCCTTTTACCTTTTTTTTTCCCTTTTAAAAAGCAACTCAGTGCCCCAGGCAATAGAACATTGTGAGTCCTGACTGGGAAAAAAGTTTGTCAGTTCTCTAGTTCATTTTTCTGAAGTGTTAAACAGTGTAATATCTGGGTCTGTATATTTATCTTTACAGTAACCTAAACATCTAAAATGGTAGAAACTCTTCTATTGTCCGACAAAGGAAAATTAATGGCAAAAATATATATTATATATGTATACACATTTTGGGTATTTAATTTACAATCTAATGATCTGATTTTTTGATTTTGCTCTTATTTTTTATGGCATCTTTTTGGTCACATCTCCTGCCAAAAACACTTACAAATGAAGGTTCAACATTTCAACAAGAGGGGCAATAAGGATATCCATTATAGACGTGGTTAAAGGCAGACATCACTATTGCAGACATTACATTTAAGGATGTTGCACTAGGCACTTTTAATGGAAAAGACATCAGTATTAGGGAATAATTTCTTTCATTCTAGAAGCTTGAATGCTCTTCTTAGCAAAACATTACTTCTTTCATTGCTCTTTCAGTTAATAACTTGAATCAATTCACTGGGGCTCAAATGAGCACCCTAAACCACACAACAAGAGCAGAAGGGAAGCTGGAGACAGCTCAGTTTTGTGCATATACGCACATGTACTCAGCTCTGACCGGTTGTGGCAGAGTCAGGACTGCTGGGACACTCAGCATCTTAAGAGTTATTCTATTTTCAAGCATAAGGAAAATATGTTTAAGTCTTGATTCCTAAACAAACCCTTAAATCTTTAGATTAATAGATCATATCAAACAGTGTTGTAAACAAGGTACTGCGAAAATTTCTCGGAGCGAGAAGAGCTCAGCTTGTTAGGAAATACATCAAGCTGTATACCGTGATTATGCTACATCACCCTGTTTTTAGAGCAAAAGTTCTTCCCTTTTCCTAGACAATGCAGAGCTAAGACTCCTTTGCCTTCAGGAAAGGATGTCATTCTACCTTTTTTTTTCCAGCAGGTAGATTAAATTGAAGGTATATCCTCCTGCTCTTTCTCTCATGCGTGATTTGTGTGGGGTGTGACAGCCATGTCGACAATATCACTGTGAGAGTTTTTTTATTTTGGGTTTTTTTTTTTTTCTGTAGGAAGGTTTTAAAACAGCCTGGTTATATCATTCTGGGAAGAGATAAAGAACACTATTAGATCTATACTATAAATTTCAAAATGTCATGGAATGCGGAGGTGGATTTATACCAAGCAGAGATATCTACTCCTTACAGGTTTCTATGGGAATCAAAAAGCCTTCATAATGTCAGTGTTAAAGAAGACAGCACAGTTCTTCACTTTATTAATGGAGTTGTTAATAAAAAATACAGTGAAAGTTGAAAACTAACCAGAAGTTATAACATTTACAAACTGAGAGGTTCTGATGGAAGATATTTTTCTTGAAAATTTATTGTCGGTGGAAACCTGTAATGGAATACACAGCCTTTCACCTGTACTTTTTGCCATGGTTTTAAACCCAGCTAGAGATGAAACTTCATGCAGCCACTTGTTCAACCTCTTTTCTCTTTCCCCCAACCCCCCCTTCCCAATGGAATGGGGAGGAGAAT
>VWZT01008476.1:0-14785 GCA_013397055.1 Pachycephala philippinensis
ATGTTGTAACCTAGGACAGTGGGATACAGAAAACACAGGGAAAATAGCCTGTTAAACCATGGTCATTTCCTATACTTGCACTGGAACATGTGGCAGGACAGAGCAAGGAAATATATTTAACAGAGTAACATATAATTTATTTCTATTTTTTTCTCCTAATATTAATATTATAAATTTACTGTCTATTTATTGATTTTATTTAGCCCATTTAGAACTTTTGAAAGTGACAGACTACTTAAAAAATCATTCTAAATCATCAAAAGAGCAAGCTTGGCAACACACACAGACTCCCTCCTCTGGATCCAACTGCTGTGTTTCAAGGGCACTGCCGAGAGAGATGCTTTGGGGAACGAGAGAAGAGAGTACGAGGGAAGAGTACAAAGTCATCCTCAATTCCCAAAATGCTTTCTGTCCTGGTAAGAATCCCAGCCAGAGGTAATCCAGGGCTCTTACTGAAAAACTGAAACTGGAAAGTCAGAAATAAAAAATTACTTTATTTCCTAGCCAGCCCGTGTTGGGTTTCAAGTTGCAGCCTGGGTGGGGTGAGTTTCACCTCACAGCTTTGGCTCCAGCGGGAGAAAAGCAAATCAAGGGTCAATCAGCCTCCAGTTTTCAGCGGAATATTCCACAGATAAAATATTTTGATTTTGAATGATCAACTTCCAACCTTTCACAAGTATTGAACTTCATTCAGACTACCGTATGACACATCAGCAGGCGTGTTAAGGAGCCCTTGACCTCAGAGGAACTAAAATATCACTTAAGCATATGACTTCCACTCTTCAACTGGTAGTATTTATACTTTCTGCAGAAACCAGCTTTTAAGATATTTTTCATCTTTCATTTTTTGACTCTCCCTTTCCCTCTGAAGCTTTAGAATTTGATATCTGTCCTCCTCTGGCTAAACTTAATATTTTATCTGGGTGTTGAGATGAAAATATACAGATTTTAAATGAGAAGACAAGCTGTTTACAGGCTTTAGATTTCCCTTGGTTTCCAAAAGCAATGAAGCTTACTCAAAATATAAAACATCATTTGCCTTGGACATCTCACCTCCATTTAAAGTAGTTTTGCACCTGTCAGTGAGGTCACGATTAAAAGCATATTCAAATTACCTTTTACAGAGTACTGTCACAGCTCACTAATAATTCTCCCTAGTCAAGCAAGGAAATACATATGATGTTTTCTTTTTTTCTTTTCAGTAGAAATTGAGAAATGGTGTAATAGGTTGTACACTTTAATGTCTGTAAGTCTTGCAGCTCGTCGCCGCTGTAAATAACTTCATTGTTTTTCCGTTATTTTTCCATTCCATTTATTGCCCTTTCTGAAAACTACACAATACACATGTGCCTCTAGGAGTTTGTTGAATGCTCATCAGATTTTGGGTAAAGTTGCTGCTCTACCCTTTCTGGCTGAGAGCTCTGATCCAGGCTCTTTGGAAGACTGTAGGAGGAAAACATTCCTGTGATGTTTACATGTGGGACACAGGAAAGAGAAAGAGGAGCCTTAGCATGGAGCTAATCTCATTCCTTTGGTTTCTAAACAATCTCATTTCTTTGGTTTCCTTGCAAGTAATAATGACTAAAGGAAAGATCTCTCATCTCACAGAACTGACCCCATGGTGGGAAGGGAAGAAAAGTGGTGTGTCACCTTATTCTGTAAAAAATCGGTCTCATTAGTGGAAACAAGAGTCTGTGTGTTTTTGATAGGCTGGAGAGCCTTTGGGTAATTATCAGTATCTTCCCATGAAAAATGGAAATAAACAAACTGATGAATAAGGACATTTGCAGTAGAGGAATTTGAATTTCAATTCAGGCTTTCAGTTTCTTATCTTCATGGCAGATGATTTATTTTCTTTGCCCTAAACATACATACTTTTTTTTTTTTTTATCTGACCAGCTCTTTTTCGTTTTTCTAGCCCCTGGTAAACACAATTGTAAGCCTATAAAATCCCTCTCTCTTCATCTTTTATGGAGATGCAGCAGTAGTTCCCAGCAGCTCCACACATTTTCAAGTCAGTAAAAATGACACTTGTTCTAATGTAATAAGCTTAGAAACTGCATTTATTTAAGCAGTTAATGACTGTTGCTACAGTAAGTTTTCATTAGCTTGTTTTTTATTTTCATTCTGTTTTCAAGTCCCCTCTATTGTGCAAGGAATAATGAAACTTGGTACCATGGCAGAGGCTTTTGATCTGCTTGCAAGCAGCAGCAGTTCTTTGAATGGCCTCAAGTTGCACCAGGAGAGGTTTAGATTAGCTGTTAGGAAAAAAATTCACAGAAAGTGTTGTAAGGCATTGGAACAGGCTGCCCAGGGAGATGGTGGAGTCACCATCACTGGAAGTGTTCAAAAAGCATGTTGATATGGCCCCTGAGGAGTGGTTAGTGGTAAATATGGTGGTGCTGCTGGGCTGCTGGTTGGATTCGATTTTAAAGGTTTTTTCCAACCTTGGTGATTCCTTGCCTCCATGACTCCATGAATGCCCAATTCTCTGAATCTTGTGCACCACATTGCCTTTTCCAAAATCCCATGAGTACGTCTGAGGTCAGCCAGGGACACCCAACACTAAGAATCCCTTGTATTTATGTAAAGGCACTTGTTTTGTGGTTCCTTGGGAGCTGACGTCAGTCTGCAACATTCAAGGACTTTGCCCATTGAAGCATAACCCTTCTTCTCATCCAAGAGTTATTTCACTGCAAATAAATTGGGGTTCTTTCTGCACTTTGTTACTCAATTTGCTTTAGCTGGGGTATTTACAAGTGCCTCAAGTGTCTTATGCAAAGGCTGTTTTTGTGACCTGCCTTTTCAGTCACGTCCTTAGACCTGACAGTGGCAGGTCCTGGCAGTGAGGCTGAACCCCTTCCCGGCTAACAGTTCCTCAGGACCTCGGTGCCTCTGGTTTGAAGGCTTGTTCATCACCAGTAAGCCAAGCAAGGAAATTAAATCCAGGAAATATATAAATAGAGAGACGTGTGACCACAGTAATAATTTATATGAGATGTAGAACTCAGCTGGCTGTAACTCCTCTGCCTCTCAATCAGCCTCCCTTTCCCTGGAAGAAGATTTAACCAGCCTTTTCCTACATACACTGCTGAAAAGTCTCAACAATTATATAATGATTTTACTTTCTTGGCAGGTAGAACTTTAGTTGCTGCTTTTCTTTATAAAACCTCATAAGCTTCAGGACATCCTGACAGTTCAAAGCAGGGCATTCTTCATTAAATGCTCTCTGCTTTGGTAGTGTCCTCCAAGCCACTTGGATTTTGTGTCTCTCAGAAGTATTTATGTACTTCTCTGTGCCTTTGTGGGATTAGATTGCAGGATAGAAATGTGTCCCATTAGACTTTTAAAAGCATTGCTTTAGCTTTCAGGTGCCAAAGCAGATATTTGTTTAGGAAACAGGTAATGAACAGTGGACATAATAAGAAGTCAAAGCCTGTTTTCAGAAAGTACAGCCAAGAACCACATAAATGCTGCTAGGAAATGCAGTGTGAGCTGCACTGCAAGGTCTCACTTTCAGTTTTAACCATACTGTGTTTTCTCATCAAAACAAGGAGCAAGAAGTAGGTTGTGAATCAACGACAGCGTTTCCTAAATTGACCTCGCCTTTGGTGCCAGTAATAGAACTGGGTTTTTATTAAACCACTGAGTGCTCATGCCTCTTAACGTGCCCAGCTGGGCCATGTCTTTTTAGGCACTTATGCTATTTGCATCACAGTGGCAGGACATATGAAAAAAGTCCTGGGGCTATGCAGCTGCCATTTCTTTAAACTACCACCACTCCGGCATGTTTAAGGCTTTAAACAAAATGCGTTTTAATAGGTTCCCTCTGTGTTCAGACTGAAAAATATAAGCTGGCACACTGGACTTGAGTTGAAAAGACTCCAGTGTACCTACTGGGATGGAAGAATCTGGAATGTAAGAGATTAAGGAAGCATTTGACCCCCTGGGCAGTCCCAGCTGTCACTCCTGGGAAGAGTGAGCGGAGTGGACAGCCCACTTCTTCCACATGCCAGCAGGGAGGAATATCTCCCAGGAATGTGGAGGAAGGACACACTGTTTTTCTTGGTGAGAAAATGCCGTTCTTCCATGGGCTAGAGGCTCTGAAGAGAGCTGATATCTGAGACACCAGGAATTGGTAACAATTCAATGTGGCTTTATGAATAAAGTTACCAATTCTTCTGCCACATTGCAGAAGATGGGGCAAAAATCAGTAGCATTGAACAATTGCTGAAATAGCTGTCAACACTGCAGTTATTTCTTATTATAGAGAGAGAAAAAAGTGTTTATACAGTTGGAAAAGGTCATCTATAGAAATAATCACATGTGACTGGAAGATAGACGACCCATAATCTGGGTGTCTTGGCCAAAGGGTTCCTTTAACACTGCTTGACCCAAAAGGCACAGAAATGTTAAAGGAAAGGGATGGGAGCCCCAAAGCCTGGCTCCCTTTCCATTCATGAAGTTTGTTTTCCCTTCAGCTCTACACTGAGAAGCTGTTCTTTGGTTCTTTTCCTGTGCCTGACTGTGCTGCCATGAACTGAAACACTTCTCGTATTTCATGTCAGCAGTTTCACTCCAGTGGTGGATGAAGTGATTCAGCCACGGGGCCTATATACACCTTAAAGTTTTTCTAAGACCTTAATGCTATTTTGTGTTTTAAAAACCGCTACACAAATGAAAATTGCTTTTCCGTATTAATCAAAGTCAAAATATTTACTTACTTTAGTTGCTTTATTCTCAGTTGAGAAAACACAAAAAGTAAAAACTTTAAATAGCGTCCTTCCTGAACCAAAAACATGGTGACTGTATCAAGATGTTCTGTTTTTCTCGTTGGCTCTTTTCATCACTTTTCAAGATACCATCCCATAATAAAATCATCACTGTCTGTATTATTAAATTAGCTTGAACCAAGGCAATCAGCAAGGGATGGTTCCCTCTGCCTCTAGTAACTAGAAAATTAGAAAAAAAATGCTGCTTATGTTAAGAAATACTGAAGATTATTTTACTTTATAGTATAGATTAATTGAAAAAATAATACGTAAGAAGGTTGTAAGGTTAAATTGTACCTAGTACAGAAGGGGAAAAGAAGTCTCTTGATATTTCATATTAACAGAGCAGAAAAAGACTAGGTTTTTCTTTTCCTTTTAAGATGAACACAGATATTAAAGTACACAGATACAAGAAGTACATAGATACATGAAGTACCTTGGGTGTTACTAGAGTATTTCTGGTGTATCTTGCAGCATGTGCAGCACATCTCACAATTCAGGTTACAGAGGACCACAGAAAGCAGGAAATGCACATGTGGCAGCCAGGAATCTTCTCTGAAATGTGTCTGCGAGAGTATTTTGGACCAGCTGGGTTTCAGTCATCTTCCTGAGGGGATTCTCACAATTAATTTTTGGGATCCTAAAATATTTCAGTAAACTTGTTATTTATCTTTAGGCAAATGAGTAAAATTTTGGGTTATTGGCTACAATTATTTTGATGAGACTGAATGAATTGAAATACTGAAGAAATGTGCACAGCGGTGTCCTTTATTTTAATAAAATTTGGTATAGGTTTTGTAAGTTCAGTCTTGCAACGTTGTTTTATTTTAAGAAGTCAACGTCTATATCTGTGCATGTGGATTTTATTTTAAAACTGATTTTTATTTACTTGCATTAAAAAAAAAAAAAGTAGGAAACAGATTTTTTCCTCTCTACAATTCCAGTAAAATCGCCAGACATTATACTGGGCATTGTAAATGACATTGTTTTCTGCTGTAGGACAAATTATAGCAGTAACAAAACCAAATGATTGCAGGGACAGCCCTTTATAATGGAAATTTCTTTAGGTATGAGGAAGTTACAAAAAAGGTACAATATGCAGCTATAATATACCATCCAAAATGTGTTCCAGGTGGTATAAAACAAAGAGAAGAAATCACTGAAGAGTGGATGACAGGGATGTAAAACGCAAAGCCTGGAAGGACTATTTCATGTTTTCTTCATTTAATAGCATTTTATCTTTAATTTCTTCATCCTCTGTTAGACTTCTGTTATTTTTATAGTTCAGTCTCTCTCCCTATAGTAACTAATGAATGATATTATAGAACTGGAGTATTTAACAAGCAAAAATGAATTATTATTATTATTGTTATTGTTATTATTGTTATTATTGTTATTATTGTTATTATTGGGGTTTTTTGGTTTTTTTTTTTCTTTTTTTTTTAAATGTGCAGGTAAGAGAAAACTATTTGTTTAGTGACAATAGAAATTCAAAGGATTCTGGTTTTGGTATTGTTATACAGATATTCTTACTTGGAAAGAGAATTACCATTGAGAAAAAAACATGAAAAAAATATCACCAAAAGTCAATGTTATTGAAAATAATAATATTTTTATTGTATTCTCCTTAATGAAGCAATTTTAATTTTCAGAAAAGAAATTACGCTCTTTGAAAAATAATCTTGGCTATCCAATATTGGCAACAGTGCAAAGCAAGTTTTGGACATGTGATAATTTTTGGGGCTACATCTTTGGATACCAATGTCTTTCCATAGTTTGTATGACCTTAATAATAAACTCCTGAAGTTTAAAGAAATTCTGAAACCATGGCAGATACCTTCCTGTAGAGTACATAATGTAGCCTTGTCATTTGTCCAGGATGAAAGACACCACCTTGTTTTGGTACTGAAGAGCTTGGAGAATTAGCTGGGTTCCACCTCTGGAAGTGAAGAGCCTGTGTTGGTATCGTTTTGACTAATTACAGTAATAGATTTAGATTTAGATTAGATTATTTTAGAAATCTTTCCCTTTGAGGATAGTGAGGCCCTGGCACAGGGTGCCCAGAGAAGCTGTGGCTGCCCCTGGATCCCTGGCAGTGTCCAAGACCAGGCTGGACAGGGCTTGGAGCACCCTAGGACAGTGGAAGGTGTCCCTGCCCATGGCAGGGGGTGGCACTGGATGGGCTTTAAGGTCCCTTCCAAACCAAACCATTTTGTGAGTCTGTGGTTCTCTATTTCTGTTCATGTTATAGTAGAATGCATCAAAAATGGAAATACATTTGGAAATGCATTGTGGTTTCAGGGGAAGAAGGGCGGGAAGTGGTGATACATCAAGGCCTCTGGTGCCAGAAATCTGAATCCTGCTTTGCTTTTGCTGCTACCTCACAGAGCCATGCCTGGTTCTCTGGTAGGAAGGTGGGAAAAGCTCACACAGAGCTCTGTAGCAGAAGCTCTCCTGTCACAAGCTGTTGTGTCCTGTAGCTCTCTGCATTCAAGTGAGATTTGATGGACACATTAGGACTGGGTTTGGCTTCTGGAACTCGCATTGCATTTCAGCTTCTGGAACCCGAATGCCTCCCAGTCTGGGCATTTTGGTTGAGTGAATTGTACAGGGTTTTTCAGGGAACAGAATAAAGTCAGAAATGCTTTTATCAGTAAAACCTTCAGTAACAAATATTCTTTCCTTCTAAAATGCTGTGCCTTGGTCAGGGAGAACCAACTGATTAATTTGGAAAGATTTTCTTCCCTCCTGTTTTTGGATTGCTGTCTGAACCCTCCGGAATGGAGATCACTGAGATTTCTGCCTGTGTAGCTCATTTCTGTGCACTGAAGTGGCAACACAAACTTTAGTGGGGTGCTCGTTAATGCAGAAATCCTTCTTGAATGCACATTAAATTTTCCACGAGACAAATGTAATTGTCTAGCATCCCATATATGGTGACAAGGCTTTATTTCAATTTTTTGTGGTTGGCTCTATTAAACTCCAACATTTCTTGACTAATATTTTTATATTTGGAGAACTTTGTTATAAACTTCTCTGTGTAATGGTTGGTTACAAATTTGTTTGGTCTCCCTTTAGATTTCCAGTGATATGTTAAGCACATTTTGGATATTTTATTTGAAGGTTCTAAAGATTCGAAATTCTAAATATTAATTATGAGTTAATCTAAAGATCTTTTCATATTGTTTTTGAGATAGATTCCAATTTTTGCTTTTACTAGAGTCTGCCATGTTTTATTTTGAAGGCCCAGAGTCCTTAAAGCCATATCATGATTCTAGTCAAGAAAAATTAAAACAGATGTTATTTTTTGAAAGATTATTATTAAATAAGTTTACTACCTTTTTTTTAATATTTATTTTAATTAGGAAACTTTTTTCTATACCAACATTGTGTTTCATCCTACTGCACCTGTAAGTAGAAAGACATTTGGTTTCTCTATAAAAGATAGCCAAGACCAACCTTCTGCTGAGATTCGCATCCCATGATGATGATGAATTTTCCTTTGTTTTATTCCCCAACTCCCTCTTTGTGCTGTGCTTTTATAAGGGAAATATATAAACCGAGCCCTTGGGGCAAGGAAGAGACTGAGAAAGTCAGGAAAAGTTACTTTCAGAGGGAACCAACAAGAGAGTTTTAGACTTACATGACTTCAAGTGGAAGGTGTCCCTGCCCATGGCAGAGGTTGGACTGAGATGATCTTTAAGGTCTCTTCCAGCACAAACCAGTCT
Source organism: Pachycephala philippinensis (assembly GCA_013397055.1). Classification (NCBI taxonomy): domain Eukaryota; kingdom Metazoa; phylum Chordata; class Aves; order Passeriformes; genus Pachycephala; species Pachycephala philippinensis. The sequence continues at coordinate 8,501 of VWZT01008476.1, forward strand.
GGGATTCTGTGATCCCACAGTGGGAAACTGGAAACATGAAGGAGACAGCCAGGCTCTGGAGGTGAGGGATATCCCTTGAAGATCCTAGGGAATTTCTGAAGGGCTAGGACTCAGTGTATCCATGTATACCTGCTGAACTGGTAAAATAAAGTCAAGAATCAACAGATAGAAAGCAATGCATAAGTTAATTTTTAATTTCTACCTTGCCTTTTCCAGTTGCTTTGAGTTTGGTGTATTTTAAAAGTTGGAGGGTCTACTAGTATTTATTCATTTCTTAAATCTTTAGCTGGTCATTAGGGCAGGAGTTTGGTCCCTTGGGGTCATTCAGAGGAAGACGAGGCCAACAGAGTTCAGTCTCAGAGCTCTGTGCAGCTCGGGGTCCCGTATGAGTATGAAAAAAGGCCTCAGGCTGGGAATTTCTTTAGCCCTTGCAGCACTTCGTGAAGATTTTCTTTCTCATGTAAAGAATTTAAAACAATGTTATAGTTTTGTAAATCTTTGCACCTGTACCTACTTCTCAAGGACTGTTTTGGCTTCAACCAGAAAAACATCTAGAAACGGATGTCTCAGAACTGGACCAATCACCCCAAGGGGTGGATGTCCGAGTGACCAATCATTTTGTGCCATTCAACACACTTTTGCATATTAACATATAAAAGTTGTTCAATCTTCCATTAAAACTCTCTTGCTTCTGACAAAATTGGTGGTAGCGTGGACTCTGTCAGCTTCACCTCCTTGGCAGCAACAGCGACAGTCCCGTGACACTCAGCTAATCCCACTATTGTGGGATGACTCACTCTGAAGGCAGACGTGGGCTCAAGCAACTGCTTAGGCTCCTGCTGAAAGACATCATTAATTTTCAGGATGAATTGGAACATTGCGGGGATTCTGGTTTTTTGGCAAGTGCAACTAACATCCCTTCCTAAATCTGAGCAATATCCCAGTGTGTGCTTGCACAGGCTGGGCTGACAGGGTATTCTTAATGGTGAAATAACAAAAAATGAAAAGTCAGCCTGCAGCAAATCATCAGGACAAGAGGAAATGGCCTTAAGTGGTGTCAATGAAGGTTTAGATCAGATATTAGCTAAAATTTCCTCATGGAGAGGGTGGTCGGGCACTGCCATGGCCTGCCCAGGTGGAGTTCACCGTGCCTTGAAGGGTTAAAAAAATGTGTGGCTGTGACACTTGAGGATGTGGTTTAGTGGTGAACATGGTGGTGGTGCTGGGCTGATTTTCCACTCTTAACAATTCTGTGATTCTATGAAATGCAAACGTAAGAAAGAGAAGAAGAATTTAGCTACTTTCAAGGTTTAAAGCAGCACCCAATCTACTTGTGCCATAAAGGGATAAAAAGGGGGATTTTCAGCAAGCTGACATTAGTCTCATGTAATTTATGTTCATTTTCTGTTTCTGCATGTACTTTGCCTGTGCTCCAGAAAATACACAAGTTTTTCACAGGCAGCACTGATGGCAGGGTTTTATTTCATTTTTATTTCAAGAACAGGCCCTATGCTAGTTCCTTATCACTTTTTAAGATAATCTCTGTTTTGATAAATGAATAAACACTAAACTCCCCAGTAGGTAACTTTCATCTGCTTGAGGGAAGGGTTGCAGGTTCACCATGTCTCTCTTTCCTGTACTATTTCCGGTATTTATCATGAAAAGTTTTAATTATTTCTAGCAGTATATGTTCTTGGACATTTACAGCTGTTAAATAATTTTTAGAGGATATTCCTATTGTTTTGCTTTCAGCCTGCATGAACAGTAAATATCCTTAGCAGAGTTGAAGTTCTCTCAATCTCTTTTTTCTGCCCCTAGATATTTATTTTTTTCCAGAGCAGCTGATCTGCTCTTACATCATCACTATTTTTATAAATTCAGCTCGTGGGTGTCTAGTTTCAAACACTGCAAGGGTTTTGTTGACCACTCTCCATTGCAAATAATTATTCTTTTTCATGGACTCATTTAGAAAGGATTTCTTGCTTTATATACACTTTCCACTTGATATAATTTGGATTATTGTGATAATGTCTCTGGGTCTCCTTGAGAGCCAGTTTTGATACCCTGAAACACAGTGAGTAGGACCTGGCTTAGGCATGGCCCACTGAATTATTTTGATACATCCCATGACTGGAAATCTGTCTGGAAAAATTGCTTTCCTTCACAGCCCTACAACAATTCAAGAATCAAAGCAGATAAATCTGTTATCCCCATCCTGGGTGGTTTTCCCCATGCAGCTGAATAAAGCTCTGAGCACTCTGGTCTGGCCTCAGAGCAGCTCCTGGTGTGGGCAGGAGTTGGACTGGAGATGTCCTGAGATTCCTGTGATCCTACTGACACAATCAGCACCTGTTCATAAAATAAATTTGGTTTTTTGGGTTTTTTTTAGAAAAAAAAATGAAGCCACAAATGCTCTGCAAGAGTTTAACACTAGGGTTATTTCAATATTTTCACATCTTTCTCTGTAACTAATTTTTTTTTGTAAGAATATTTTTTTTCTCCCCAGTTTTTGTAGACTGCATATCAGGGACTTAATTTTCCTCGGGTCTTTTCTTCAGTCTTTCATTCATGGATTATCCACAGTGCCAGTCACACCTGTATAAGAAGGTGTGATGAATTTAGCATTAAGCTTTCATTACAAATGTGGTAGCAAGTGTGTAGTGTGTTGAGGACCTCCCCTCAGGTTTTCATGCTCAAAATTGTTCCCAAGTCTTGCAAAATACTCCCATTTGAAAAATTTTATGTTACGCAGAGAAATGTTAACCGACCTTATCGCAAAAATAAAAAAAATATTGCAAAAATCATTGTAAAGCCAGCGTTGACTTGTGTTTGTTTAGAGATTGTGTCATCAGCAGGTGTCTCAGACAGGGAACTCTCGGGTAGTCTGGGTAAGCTTCAGGATCTCTTCTTCTGTCACTTGTCCAGCCACCACTGATCATTTGGAAGCAGAATTCAGAATTAATATGTGAAACAGCTTTTGCTTTACAGGAGTCGTGAGTTTCGTACTGTGGTAATAATTTTTTTTTCCTTTAATAGAATTTATTTTTCAAATTTATTCCTTCTTTTTTATGCTTATTATTTTGGCTATATCCTTTTTCATCTGAGATTCTGAGTGTCTGTTTTTTCAGGCTCTCTCAATTCTCATCTCATGAGTGGGTGTGGAGGGTCTGAGCACACGGCAGCCATGTGGTGTCCTACTCTTAGAATCCCTGGTTTGGAACGGTGTCATTACATGATATTTATCCGCATGAAATTTGAAGCAATCTATCTTTAGTAAAACACATTTGCAATTGTGGCACTGCCATTTCAAGGTTTCCATCAAAAGGCAACAAGTCTCTGGGGAAAATTGCTGTTTCTCAAGTGCCTCTACCCTCTTCAATGCTCAAAGCAAGCCCAGTGTGGAATTTTGGGTCACAAAGCCAGTTCCACCAGGTGGTGATTTGCTTCCCAGCACATAGTTTAATTGGATTGCTTAAGTTTTGTATTGGATTGATCCTTTTCACAACTGGAATACGGAGGAAAACTACTATTTATTTACACCTAGCTGAAAGAAAAGTGGAACTCAGATTTAAGGTGTGAAAGGTCTGAACTTGGGAAAAGTCACTGTTGCAGTGTCTCACCACCCTCTGGGGGAAGAACCTTTTTCCTAATATCCACCTAAACCTCCCCTGACACATCTCCAAGCTCTTATGCAGAGTCTTAAAGTTTTCCATTCAGGTATTTATTCCAGCATACATTTCCCATTTCAATGGTTTCAGAGTTCTGATGCTATAAAAATTAGACTATGACAAAACCCAAACATTCAATGCAATATGTGACATGAATCACAGCATCATTAAGGTTGGAAAAGAGCTCTAAGATCATCTAGTCCAACCTTTGACTGATCACCAGAGTCATGCTATGAGATTGATTAAATAAAAGCCAATAAGAGACAGATAAAAGATTGCAAAGATCTTAGATAGCAAAGCTGATTAGGTTTTCATATAACAAAAATACACCAAATGAAGTAATGTATTTAATTTAATGAAAGTGAGGCTACAACCATTAGGAGACTGGGCTTGTAGTTTTGAGCTTATTTTTGCTTCTTAATATACGTCTAGCTGTCATGACGGGGGCTTTACCCACCATCCCTGGCTCAGCTGCAGCAGGTAAACACCGTTTTATTACCCCTGAAATTAAAAAATTGTGACTTTGGAGCTGTATTTTACCAAAGCAGCTGATTTCATATTCAGGATTTTTTTTTTTTTAAACCTTCAAATTTATGCACTTTCTGGTTTCTGAGGATTTAAATATAATGAGTTTTAGAATCTGTTATTATAAGCACAACAAATTATTCACAGGATAATGGATGGAAAGTGATGAATTACTGGAACATAAATCTGTACCATTCACTCATGGTGGGAAATAACAGAGGAATGGCAAGGCTGATTTATTACTTGCTGGTGTATCTATTCCTGTTCGTGAGTGTTAAAACTACAGTACATAGAAAAATTTAATTAAAGTTATTAAAATGAGAAAACTATTTTCTGTTTTCTATTCCGTAGCTGTAAAAGTTTTTTCATTTGCTCATAAATTTAGGAATAAGTGTAACATTCATCAAAATGTAAAGAACAATGTTAGACATAGAGCTTATTGTAAATCTCATATTTCATCAGCAGAAAGGATAATATGTGTCAGAGGGTATAAGAACTCTGAGCTTTCGAAAGCCTAGCATAGAAAGAAATAATTTTTCATAACTATCTGAAATCCTCATTTAGACAAAACACATTCAATCCATTTGAATGTAAAAATAATACATATAATATTGGCATGATGATTTTGTTTCCTGTTTGAGCCGTGACTCTTCAGTACATTGGAGAAGTCACCTCGTGATAAATTTCAGAACCTCTTTCTCTACTGTGTTCTAAATTCTCCCAAAAAGCAAGAAAAACCAGCAGCTTTTATTGGGAGGGAACAAGATATCCTTTATTTGATGCTCCAACATGATCCAGATCTAGAGGAGGAAAGACACTTACAATAAGATCTTTCCAAATCTACTACAATCCCTTTTCTATCAGACTATCCAAAGAGATCGTGGGGGGAAAAAATGAGTTTAGAAATGGGTTTCTCCTTCCTTGATGGGTTTTTATTCAGTGACACTTTATTTTATTGATTTCTAACCCTCAAGTAATTTGAATGCATTTTGCAATGAACCAATACAGAATCTCACTCGAAATAGCAATTGGTTTTACTTAGGGAAAGGAAATATAATAGGCAGTTAGATCAGGTTTCAAAGTCTGAAATAAAAGCCAGGCCAGTGAAGGTTTAGCTTCTCAGACAGTGCCCAGCTCTGATCCAGAGCTAAACTTCATCCAGAGTTAAACTTCATCCCAGACTTACGGAATGTTTTGCCACTTGAAGAATTTTCAGCTCTACTTAAGAGTTGGAGCTTTTGTTCTCAGAGAGGGAATTTTTCTGCTGAGCCAAGGACATAAAACAGAGTTTAAATTCAGAGCATTCTTAGGGCTGCCTGTACTCCTGGAAAGATTTATTTGCTTCTAGTACCAGCGGATAGTTATCCAGACTGCATTGGCAGGGTTCCGTGGGGAAATGCAACCGATGGACAGCCTGCAGAGGAGGAAAACCATGAAAAGCCTGACAAATCCAGGCAAGATCAGTGAGCTGAACAGAAGAAACAAGATCCTAATGAGTGATCAAAAGGCTGTGTTAGCTCATACCTAAAGGAAGGCACTTGAACCATTTCCTGTATTTCCCGGGAATGTGTGTTCCCCTGGTGTCAGCTCCTTTACAGCTCATGAGAGATCAGGTTTCCTTAAAGATGCCATTTTAACAGAGCAGAAGAGGAGCATTTGAATCTATCTGATAATTTCCCTTGAATCAATATACTCTTTTTTTCCCTTCTTATTTCCTTTTAGATGTTTCCTATAGTTTAACCTCCTAAAAAGTCTTTTGCTCTGCACCAAAGTCTCTCCTTGTGTTCAGAGAAGAAAAATTCTTCAGAGTGGGGTAAGGAGGAATAGCTCACATAGGCAGCCAAGAAGAAAAGGGGGAGAAAATAGTGTGGGTTGACAATAGCAGAATAAATTTGGGGAAAGCATCTGGATTGATCCACAGCATTTCTTACCTGATGAAGTGGAGGTTGTGTGCAGACAGCACAGCTGAGAGCTGCCAAAAAACTTCACATATGTTGAGAAGCAACATTGACCTGTATAGAGAAAACCTATGGATATTTGTATGTATAAAAATATGTTTATTTAAGTAATGATATAAATGAGCACACCCAAT
>VWZT01008479.1:0-209445 GCA_013397055.1 Pachycephala philippinensis
CTCCTCTTATGACCAGGTGACCCCCCTGGTGGATGTGGGAAAGGCTTTGGATGTTATCTATTTGGACTTCAGCAAGGCCTTTGACACTGTCTCCTACAGCATACTCCTGGAAAAGCTGGCAGCCCACAGCTTGGACAGGAGCATTCTTTGCTGGGTTAAGAACTGGCTGGATGGCCGGGCCCAGAGAGTGGTGGTGAACAGTGCTGTACCCAGCTGGAGGCCCGTCACTAGTGGTGTCCCTCAGGGATCAGTGCTGGGGCCAGTTTTGTTTAATACTTTTATTGATTACATGGATGAGTGTATTGAGTAAATACAATACACTCATCAATACATACAATACAAAAACCAGTAAATACTGGTAAATTTGCAGATGACACTAAGCTGGGAGCATGTGTCAATCTGTTGGAGGGTAGGACAGCTCTGCAAAGAGACCTGGAACGGTTGGAGAGATGGGCAGAGTCCAATAGGATGAAGTTTAATAAGTCCAAGTGCCGAGTCCTGCATTTTGGCCACAATAACCCCCTGCAATGCTGTAGGCTGGGGACAGAGTGGCTGGACAGTGCCCAGGCAGAAAGGGACCTGGGGGTCGACAGGCGACTGAACATGAGCCAGCAGTGTGCCCTGCTGGCCAAGAAGGCCAATGGCATCCTGGTCTGTATCAGGAATAGTGTGGCCAGTATGGGTATGAAAAAAGGCCTCAAGCTAAGAATTTCTTTAGCCCTCACAGTACTTTGTGAAGATCCTTTTTCTCATGTGAAGAATTTTAAAACAATGTTATAGTTTTGTAAATCTCTGCACCTGCACNTAATTTGTAGTAGCGTAGACTTTGTCAACTTTACCTCCTTGGCAGCAACAGCAACAGGCCAGCAGGAGCAGGGAAGTAATTCTTCCCCTGTACTTGGCTGCACCTCGAGTACTGTGTCCAGTTCCGGGCCCCTCAGTTCAGGAAGGATGTTGAGACACTTGAACGTGTCCAAAGGAGGGTGACAAGGCTGGTGAAGGGCTTGGAACACAAGCCCTATGAACAACGACTGAGGGAGCTGGTGTTGTTTAGCCTGGAGAAAAGAAGACTCAGAGGTGGCCTTATCACTCTCTAGAACTACCTGAAGGGTGGTTGTAGTCAGGTGGGGGTTAGTCTCTTTTTCCAGGTGACAACTGACAGGACAAGACGACGCAGTCTCAAGCTGCGCCAAGGGAAATTTAGGTTGGATGTTAGGGAACAGGGTTTTACTGAAAGAGTGATAAAGTTCTGGAATTGTCTGCCCAGGGAGGTGGTGGAGTCACCATTCCTGGATGTGTTTAAAAAAAGATTGGATGTGACACTCAGTGCCATGGTTTAGTTGAGGTGGTGTTAGGGCACGGGTTGGACTCGGTGATCTTGAAGGTCTCTTCCAACCTGGCGATTCTGTGATAACACAAGCTCTGAAATAACGATTCTGAGATAACACGAGCTCTTTATGTGAGACAAGCAAATCTTTGAGCCACGCTGTCACCCCTTATAATTTTTAACAGCAGATTGGAACCATTTCCCAAGATCAACAACTTCGTGTTTTTCAAATGCTATATAAAGCAGCTTGGCAGCAAGGCTAAGAGCTGAGTTTTCCGTCTCCTGGTAGGTCACTGCTGGTGCAGCAGCTCTTTAACTGAACAGACAGTTTCTCTCTAGAGAAAGTCGTATATTTAGTGTCCCAAATGGTAGGTTAGATGTCAGATTTAATTTGAAACCCGAGATGTTGTAATTCCAAAGAAACTGTTGGCAAAGTATTTGTGTTTAAACAAGAGGACATGTGTTTAATTGAGTTCTCTCATTCTTCTTGGTATTAATTATATTTAATGAGTAATGATTTACCTAACAAAAAAAAAAAAATTAAAAAATCAAAGACTAGCAGGCTGCAGAGAAAGTTCCCTGTGGTACTAAAAGACAGCTAAAGTCAAAGATCCTGTCAATAGAATCTTTATTCTTATCTGTCCTCTTAGCACTGCCCAGGGTACCATCACACTGTCTACAACAAAGAAAAGTTCCTCTTCCCAGGGACTGGAACTGGAATTTTTATTTAATAAGATAGGAATGCAAATAACACACCTTGCAGCATTCTGCATGAGTAATTTACTACATGAACCTTGAACACAGTGATGCATTTTATATTGCACTTACCCTAAAATGTCCCTGCATCTCTTCTACACACAAAAGCCAAAATCCACATGGCTGTTCTTCCAGAAATATCTCGGCCATCTTAGAAACTTATCCTTGTTTTACTTCAGTGAATCAGCTCACCCTATTTTATGTATTCCCACTACACATTTCAACAACTAGGGTCCTCATCCTGGGCTTCATTTATATTCAGTGGAGATCTAGTAAATGAGTCTAGAACATAGGCTATCCTAACATAAAATAGATGTTTATACTTGCTTAGATATATCGTGGCATCTACCAGCAGTGACACCTAAATATGCAATGGCAATACAGGGATCGATGGGTAACTGCCTCAGATGCAGACAGAAATACTAAATACCATTGAACCAAGTTCCTGTCACAGCTCTGTTTGCTGTCAAGCATGGACCTTCAGACTCAGAAATTTGTAGATGCATAAAGTAGTCAATTTCCTTTTCTTTGAATAGATACAAAGGGAGGCAAATATAAGGTACTAGCTAAAATCCTTTAACTCTTACTGATCTTCCATGAAGGCAGTGAAAATTTTCTATCTGTGTAAGTAGCAGAAGTAACTAGAAAAGGCTTGGACATTGCCAACTTCCTTAATAATTTTCATAAAACACTGATATTGTCTAACTGCAGTAAAAAGCACTGATTGCCACTTCAAGGTTTCTAGTTGAAAGCAAAGGACATTGCTGTCTTTCTTTGTCCTGTGTAATGACTTGCAGAAATTCTGCAAACCCATTTTCTGAAAGAAAAAAAAAACATTGCTGTTAGTGTCTTTTGGGACACCTCCTATAAATAGTTAAAATTTCCCTGCTTTACTCAGTTTAATTATTTATTTGGAGAATAATTACTTTAGATGTCAGTTCCATTATCATGGAAGTTGTAAATGATCCTGAAACTGAAACAAATGCTGTCTTCTTGAGATCAGTAACCTTAGCATCACAGACACTATTTTAATTGTTGTTTCATTGCAGAACCCATATAGAATATGAATGAATGTGACTCTCAGACTGTCCTAAGTTTTATTTTAGAAGAGCTAACAAAACCTACAGATAACAAAAGGTAAAGGATTTCCCATTGCAGATGCTTGTCTGTGCCCGTCAAAGTCTTGTAGAAAATAATATATTCCTCAGCAGCAGTGGAATAGGTAAAAAAAATAGCATTAATGGGGAGTCGGTATAAAATGTGAATATATTATGATAGAATATTGTTATTGAGGCTAGAGTCAATGAGTTTGAATTGATTTCTTTCCATCAAAATCTAATTCTTTCCTACATATGTGTGCAAAGCACATGCCTACCAAAACCAACACTGAAAATGCTCTTATTCATTAAAGGTAAATTTATTTATTAAATGTATTACATACTCGATTTCCTGAGAGTTTGCACACATCTGCCCAGTTCTGTGAAACATCAACCTTGTCCACCTCCCAGAAGGACATCAAAGTTTTCACTAAGCATACTGTTGCTGTTAAGGACTTTCACAACATTCATCTCCTGTCACTGAACAGGAGAAAATGTGGACTGGGTCAGACCAGGGAGCTGTCCAAGGCAGCAGCCAATCTCCAGCGGCAGCTGAAGGCAGATGGCCAGGGGAGAAAATGAAGACCATGGCACGAAGTCTGACACTTCCCCTCCCAGTCCCTCAGCTGCCAATCATCCCCAGCCCAGGGACTGCTGGAGCTGGGTGGGCTGTCTTTGCTCTTAATCACATCCGCTGGACATCCCACAATGTGCTGAGTCTTCCCCTCAAGGCATGGAAACATTCAGCTTTCAGCTCTTTTAGCCCAAGACAGTCCATGCAGACCCATCCTCTCCAGCCTCTCCGCAGAGGAGTTGGCAGTAATTGTATTCTGTCCTGGCAGAGTTTCCAGTTGTGCCTATTTAACCATTACAGCCTTCATTTCTAATTCTGTGCCACTCTTCCTTGTCACATCCTTTTCCACACACGGCATATCTGCACTCACAAATTTATGCTGTGTTATTGTGTTGTCTGGTTTTGTATTTTGGTCCTTATGAACTTGGAGAGGCTCTTTATTCCTGGAATACTAATCCAGAACTGCTGAACTGGAAGTGTCCAGGCTGCACCACATAAAACTGGTTTGTTCCATGGGCTAAAAGCAGGTATTTCCTTTCACCCAGAAAATCAACATTGTCACCATCTCAATATTATTCCGCAAAAGATCCTTCTATAGCACAGAGAGTAAGAAGGTACAGACTAAGGGGTTTATTTTATTACTCAGCAAGGAGCCTACTGTCTGCCCTCACTTATGTAAGGTTCACTTCCACACCTACCCTGTATCTTTAGCTCAGTTTGGCAGATTAAAACATTTAAGGCCAGGGTTTGTGTTATTTCTGTCAGATGCCAACTTTCTAATTTCTGAATATAAAATGTTGTTTTTTCAACCGTCTTTCAAGACTTACTATATTGGATTTGAAACCTTCTCTACTCATTTACTATATGCCACTTTTTTTGATTGCAACCACAATACCATCTGTGCTGAGATTTGTTACACGAGGTTTTAGCTTTGGATACCAACTATTTCTATAAAACATCACTTAAAATCAATTAGTCACTTTGGACATAAAGATAAACTAAACAAACAGTTACATCTATCTTCCTATGATATTTTTGCCTTTAGCTTTATGGTATTTTGAGAAGCACCAGATTTGCATGATGAATGGTTGTCTATTTAATGATAAAAGATAAAAATTCTGTAACAGCAGTTGGGGAAAAAAGTACAGGGGAAAGATATATCGCTGTGCTCATCATCATCATCATCCCTAATGAAAGAAAATATCCTGAAGCTCGGACTAGTGACTAGACTCAGATCTCCGTCTGTCTGTGAGGGTGATATCAGCCACGGGATGATGACTGATGAGGATCCCATCCCCTTCAGCAAGCTGGTTGGTCTGGGAGGCAGGCCCAGATCCCAGCCACGAGAAACTCCTGATGCAGAGGTGGGAACACAAAATTACTGACACAGCTGAGCCGAAGGAGCGAATTGGGAAGGTAGCTCAGGGTCTGCATTTGTATTCAGGCAGGAATACGAATTACAGAGGCCAAAGACAAGCCTTTTTTTCCTTAAATCAGGTTAGAGATTGTCTTTCCTCTCTGACTGCCAAACTAAATGTTCAAAAATCATAAAAAGGACCCCAAGCATGACAAGTCTGACTTCAAAAAGCAGGAACTTAAAAGTATTGTCCATCTTTGACCCTGAACACCATCACAATAAGGTTTCTGAGGCCCTCAGGAACACCAGCATTATATGTCTGAATCCTGTAGCTGCGACAGCTACAGAATTCATTGGAATTCATTTGGGGTTTTTCCACACTCATTTCATTGGCCATCTCCAATCCAGTGGGTCTTTAATATCACACAATGCCTTGACACCAGACTGCCAGGGACCCCAGTGACATCAAATACCCATTCTGGGGTCTGTGGACTTCTTTGAGCTTCACTGGGCTACAAAACTAGCCAAGGAACACTCCTCCCTCTGCTCCTGCCAAAAACATCTCCATGAACTCCCTGTTAATGTTTACTCTGGCTTGGATACTGCCTATATGTAAAATGTGAGTGTTCCAGCTGCATACTCACAATCAGATTAATCTTATTTAAGTGTGGATAGCTACTAGGAAGGAAACTCCAACCTGCCAAGTCCTGGCCAATGTGTAGAGCAGACACTGTGATTGCAGAGGAAGCTGGGCCAGGGAAGTGGTCTGGTTGAAAAAGTGACCTGACAAAAAATTACCAGATCGTTTACAACACTGGCTCCGTGAGGTGGCTCCCTGTACAATCCTTCAACTATTAATGCCAGCACAAAGGAGAGCTCAGGGACACTGAGACATCCTTTTAGTCTGCACTTAGATGCAGTTAAACTGCAGTCATGGAAACAAACATAAATTCCCCGAGGTCATTTGACAGTCCTGCAAGTTTTTCTGCCATGGTTAGAGCTCAAGCTGTTTCTAAAGAGACTGCAAATATGGGATGGGGAAATATGGATATTATACTTTTTTCTTTCATGTTTTTTCAGTTAGATATTCAGATTACAAATGCTTCAGGGCAGGGCTCACCCATCTTCCTGCCTCTTCAGAAACAGCCTTATTTGGCTTTTCAAATAAACATGCTGGGTAATATGAAAAACATAAGGAGAGGATGGTGTTGCTGTCATTTCCAGCAGAGGTCCAAATAAAATTTGCTCCTCTTATCATAATGAACAACTGCATTTTGCACTAATGGGAGGTAGAAACGGCCCTTTTTAACCCATGGACAATCATACACAATGAATCCAAAACCATACCTATTTGCAATCATAAAGGGTCCTTCCTGACAAAATCAGGCTAATCTCACTGTCCCTTGACAGAAAGTTTGTGCAGCCTGCAGGTCACCTGCGTGCTGCTACTTCTTATTTCTCCCTGAGTACATGCAGTTTAGACCACTGATATGAACTTTACAGGATTGCAGATTTTGGGGCATATCACTAAAACTGAAGGATTTGGGAAGTAGAAGAACAAGCCTTGTTGTTAGAATATAACAGTTTACATTCACCTGTTAATTCTCAAAAATCACAAACAGTTGCCTCGAGAAGGCAGAGTCCCAAACAAAGCACACTCTGTGGGCCTGCTTTTACTAAATGCCAGGAAAACAAAGATGTAATTTTAAGCACTTTGGTGCATGTAATGAAACAGAACCTAACCTTATACGGGTTTGGGGTTGTTTTTTCCTGAAATCTGACAGAAGCTGTTGAGAAAGAGTTTTAGTGAGAAAGCCTCAATCTGGGGCTTTCCCAGTACATTGTTTAAAGCCACTAACTATGAATGAAAGGAAATTATAGCCTCAGCTGGGTCCCCCTTGGTCACTCCAAAGTGCCCCAGGCAGGCCAGAGTGGGTGTGCTCATGGGGTGTTCACAGGGTGCTCCCAGCCTACGTGCACCATGGCCTGTCCACAGGTACATCAGGCACACCTTCCTTTTAGGCAAATACCTGCATTTGTACTTCAGGACCACAGCAAATCAGCAGAGGTCTCTGGGTATCAGTGAAATGATAACATATACACCAAGCCTGTTAGTTACTTTTTGTTTATACCTTACATAAATGAAGATTAAAACTTCTTTTAGACCATTGAAGCTTAGGCCTTCGTTTCAGACCAACACAATGTCATATTTTGAAAAATAATTCAATAATTCAAGATTATTTCAGTGGTTAGAAGCATCTTAGTAAATTTTTTTCATGAGAAATCTTGCCAAGTGGCATCTACTCACAAAAGCAGCACAGGGCAATGTAACCACATCTTTAATTTGCTGCTACTACTGAGCAGGTTGGCTTGACCCATGCTTTTCTTTCACAGTAGCTTTGATTATGCTTTTCTCGATAAAGTCTACATCTGTCAGTGTGGAACACATTTATCTCAAATATGGAAAGAAATAACAGTAATAGGATCTCCTGCTTGTATGTGAGAGTGAATGAGACCATGACAAATTCACCTATGCCATTATCTCTCTGAACAAAGTCAGAATTTCAGCTGCAGTGACCTTGTGGTCACAAAGATCACAAATTGCAAGAAGAGGTGGAAAGAAAAGGGCTTTAGTTAGACAGTTGTACATTGTTACAATACATCCTGCAGTTGTTATATATCCAAAACTAGTTCTCTTGAGACAGAAATCAGGCTTACCCCTCATGTTGTTCAACAGTTTACAAAATACAACTGCCAATAATTCACACTGTTGTTCAACAGCAGTAAGGGAAATATATCTTAATTTAAAGACCTAGAAACCAGGAAGAAAATAAAGAAAGTGCCAAAAATACAGACATTACAAACTTGCCCAGATGAATTTGGCAGAGCCCTGCACAGCATACTTTTTTAAGGGAGTTGCAGCTGCAGTCCAATAGAATTTAGTAATATTGACAGGAATGTTATGGTAAACTTGATAGTAAGAAAAAAATCAAGATTCTAACACGTATAGAAAAATAAGCTTTGTGAACTAAACTAATAGAAATGTTCCTACATAATTAGTAATACATCCAGTTTTATTTGCTTTTGTCATTATACACCAAGTTGTACCCTGCCTGGATTGAGCTGTGTGACTTCTAAAAGAGGTCCCTGTCTTGTAGGGATTCCTAAGCTCCAAAATAGATCACGATCACATTTAGGTTCTTTCCAGGCTGTAAAGGCACAGATGCCTCCCCATAGTTTTGAAATCACAACTCAGACCTCCAACTCATGGAATATCACAGAGCCATCAACACTACCAGAATTAAAAATATGTAGCTCTGGTCTGAACACCAGAGTCTAGATCTCTGCTGCTCTTCACATCTAACTTTTTGTGCCACCTTATTAAGGACTATGTGAGTATATAATGTAATTTAGAAGAGCTTTCCTGCTCATAAAGCTATGGCATCTCTTGAGGAGTTAATATTTGTTCTGGGGATCAACAGGCACTATAACTGAAATTAAAGATGACTTTTTCATCTAAAAAATCCTTTCTAAGCCTCATTGTCTTAGTGCCCTATACACAATGTAGAGTTTGGAGCAAAAACAGAGAACACAGAGCCATGGTGCTGCTGACAGAAAAAGACAGTTATTGAGGGGTTTTATCCAGTTTGATCCTACTCACAGTATATCTCAATTTCACACCATGTTTTAATCAAAGTAAGCTTTTATGAATATCCACTACTACTTAATCTAATGCATGCTAGGACTGAGAAACCCTCATGCTAGGAAGTGGGACGTGGCTATTAAAATAATTCTGATTAAGCAACATAAAATTCAGAGAAACATATTTCAAGGATCACTGAGTTAAGGGAACTAGGACACAGTAGCAGTGGTTAGGTATTTATTAACTTCCCTTAGGTATCAACAGTCACTTTCATAACCAGATTACAAAGAGCATTTTGCAGAACCAGATCAGGCACGTGTACAGGCTGGATGTGATTTGGCCTCTTAAGTACCAGAAGTGTCATGAACTGTGTAAAAAGTGACACCAAAGTGGGAAGGCATCAGTCATCTCCGTGCTGTGCCCTGCCCCTCCCAGGAGCAGTGCTTCAAGGTTGGCTATTTTGAATGGTAAATCTTTCCAAAGTCTTCAGATCCTAGTGCTGCATCTCATTTCCCTGAGGACTCTGGACTGAGGGAAAATCCAAAACACAGGACTACCTACTAAACTTGCCTTTAGGCAACTTCATATTTCAAAGAATTAATAAACAATACCAAAAGCTCTATTATAAGAATGAGAACAGTATCTCAGGAAATCTTTTTCCTTTGCAATGCTAATCAATACAATATTTTAGGTATGCTACCCAGACCACGATCCCATATTATGCTGAAAGGAAGGAAAGAAGCATGAGAGGTGTTTTCATTACAGTTTAACTTTTTTTTTTTTTATTTTTTTTATTTTTGTGATATGATCTATAGTCCAAATCTGATAAATCAGAATATAATTAGATAGTGCAGGAATCATCACTACAAACCTAGCCAACAGGACAGGTTTTTTCCAGGATTATTTCTCAGAAAAGGATCAAAATCCCAGACCCATTAAATTAGGGGAGAATTCATTGTGTGAAAGTGAGGAGGGCTGGATCTGTCTGGCCCACACAATACTGCAAACACAACCACAAGCACTGAGTGCCTGCCTTGGGATGAAAAAAGATATTGAGCTTACAAAAGCCATCCATCTCCCCGTGAAAGCAAATGCCACAAAGGCTGTTCCACTCCATGATTCACTATTGAATGTTTTAATTCAGGTGGGCTCTGGCTCTCTGTTGTCACTCCTTCACACGTGTGCTTAATTTGACATACAGAGCCAAAGATTAGTTGCACTGAAGTCCTGTGATTTGCTTAGCAGTAGGATCAAAAAACTCCCACTGGCTTCGAGTGTGAAAGATCAGAGACTGAAGGATCAAACTTTACAGCAAGTAGGGTCAAGCAGCAAGTTCCCAATCCACAATATGAGCACTGGTTTTTATTATATATTCCTGCTCTGCTCTGAAGGACTCTTTCCAGTGTGACAGTTCCTTGTTTTTTCTGACTGGCTGTTATCAGATCACAGCTTTACACTGAAGCTGTTTATAAATGTTCCTTATGACATTGCCTTTTTTTTTTAATCAAGCCATTTTTCCACCACAAAGCAGGACATTTATTGTTCATATATAAGAGGCAATGAACCTGCAAAAGCAGCATTCATAAAACCATGAAACCTCCTCAACAAGCAAAATGACTAACTGTGATGGACATTCATAAATCACTCCATATCATTCATCATAATTCCTGAAGTTTCATTAATTCCTAGAGGAAGACATAAATCTAATGTACATCTTAAGGAGCCAGCAGGGTGGCTTGCTCTCCAGGCATAAAATAAATATGATGCTCTCTGCCTTACTGAGGAGATGCAGGTTTTGCCTGTGTTCACAGCAGGAAATCAATGTCACTCAAACTGTGGGGATATCCTAGACAGCCCTACAGGCATTGCTTTTGTTTTCAGAATCTGCAAATGCTCGGTCCTAATCCTGCCCCCACTGAACTCAGCGGACCTTTTTCCCTGTGAAGCTCAGGCAGAACTATATGTACAAAGCCTTTCATCTACCTCTGGTTTTGAACAATCGGGTTAGGAGTGCAGATTTGATTTCCAGAACTGAGGGGCCACCAGTGCGTGGACCCGTGCTGCAGGTATCCTCTTGGAAGGGTCCTGGGCAACTACATAGGGTCTGGCTAACCTGTAACAGCTTGGAGGATCACAAAGACAGCACACATCTAGCAGAATCTATAAAAAAAGGACAGCAACAAAATCTTTTCTTTTAAAGCAGGCAGGCTGATATAAACAGAAAAAAGAAGCCTTTGCAGTGAAGCCTGGTGCTATGCAAATTGCTCTCTGCAAATGCTAAAGCAAGTTTGACATCCTGTGGCCAGAGTCAGCATGGGAATAACTCACCCTTTCAAACCCTGGGCTTGCTCACTCAGGAGATTATCCTGCTCCTCAGGGCACATGTTTTTGTTTGAGATGGGTATGACAGTCTTGAGAGTGAGCATCCTGAAGGAAAGAACATAAATGTGCACACTAAATATTTCTGTCAGGGCATGACTAGGAGCTGAAAGAGAGCAATATCACTTGAAAGCCCACAAGACATGAGAGGGTAAACACAGGATGGGTCCCAGAAAGTCTGTGTGGCCCCTCTGCTTGAGGTTATCCCCTGCCCTAAAAGAGGGACAAAATATAAATGGGGGACCAGAGACTGGAGAAAACAAAAATAAAATAAAGGAACATAGAGCATGGAAAGTCTAGTTTCTCCTGAGAGAAACAGGTGCAGGCTGAAATGTAAATATCTCTGAAAAGATAATTTAGTCATAATCATAAGGTCTGTTTAAAAGTCTGCTGCTTCTTTTTCCAGCCCACATTTTCCAAAAGAAAAAAAAAGCTGTCTTTAAAATATCTGTGATAATTGTTATAAAACAATCACATGTAGCAATCTTGGCTTACTGATGCACGTCCAATGCACCACATCAATCTCTGTAAACCTTTCCAAAGGTTTGTGCACATAGTTTGGAAGAGCTGATTGTACAGCAAAGATAACAAGGCAATTTGTTAGAACTTAATTTGTAACAAATTATTTCTGTGGAAAGAGCAAACGATAACAAAAGGATAACTCTAGATTTATGGAAGTGAAGTAAGACCCAGCGTTCCAGCTGCACAATACCTTGGGGTAAGTCATGTTTGCACAATTTTTAGAAGATTGGCTTTGAACTTTCAAGATTGTTGGCATAATTTTAAATTGAATAGATTTATTGATAGGTTTATTAAGATAGAATGAGTATTTATTTACTCTTGTTTTCTTTTACAGAGCAAACAAAATTCATAAAAGTTATCCAACATATAGTATATGCTCAACTATGACAAGCTTATCAGGTTACACAAACAACCTTTGAATCAGGCTACAAAATGGTAAAATAACCCATTTCCACATAATCTTGCTCAAAATATTCACCCACTGTGAACTGCTTTCTAGTATCTTCACTGGGGGCAGATATAAACCCCCTACCATTTTTGAATGGTAGTGAGTTTGAATTTACAAACAAAATTTTTCAACAACCATTATTTCAACTTTTTAAAAACCACCATATTTTACTCTACCTTAGAATATGCAGAAGAAGGCTAAAAATGAGAGAGAAAGAGGACAAAAAGCAATGAAGCATTTTGAGGACTGAACTATTTCATCATGTAAGTAGGTCTTGTGGTTGTTTGTTTGTTTGTGTTTTTTCTGGTTGATTTCAGAATATCGTGGGTTTGTTCATGCTGGCCTTATCACTCTCTACAACCACCTGAAAGGTGGGTCTCAGTCTCCTCTCTCAGGACTAGCAACAGGACAAGAGGAAATGGCCTCAAGCTCTGCTAGGTGAGGTTCAGTTTGGACATCAGGAAGAATTTCTTTGCTGAAAGGGTGGTCGGGGATTAGAATGGGCTGCACAGGGAGGTGGTAGAGTCACCATCCCTGGAAGTGTTCAAGGAACAACTCGATGTGGCACTTGGCGCTGTGGTTTAGTTGACAAGCTGATGTTTGGTCAAAGGTTGGACAGGATGATCCTGGAGGTCTTTTCCAACCTTAATGATTCTGATGTTCAGCCCAAAGCAAATTCCTAACTGGAAGTTTTAACTGTCAGAATAAAAAGTCATGAAGGATAGGAAAGAACCTGCTCAACTCTATTCCAGCTCAGCATAAAATAAAGAGGCTTTAACTCTTCATAAGGTAGATAGAAGAATGGCACAACTCTTTGTGCTTTGTTTACTCACTGAAGCAATACATTAAATAGGGAATTAATCTACACAAAAACACATAATATCTATTAACTAGAGACACAGAGATACTCCAGATGTAATAACACTCTTGTGGAAACAAGGTCTGTCTCTTTGTAAGGTTTTTCACTTATTTAATTATTTTAATCATTTATAATTATTCCATATTAGAAAATTATTAAGTGAACATTTTTACCATTATCCCTACAGTTGTAAATATGGATTAGGGCAGTCAGTGAAGACAGGTGAGTCCTGTTCCTACCCAGCAATGCTCAGTCGCTACTGCTCCAGCCCGTGCAATGATGAGTTATTTAGACCCTCTGTAGTTAAAGTAGGGCTTCAGCTGTGCAGTTGATAATCAGACCACTGTCAGAGCCTGGGTTTCTTTAGCAGGTGTGCAAACACACAGGCACATGCTCTTGACTTTACAAAGGTAGTTGGTGGCAATTACAATCAGAGGGGATGTGCCACTCCAAATTTGTGAGCTGTTATTCATCAATACTTGCACTAGGAAACATTAGATTATTCTGCAAGATACCGAATGTTCTTGTTGATTGAAACTATTTAAGGATGTCAAATCAAGGCTTTTCTCTCTGCTGTACCACACCTGTTCAATTTCTCTTTCACTGTTATCACAACTGCAACAAAAATAAGTACATTGTGTACAAAAGACCCCACTAACGCTTTCAAAGATGAGAATTTGGTTTGCAAACTACCTTGATTTGTGCAGTAAAAATCTCAAGGATACGTATATGTAACTTTCAGACAGCACCTTAGAACCACCTTAGACATCTGAACAGCAACTTAGAACCAAAATTATGATGGCATGCAGGCCAAATTTTAGGTAAAGTGAGACTTTTAAGAAGCAGCCTGGCGCCAAATACACACTGTTTAAATACGTGACTGTAAAAGCTACATTTTCTAAAAGTGCATAATCCTATTGCATGCCACTGTCATTTCTTCTCTCATGACATTCACATTCCCTCTAATGTATCACCCCAGCCTTCCATGCCGAGCATGTCACTGCCAGATTTTGGCTTCACCTTTGCCATGGAACACATGCACTGGCAGGTACCTTTCTGATTCTACACCTTTCTTCAGGACAAAAGCTGGGTGAGCAGCAATGGTTGGACAAGCCAGCTAGCAAAATTGGGTGTGAGGGAAGTGGGGAGGACTGATGGGTCTGTTTTGGAGGGCAACCCCCTTGTAGCTCTAGTGGCTATGGTTTAAGTATCTTCTGTAGGAGTACAAAGATCTTTCAATGCATAATCCAGCCTGTACCCATTTTGAGAGTCCTGGCTTTATCTATGCATGGAGCTCACTGTGCAAATGGATATTTAACTTGTGAGAGACTATTTCTGCTCCCTGGCTGGGTAACTGAAGTTTTATAACTAGATTGGTGATCACATGCAGTATAAATAACAAATACCTCTCCAGATGCATACTGAGGCCTGCATGAATTTGTGCAATCAAAACACAACATTGAGGGAAAAAAAATCAATAAAAGCTTAGGAACAGTGAAAAACCTGGGCTACAAATAAACAGAGCCATTGCTGTGCTAATAGATATTTTCCAGGAGGTGGAATCTTGCTATTATATCATATCCAAAATACAGCAGGAATTGTTTCATGTGCTGACATCTGGCTAT
This sequence comes from Pachycephala philippinensis, assembly GCA_013397055.1. Lineage (NCBI taxonomy): Eukaryota > Metazoa > Chordata > Aves > Passeriformes > Pachycephala > Pachycephala philippinensis. The sequence goes on from VWZT01008479.1 coordinate 14,588, forward strand.
AACAGCATGACCTCTAATACCATGCTGGACATAACCTCAGTGCAGGCTCAGAAGAAATTAGGAACATGACTTTGCTGCAGAATATAGGAGTAACATTTGTTGGCTTATAGAATGGGAGTGAAGGGTGATTTAAATGCAGATTCAAAATATCAGCAGTGAAATCTTGGTGTATTTAGAGTTGGCCTATTTAGCTATTTAACTGACAGCTGGTGATTAATGTAGATATAAAACTTTGAAATGTCTTTCTCTCAGAATACAAAGTTGATAGTGGTTTATGTTTCAGTTTTTTGGTTGCTTTCTCAAATGAATTTCTAGAAGCTGAAGACCATGAATGGAAATGCTGAAATACAGCAGTTTTCAAAGCTTTCAGAATAGCCATGATGAGAAGTTGTTTTAGACTTTAATTGAATTGATAGTAATAGTGAGGAACAATTGTTTTGATTTGTTATTCACCATATTTTGGACAACTTCTGTAACTGAATGACAGATTCAAGTGCATTTTAAAAAGTTAATTACCTGTTATCTCCATGGTGCTGCATTTTATACATATATTTTTATTTTTATTTTTTCCAGCACCTAGTACAGTTTTCTAATTGAACCACTGTGTCTCTTATTTAAACCAATATTTTTAATTATTGACACATAAAAAAGTCAAATATGATGCTTCAGCAATAAATTAGCATCACATTAGAGGGAAATAATCTGAATATATTCACTGATGTTGTTAGCTGATGACTTACTAACATGACTTCAGTCTGCACAATTATGGCTGTTGAAATAACCAGTCCAGGTTTTCCAGCAGTTTGCAGGCAAGTTCAACAAACAGCAAACAAAGAAAGGTGACTAAACAGTCTAAGATGAGAATAGGTCTCTTTTCAGGATCCAGTCCAATGCTCACTTAGGCAAGAGGGCACTTCATTTGCACTTGCACAGGCAATGGATCAGGTCTTTATTAAGAGATTTAAAGAAGGGAGAAGCCATCCTTTTCTTGATCACTGAAAGAACTTCCAGTGATGGACAATAAGGATGATGGCATCATTTAAATCTGTGATAAGTTACAGGATAAACTGAAAATAAAGCAAAAGTACTAGGCTGGAGACGTGCTGACTTGAATGCATCCTTTTGAACCTTGCCCAAAAATGTCAGCATTAGGGTTAATTTCCCCACTGATAAACATGCAGAGCCAGGTTACTGACTGGCCTGCCCTATGCATGCACACAACTTTTAGGGCAGGCTATGCAGACAGAGATCCAGCACAGCATTTAAAATACTGACCATCTACTTTTCTAGGGAAATTAAGGGGATATAAGGGAATTAGGAGATGGGCAGAGAGGCTCTGACCTCAGCAGAGCAGACACACCAGTAGAGCTCAGCTAAACTGGAATAGACGAGGGAAATGGGCCGGGGTCTTTCAGTGTTTCAGGTACTAACAAGCACAAGCTCCTGCAGCAGTGAGGGCTTACACACAATACTCTTCTCAGGGTCAAGGCCTTTCTCTGCTTGCTAAGATAAAACCCTTGAAAAGCTTTTGCTGTGTGTGATAACACAATCCAAGATCGTGTGCTCTCTCATATTACAGCCAAACTCTCAGAAAGATGATACATCAGAGCATTATATGCTGGGACTTCCAAAGAAAATGAGACCTCATGAAATATGCAGGTCTTTGCAGTGTGTTTTGTTCCTCATGCCATCTATTCCCTCTCCTATGAAACTGCTCCGCTTCTGTTCATGGTGATGTGAAATGCAGAGATTTCCTGTTTAGCACAGAGCCACTCCACCTTGGCAGACTGTCATGCATGGCAGCTGAGAGCTGTGCCAGGACACTCCCTTGATCTGCCAGGACCCTGATGCAGCTGCACTCTTGGCAGGTCAGCACTTTTGCAGCCACTGTGAGATGGAAGTTTTAATCTACTTGTTCCAACTCAAACATTAATGTTTTCTCCCCACGCTTTTCAATCATAAACAATTATCTATGAGAAAACAAATTAGGTATGAGGTTTATTTCACCCCTCTACAGTGTTTTGAAATTCCTTCTGCATTGTCTTTTGGTTTTCTGCTCCATCTTCTGCTCTTCCAACTGCTGCTTGGCAACACAGATTGCTGTGCAAAATATGAGCTCCTGAAGATTGCTCACTTCAATAAAATTTTAACCAGAGGCAAGCATGCAAAGTAATTGAAATGCAATGTTTCAATAGCATAATTGTGGGTTTGGTCTGGTTTTTTATTGTGAGTGAAAGATTCCATCTTATTAAGACAACATGGCTTCTGCCCAAGTGGACCAAGTAAGGCATTGCAAGAACTTGCAAGAAGAAAGTCTTGTTGGTCTGGGGACTGCTGTGACACCTCCATTGGTCTGGGGACTGCTGTGACACCTCCATTGCAGAAGGACACAATTCACTGTTTGCCTTGCACAGTAGCTCCTAAATCCCATCCCTGCGTGGTGTGGCATGATCTAATTCACACTGTTTAATACTAAGCATAGGGGGTATAAAGGAATTTAGTTACTAGCTAAAAATTAGGACACATAAACAGTCCCCTGCAATACTCCTGGCAATTTAATTTGGCCTGGGGTAACTTTCGTCACCATTAGAGAACAAAAAATGTGTTGGTTTCACAGAGCTTCACTATTCCTTCTGTGATACAAGGTTTTTCCCTTTGCATGGCCAGCTTTCTTTTTTCCTAAGAAATCAGTTTTTCATTCCATCTAATGAATGACTTTCCAGAAAAAAACTAGTTTTCCACTTCTTTTCATTATATAATTTGCCTTTCAGATAGAGCTGGTATTAAAAAATAACCAGGCTTCATATGGGATAAAATAGCTGAGAAGTTTTTTCTTAGATTTTTACATTTTTTCCTCCACATATTCTCGTATATTCAATTCATTCCTCATTTTGGTTTTTTTAGATCTTATTTTCCACATTCTCAAATTATCTTATGTCTTCCTTCTGATGTTTTTATACTGTTGCCCTGAGCTCTACAATAGTGTGTGCTAACTGGACTCCAAGTAGGTGAACTGTACTCTCCAGGTTAGTTGGAGTTATGAGAGGGTTTCTAGCAGAGTCTCTCTCCCTCTCTCGCCTCTCTCTCTCTTTTTATTAATCTTTGATAACCCTCTTTTTGATCTGCACACTACACCCTGCTAATTTACGGATGCTTTTAAACCTCAGGCATGGGATTACTTCATTTGATTCATGGAAGACCATGAGCAGTTCAAATTAACCTTTTGCTTCCTTGGGGAAAAAAAAATTTACTTTGGGGATTTGGTTCACCTGTTGAGAAGGAAGCTGTCTCTTCTTATTTACTGAGATTGCCTCATTACCACAGAGATGACTCATGCATACTCTGAAGGGTGTAGGTGGCACCATAAATTCACTGCTGGACACCATGGACCCTGTCCAGAGCAAACTGAGGTCAAAAAAATCATTCCCGTTGACTCCAGTGCCAAACCCACATTACACTGAGTGCACTTTGCACAGAAATTAATGGAAGATGGTGTTTGGTATATTAAAGAACCTTCGAAAGGTGACACCATATTGGTTTGTCTACTGAAAAACAGCATAAAGTGACATCATCACACCACTGACATTTGTATCCTCTGACTTTTCCATATCTGTTTACCACCATTTTGTCAAAAAGATGTCCAGAAAGAGATGAGATCTATGTCTAAAGCACGTGTTAAGCCCTGCTTTTCCGCCAGCCCACTGAGCAGGCACAAAATTTACCACAGTAAAATGAGTAAAAGAGTAACTCCCTAATGGAAAAAAGACATAGAGACCCCTTGAAAGGAAAGTTTACCCAGGATGGCAGGTAAATGTCTACAGGATTGATCTCCTGTATCTCACTCACTTCTAAGAGTGCAAGGGACTACTTTGTTGGGGTCTGCAGAAAAGAGCTAAGGAAAGCATTCCACAAATATCACTGAAAAGCTGAAAGAGTTTGCCCATGAGCAAAACCAGTATGATGACTCCATGTCCTGATACATATATCACAATGGGAGTGCAAGCTCTCAAGCACTGGATGTGGTTGCTGTGTTTGAGAACAGCTAAATCAGAGGATTTTCATCCCTGTGTCTGTCCGCCACACCATAGTGCTGACAAAATAAAACAAGGCAAGGGGTGAAAGAAGAGCAAACACTGAATATTTTTTCTGCTTTTCTAGGCATTTTACAACAAGAACATGGCAATTAGAAAATGAACCCAGAAACTGGGTTAGTATTACCTTAACACTACTTTCTTTCTTCACGAGTTTCTCCTCTGTCCCCCTTAGCATTCAGAGACAAATCTGATTCTTTAAATCTGATCCAGAGCCCTGGCCTAATTGTTTGACTGCAAACTATTTTACATAGCTTGATTGTATTGTTCAAAAACTATCCCTGTGCATACCATTTTACAAGTCTGCAAAAAAAGCCACGGACCTAGGAGGGCAACAGCACTTTGTGAGGGTTTAATACAATGCCACATTGTGTGCACCCAGCAGGGCAGATCAGGGCCGTAGCAGAAGCTCTTTCTTTTACAGCTTTTCCACTCAGACCATCCATTTTCTGCCTCCAATAGCATAGGTTGCCACTATATAAAAAAAAATCTGAAAGCAGGAGAAATGTCAGGATGAATGTTGTCTTTTCATCTTCACAGAAGCTGCTTCCTGGCATTAAATTTGAGTGCTATACCCTGCATGGCTTATCCTACTTCCTTGCTATAGCCTACCTGCCTCTTTGCCTCTTAATGAATCAGGACTCAATAAAACCTGGCTCAGTCCATTGTACTTGTTCACTTGTAGCTAATGATAATACACAGGGAATACCTTCACCTGGGGCTTATTGTGCCAAGTCACAGTGCAGATTAGTAGTTCGTACAAGACTATATAAGAATTCCAGTTATCTCATTCGAGCACCATTTTCTTGCTCTTGATCCCCCAGTGTGTGGGTGTTTTTGCACCAGGAGGTGCTGGTCTGTTAAGATTGCAGTAAGAAAGCCTCCCAGGCTTTGTGGAGGACAATTGAATGCTATTTATCTGACCTGGCATTACAAGAAGAGATTAGCATAGAAAATCTTGTGTCCCTCTGAACAGTAGGAGCCATGAGCCATTTAACACCCAAGGGGTCTTTGCTGTTTGTGCAGCGCTCCATGTCCATAAACGAGATTCGACCCTTTGTCATTCGACTTCTTGTGTGACTTTCCTCCACAAAAACGACTCTATTCATCCCTTCCACTGTCAAACAGCAAGAGTGCTCACATGACAACTCCTTGCTGCACTCCCGGATAAAGGCAAGGCCATGGAGGTGAGGCAGTGGTGGAACAGAGCAGGACCTGCCACAGACTCCTCTGTTCACAGAGTGTTTATCCTGTGGCCAAGAGGTTTGTGCAGCACAGCACAGGCCTGAAGACCACAGTGTGTGCACAGCACAGCAGAGCACAGCAATACTGGCAATCCACAGACTGGAATTGCATTGGCTCTTTCACATTCAGAGCTGTGTGGGACACAGAACCAAGCCTCCCTTGCTTCCTTCTGCTTTGCTTCTCTGCAGAAGGCAAATGCCCTCATAAATCAGTCTTCATGAGCTCTTGAGGAAATGACTCAAATTGCCAAAGGGACTGAAGAAACAGCAGTAACTAGTGACACCAAAAGCCACACCTGGACCTGCACTATCAGCAAAATGTGCAAGATTTATAGACATTACTGAGCCAATGCAGAAAACACAGCTGAAGTCATCAGCCTAGGGTGAAGCAAACTTACTGTGCTGTGGCACTGGTGGAAGACTTTGCTCCAAGGTCATATGATCCCAGAGGTTCCGGAGTTTTTAGGAAGAAAATGTCTGTAACATACACGTACAGTCCTAGTTTTATGCTGCTGTTCTTTATCTCCCTACCAGCCTAGAAAGGATAACTAGTGTGTCGAGACATATGAATGGATTATACACAGCCTTAAACTGCCAAACACTTGACTGCAATGAAAAGCATAAAATTTCAGCCCAGTGTAGAATGGATGTAGGAAGAAAGACGAAAAGGAGAGAAAAGAATGAGGTATCAGGATGGCTCATTCTCTTCTGCATAGCTTGAGTGACTACAGAAGACAATGTGTCCTACTGTCACCCTTGCTACCTACAGTAGCTCTTTAAGTTTAATATGCATCCCAGCTAGCAAAATCAACCTTAAGGCCAGTGCAGTTAAAGAAGTGGAGCAGAGTTGAGATAGCCTCAATACTCACAGTCAGACACATTAAAGAAGATGCACGGGTGTTTATTTGTTCCTAGCAAAGGGGTAACCCACCAGATGTCGGGTATACAACTGTTTAGTTGTGGCTGACCTCCCTTACAAAATACTACACGGCTATGGTTTATGGGGTAGTGTGGCTCAACCTTGTGAGTCATGACTTCATTCATTTTTGATGAACAACTGTTGTCTTTTCAAAAATTATTTCAGGAAGAACGCTGTCTCTCTCACAATCAGAGGGCAGACAGTAGTGTCAGTTACACGTAGTCTTATTTTACAGTAAATAGACCAGAAAATAGGAAAGAATAACATGAGTATTACCATGTGCAAACATAGAAAATGTCTCTTTTTCAGAATTGTGCAACATTGCTAGAGAAATCAAGGCCAGAATCACATAAATCCTCAAAATCTCTGGTAATTCGATATTACCACTTTCTTAGAACAGTGTGTCATTATATACAGGTGCCCCAGCAGGAGAGACAAAGCAGCAAGACAAATAAGCTGCTAGTGAGCAGAACTGCCTTTATCATCCACTTAAATTACATTCAGCAATGAACAAGTCAGATTGCCTCTGTTTGACTTCACTGGCAGCATGCTTCAGTGCAAGCACAAGCACAGGCTGAACAAGAAATGGACTCTGTTGCAGTATTTACAGCTCTTAGCACAAGCTGCTTTGCCTGAGCACTTATTAATTGCCTGCAAAATCAGGGGAATATGTTCTGTGTGTGTCAGCTCAGCATATATTGTACATAATTGCACATTTGAGCCACACGGTTGTTTATGTCACTTTGTAATCACACTAATAATTACCAAACAGCCAAGTAATTCAATGAACAGTAGATGTAACATTTAATTACTTTATTAATTTTCACATAACGTGGAAGAAAGAAAATAACTGGCTCAATCTATAATTTCACTGTGCTCACAAACCCTATCTTTATGCAGATATATGGGAGAAATTATCGAAACACAACACAGGAGATGCACAAACATAACTCAGCATTTGCTTGATGTTTTTCATGTTGGCATCTCTCCTGCATGGAGCTTTGAAAATTTATCCTATAATGTCAGGCAACTTCAAGGCATCCTGAACTTTGAAAATTAAAAGCAAAAAAAAAATTCTGTACTGAGATACAAATTCCACCTTCTGTCAGGAACTTACTGATTAAAAAACGCTTTATAGGTTAAGCCAACCATTACATTTTTATGTTGCTATATATTTCACAACATAAAAAATAAAATATTTTCTCCATAAAACCTTTCAAAACCGTAAATACTAGCACACTCCACAGCTCCAGACGAAGCTGCAATTTATTATTTATCTGTTTTTATATTCTGCTATGGTATCTTTTCCTTTTATAAGCCTGGCAAGTTTCCCACAGAAGTTTCTTCGTCAGCAGTTATTTTAAACTATAGCCCTTCATACTCCATGCTACTCTTATGCTGAACCAGTCCTCAAGAACTAAGTCGTTTTTAGCAGCAACGTGTCTTGGTTTGGGGAGACACAACAAACCCTGCAGTTAATGAGCATTAAGCTTTTTAAAATTCAAATGCATCATTCTGAACCACACCTGAATTCATGCTGAGCATGATTTTTTCACAAGCGTTTCTGCATTCACACTGCATTTGGTAAACATGCACAAGACAAAGCTCAAGTTTTCAGGGGCAAATTTTGCCAGACAGTTGCATCCACTCTCAGAGGAGAGCATAAAATCCTGAACTCAAGGCTCTCTATCTGGATCCTGTTTCATCTAGAACACGAGCCAAAGTATGGGCTACTTTTATGGGCCAGCAGAAGTGCATTTGAAATCTCTGTAACATGGAAACACAGATGCAGCCCCTAATGTCCATAAGGCTGTTTCTCCTGGAAAGTGCCCCTGGATGTACCTGAGTATTGTCAGAACACACAGCCTTCCCTGGGAAGCAGTGGCTGCCCGTGTCAGACCAGTTACCACGTGTGTTTCACCATCAGTGACAATGGCAGGAGGCCCAGGCCAGCTCTCACAAACATGCTGTAATGGTCACAGGACTCAGCCAAACCCTCCTTTGTCCTGGCCTGCAAGGATCAGGAAAGAACTGGTTATTTGTGCTTTCTGGAAGTTGCACAGTGATCCTAAAAATTCAATCTTTATTGAGATTGCTATTTAATAACAGGGCAAATGGGAAGGGGTTAGCACCTCTTAAACTACAGCCTGGACCTACTGTGCAAATGACACACCCCATATCAGAGCTGAGGTTCACCTCTGCTTATAGCAGAAAAGTTACTTCAGGTAAGCCTAGAAGCTATCTCCTCTCAAAATAAATTTTTAGCTTATCTGTTCATTTATAAAAATAGTTTGTACTTGGTTTATGTTTTTTCTAAACTTTCAGACATTCTTCGACAATTGACCAGCTGGATGCTTTACCAATAGATTGAATAAGAAAGTAGTGAAATAGAATTAATATAAAAAAAGGCTTTAGTGTAAAATGCTTTGCTTTGACCTTGATACTTAATACTCGTATCTTTCAGCTCATCTACTTTATTTATTATACTTTCACCTTATCCTTCACATTTACTCTGACACACAGAAGTTCTTAGTTCAAAGAATATAGTACAATGCAAAGGCTTATGAACATAAAAAATGCATTAGAGAAAAATGTAAATGCTCAGATTTTTCTTGATATTTAATACTCATATCCCTCAATTAATTCACTGTATTTATTGGACTTCCATCTTATCCCTCACCATTGCTTTGACAGTAAAAACTTCTTGTTCATCAAGAGGTATGACTGTGCTGAGTACTGAATAACGTTCATGCTGCAATTCCTAAACTTACCATGGGGCTTGGAGTTGGAGAAACTGCTTCTGAGAGAAGAATCTGAAGATTTTGTGCTGTTACCAACAGCCCTTCAGCTGACTTTAGTTTTTAACAGCTGATTTTCAAAGTTCTTTGATAATGTATCTAAAGATACTTTACTGCTGATCTAAAACCAAAGCTGAAACAAAAATCCCACTAATTTCCTGAAAGAGAGAAAAAGAAGGGTCTCTAGAACTGAGACAGTTAATAATAAATACTGCTACTCCTATGAAAAAGAAAAAGTAATGAAAATATAATAATAATTTGACTAAGACGGGGTGTTGAAATGTTGATAGAAATCTAACTTACATAATACAAAGAAATGCAAAGGATTAAAATACCATATAATTTTGAAACCATTACAATATGCCTGAGTGATTCTTTATTAGGGAGTCTCAAAAAAGCATGTAATTTCATCTTCTACGAAAGCTGTAATCTCTCTGCTGGGTGCGTTAAAAATGGCATTTCAACCTCCCCTGTGAAAGTCTTTGATTTTGTGAGTTTCTGTCAGGCTGGTCTCATTACTTTAATGCATTTTGTGTATATTGTAATAACATAAATGTTTTAATGCATTTCTTCTCAGATCAATCTGGACAGTTATCTTTAAATCAGTCTTGTGTAACGATAGGTAAAGAAGTTATAATTGGATCAAGGGGAACTATTGGCAATGAAGAAGCATTTAAACTTTATTTTGTTCATTTCCCTGTAGAAGAACTTGCAGTAATAGGCTTCTGAAAACTACTCCTAGTTATATTTTTTACTTCTTGACTTTTAGAAAACACTTATGTGAGATAAATGAATTTGGAAATGAACATGAAGTGCAAGCTATAATGCATATCTCCCTCACAAATCACTTGCAAACCATTTTTATAAAATGCAATTAGCCATGTACAATGATGGCAAGAGACATACTTTTGAACAACTGGAAGCCATCATACTCAACCTGTCAAGAAATAGCCTCCAGAGAGCATGGAGCTGCAGAAGAGAAACCTCACAGCTCTTTAAAGTGAGGCTGATTTCCTAGAATTATTAGAATGAGGAATTTTGTTTGACAGGTGGCATCACCACACTTTGTACAAAATTTCTAACTCAGTGTCATGGAATTGAATCTAGTCAGAAAGGTAAAACTCTACGAGGTCTTGGGAAGCCTCAAAGCTGCAATTTTTTCTCATCAAAGTCTGGTCCCCTCCACTGAGGTAGCTAAAACATGTCTCCAAGTACCAGAGCACAGTTTTGGAAGCATGAGTTGGGTCTTGAAAACAGCTCATCCAGCACAATGGCCATATCAGCAGCAAACCATTAGCAGTATTTGGAAGCAAATATCACCACTAAAAGGGTCTCTCCAATTTACATATACTGTTATATATAAAGGTGATGACAACCTGACAATATTTAACCTTCTATCTCAAATGTATAATTGAAGGAATAATAATAAATTACTGAATATAAGAAGGATATCTTGAAGCACCATTATAACCTACATAAAACTCTACTTCTGTAAGCCTGCTGTCATTCTAATGAAGTAAATAGCTTATTCATTAGAGAAAAATAAAAGCTTGAAGCTTTTAGAGTTCAGCTGGGCATAATTTACTGATAGTAACAAAAAAAAAATAGAAAAAGGTCAAATTTTCTACTTAAGCAGAACCATCAGGCAGTTACTTAGTGGTACATCAAACAATAACACCACCATTGTCTGCAGAAACAGAAAGGTTTACAAGTTTGTGCATATTAGCTAACACCCTTAAACTGGGTTGAAGATGTGTGAAAACAGAGTTATGGGTTCAACCCTTGGTCATTTCAGAAGCCCCCTACTCACGCGGCCACTACTTTCAGTGGTGTAAGGAACTATTATCCAAATTGAATACTCAAATCCAATTTTTGACCACTGAATGCTGATGCTCACCCACACCAGGTTCCTTTTTGTGTTTTTTTGCCAATCATTTATGTAACCTCTTGAGTGCTCCCTGAAAGGTTCTTGGATAAATGCTGATCAATAACCATAAAAGGATTTTAAAAGAGATAACTTAACACTAGCACTCTCTCAGAGCTGGCAGAGAAAGCTAACACACACCAAGGCCAGTGCTCAACCTGATCTAACCACAGTAATTAGACACTTCAGCTGTGAGCCTCATGCCCGTGGCCTCTTGCTCAGCAGGGACAAGTTTAGCCTTTGGCTTAACCTCTGGCTAAAACCAGTCTGAAAGAGCAAACATGTCATCTTTCTGAGCTCTGTCATTTAATTCCACAGATTCATATTTCCTGTCATTAGGGATATGCTGTATAATTTACAGGAAGTATCACTTTCAGAATCTCTGTTGTTCTGACTTTAAGAGTTTTCTGATGTTGCCAAAGAAGTCTTTCTTTGCCTGGAGGCTGGCAATAGGTTATCAAACAAGAGGTCTTTTGGATCCACTATTTAGCCACTTACACCATTTATTAGGACAAGGAACTGGGTTTTGCTTCACTTGAAAATTGGTTTATCTAAGCCAAAAGTTGTACTATGGGCTCAAATGGACTCCTGTCTGGTTTGGCTGGGCTGAATGTACCAATCCTAATTGGGAAAGATCATTAGGAGATACCTGTGGAGCCAAAGAAGAAAACTGTCAGAAACCATAATTCAATGTCAATGAGACAAAATCTAAAGAAAATTTTACTCCATTTGAGGCATTTTTTGTTGTTGTAAAATACTAGATATCAGGCTTGCAATGGCACGACTCAGACTCAGCCCAGTGTTTAAACTGCCAGGATAGTCTAGGAGATGCATAAGTACAGGCAGATGCACAGGGAATCAGGTACCTTTAATACACAACTTAAGCAGCAGAGCTGGTCAGCAGAAACTTATATTAAAAACCAGATAAAATTTTTTAAAAAAATTTAGAAAAAAGGGGGATAAAATTAGGGGGCTAAAAGCACAGCCTGCTTCTTATGTCTTTATTTAAGACTAGAGTGCCAGGTAAAAGCTCTAGAAATTATCTGGATCAGATTTGCAAAGGTGTCTGGTCAGCTGCGATGCAGGAAGCAGCTCCATGCGAGGTGCTCGGAGTCGGGCGAGAGTGATTGACTCATCCACATCTACTGGGGCCAACACCTGAGCTGTTGGGGGCCTTTCTAAAGCACCTTTTCCAGATTAACACATATTTATGCATCTAGCCACTTTTTGACTCTGAACTGCCTAAAACTTTTGAAAATGGAAGCCAGCTCCTAAAATATCCTCATCCTTGAGTGAGCAAAGTTTTGCTTCCCTATGCCTGAACACAAAGTACTGATGGATTTGTCTTTGTAGTGTGGCCACTACATCCATAGGTTCTCTGCCCAAAACCAAGCTAAAATTACTGCTAGTCAAGATGCTTTTTCTGCTTGTTGTATCTTATAGTTGGCCAAGTTTATGACTCCTTTATATATGTGCTTTTATTTGTACAGCTGCTGGCATAGCAGGGGATCTGTAGACACTGCTGGTTTGTTGGTACATGTTCATGTACATTGTACCAATTTCATGTTCGTGTAGCAATCCACAGGGGAGAAGATAATGGTTTTGGAGTTACATCACTTCTCTCTTCCATTTCTAAGGAAAGGAAATTCATTGGAGAGAAGCTGGGTTCAGAGCAATAAGTTATGGATCAGCAGAGCCAAGGGCCTAAAAGCAGCAGATCAAACTGGGGAGAGTAGCCTATATAGATGTTTTTATTTTCTTTTCTCAGCTAGAGCATTTCCTGGATCTCCCTGGGTGGTAGAGATGCTGCAGGTAAGAGAAGAAAGGCCTTAGCAGATCACTTAAACTCTCCATGAAACTGTGGTCTTTGCTTTTGCTGAGTGTTTAAAAGGCAAAGACGTGATTGAACACGGAAGGAGGAAACATTGCACATTCTCTGTGTGCACTTCCACAAGGAAGTAGGTATGTATATAGGTAAGATAATTTCTTTTTAATGTTTACACCAATTAATAAAAAGAACACCCTGGGTTCTATCAGATTGCTAGGCAAAACATTTCTCCTTTTGCCATGGATTCAACTGTATCTTTACACACCTAGGGAATTTTTTCATTTTGCTATATTTCACAAGCGGTTTAACTCTAAGAGTAAGAAAACATTACTATCCCTGCAGAATAAAGATTGTAATTACAAGAAATTTAAAGAGTCCTACTTGACCTTTAAAAACTGCGTACTTAACAGACATATTTATGACTGCAGACACATCAAAATTTCCACACTTTGCATGTATTTATGAAAAGTGTGATCGTACTAAAAATCTTTTCTTTCTTTCTGGTCTAAATTGGAACACTGCTTAAGTATGTGTGTGAGCCTTGCACAGATATGAAAACTTTGCCTGGTTTCTTTTCAAGCGTCAATGTATCCTGCTACTAAAACATAAGCAACTAAGATTATCAGTATGTAAGGCAGCTCTTAGTGCTGGTTTAAAGAAAAAGGTGGGAGCTTGAACATCAATTTTTCTAACTTTCTTAGCCAACAGACCTTCCTGTGGAGAATGGGGGTGGAAAAGACCCCCTGTATCAATTCCCTGAGCATTAACTCATTCAGTACATGCTATTCCTTTTCCAGATGAACAAATCACTAACACTGTCGCCTGGGACAAAGTCGTGGGCCTTGGCAAGGTCCAGTCCTTGGCAAACTGCAACATTCAAACAGCAGAACTTTGGGGCACAGAACTGCACGGAGCACTCACCCCTGTGAGTGTGTATTTTCAGTCCTCTCTTCTTGGGAATACAGAATACACTTTCTTCATACTCTAAAATGCTGACATTGGCATAAATCCAGGATGAAAATTGCAGCACAAAAGGGAAATGTTTTATAAAGCTAGAAGTGATTGAAAACAGGGAATTACAATGCTAACTACCTTCAATGTTAATTATAGAAGCTGCTACCAGGCATATTCTATATATACCCACCTTCTTTTCTAGAAGTAACAAGAGCACTCTCTGTGATCCTGTTATCATACTGAAACAGGAATTCTCATCATTTTACATTGTTAACTGTATTTTGATACAGAAATTTGTCTCACATATGGAGCATTTACAATTCAACAGACCAGAAGAGGCTTTCTCTCTTCATGACTGTGTAACATATCTGAAGTAGTGTCAATATAGCAGTTTTATTTTTCTGACCACCTCTTAATAGCCAGAACTGGAACTAGTTCTCTTTCTTGCACCACTCTTTCTTGCACCCACAACAGACCAAAGTTTGGGAATCTGCACATATTTAAACTAACATTTTTCTGACCTTGGGGGCATTTCTTGAGCCCAGTCTCGTATTTTGGTATGAAGAGGAAGCTGAGTTCTACATAAGCACAAGGACCCAGCAGCAGAACAAGAAAACCAGCACAGAGAAGTGCTACCTATGTTGGTGTCAGACCACAGGCAGGGCTCTGAATTAACTATCTAGAGTGAGTTTTCCTCTTTTTTTTTTTGCAGCCTTGGGCAGTTAGTCCAAGTACAATTTGTACATTCACTCAGGATACATTGCTATGATCCCATCAGGGTGTGCTGTGACAAAGATGTGAGGGCAGCCCGTGGCCTTCACAAAATAACTTTTTCATAATTCTGGAGCCAAAATGGCCAGTTCATTCCATGAATTTCACAAATCGGGTAAATAATATTTTGTATGCTCTTGTTTTGTATTTCCAAGTATTTTGAATATAAACATGGAAGAGTGGCTTTAGGAAAATGAAATTTTGATTGTATACTGGTATTTTAAAAATATGAAAAAGAACTATTAAGCTTACAGCAGGACTTCATTCTTTAATATTTGGCAAGACAGACTGAGGTAAGTTATTTAACAGCTATCTTATTTAGACTCTTAATGAAAGCTCTATAGTCTGTATGTCGAGAATATTCTCATTTTTCCTTCTTCCTTCATACAATCCATTCAGTGTGATATATGTTGGCTGTAAATATCTTAATATCTCGCTACCAATGGAAAAACTTACATAAGGGTGATTGATCTAAAAACTGATAACCATTTCAGCCTGGAGACATGTTCTTTTCACTCCCCCCATCATAAAAATCTTATATTATCTTTCCTTAGAACACTAAGTGCAGTGACTCCCATTGAGTTGGAGAATCCTATTTGAAAAAGTCATAATTAAATACGTGAACCTTTCTCACATTGCACTCTAAAAATGTCAAGAGATATTTCTGATCAGCCCATAATTGGTCTCTCACATATTTCCTATATCAAACATTTATAACTAGCATAAAGCTCTTTTGTAGACTATTTTTGCCAGAATTAATATCACAGTTTTGAAGCACTATAGCATAAAAACAAGATCTGTTTTTTACTCTATATTCTCATCTTACATAGCACAGAGGGGGGGAAAATCAGTTCAAATTACTGTGATTTAATGAAAAGATATTGACACATACACAAGAAGTAAAAGTCAGCATGAATTATGTTCTTAAGCCTCTTTATAGCTTTTTAAAGTTTTATTCTCAACATGTAAGTGTTTTACTGGGAAAATGTTAATAGCAACATGCTCTGAGAAACCTGCAGCTCTGGGATGTTGGACACAATCCCCCTGATTGGTATCAAAAATCTGACTAGAGATCAAAGCATGTGCATACACTCTAAGTTTAAATATCAGTTAAAAACAAGGTTAATTGCTGTATTCAGCTTCTCATGAGGTGGGAGGCTAAACCAGAACTGAACTAATTTTGTTTCATGAAGGGTTCACTTTTTAAGGGATCTATTAGAATGTTGTTCTCAGGTCACTTATGAGAACAGATTTCTGGTAAAACTCCCATAGCAGGTGATGATTTCTCAGACAGCTCCAAAATTCACTGCTTTGAACAAAGCAATGACTTTTTTTCCTCACAGAAGTGATTAAACGTGACCTAAAATTATTAGAACCCCCAAAATGTGGCATTTTTGAAATGCCATTAAAGGAATACACACACTGTATCATGGAGAACTTTCATATTGTTTCCTTCTCTCCTTTCTAACTACTGTGCTTTTACATAAAGAATTTTGTGCTTTCCATTTCTAAAAGGAGTTAGTAGGGATGTACCTGATAGTGTTTTCCAAGGAATTTTACTTTTTGAGCATTTCCATATACTCATAAAACTATGAAGATGATAGATTTATAGTTACTGTATAGCACCAGAATAATCCCCAAAACCTATTTTAAATCAATGTCTGTTCTGATTTCCCCCTAATCAGATTTTTTTTTCTTTAACTTTCGGCTGTAGATCCATGAAGAAAAACATTAGCAATTTCTCCCTGGGGCTAACATAGTGCTTCAAAGAAGGAGCATTTAATTCCCATAAGTAGAGAGATGATCTAAAGAAATCCTGTAAATGATGAGCTGAGAAGAAAGAAGCATTTCACAGTGCAGAAATAACAGGTTTCATTGTTCTGGCACCAAGAAACTGTGCTGTGCAGTCTGGAGCTCCATCTCCTGGTGCTTGTCAAGGAACTAAAATAATTTCCAAGTGTCCCCTAATCCTAACGCAGGCACCTCAGTGCACCCAAACCATATTGCAGGGGCAATTGCAAGGTCCCTCACCCCACAGCAAATCCAGATTTAGGTTCGTAACCCCTGTGGACAGAGAAACGCAGCTTTGAAAATGCTTTTCCAGGTCTCTCTGGACTCACTGGAGCAGTTCACCAGCTCCTTCACTATGGGCTGTGCTTAAATAGAATTACGCTGCATTCAGTGAAAATCGTGGGAGTTTGTGCACATCGCCTCGCTCACAGGTTTTGGGGAGCGTGGAGACAGCAACTGTGCAGAAGCACTGTGCAAAACAATAAAAATTAGGCACTCTAATGTATTTCTTTAGTTATTTATTTGTGAGATGCTGAAAGAACAGTCATTTGAGGGTCAGAGATTGTCTAGTAAATAACTATCTGAATTTCTCAGTTAACCTTTTTATTTAAAGGCTTTTTTTAAACATATATAAAAATATGTATCAGTGTATAATTCTACATACCAATTTTACCAGAGCTGTCAAAACATGATTGCTACTTTACAAAATATCATGTGGCATGGGAAATACCATACAGGTAGGTGAGCCAAACATACAATAAACAAGTGAATGTAACGTAAACAAGTGTATGTACAGGAGGGAATAAATGGCTCAAGGTTAATATGTCAGGTGGAACAATGTCACAATGGGAGGTTAAGTTAATGAATTTTGTCTGTGCATCAGCCACAAAAGCATCCTTAATAGGAAAAACACCTCAAACAATTCATTTCAGGACTATTTCTGAATAAGAAAATTGACATTATTATGAGTATTGCTTATTTTATTAGAATCTTCTTCTGTCATCTGGCTGGTAAATGTACCTATTCTTGTTATACTTGTATTAATTTTTCTTCATGAATAGATTCAGAAGTGAATATCTCATCATTTCTTAAGAAGTCACTTAGGATGTTTTTGCTTCTATTTAAGTATTTACAAGTAAACAAGCTATTTTATTCAGCCAACAAAAAATACTGTAACTAAAATACATTGCTACTGCTGTATGGTAGCTGGATCATTAATTTAATATAATGGCTTCATTTTAGATACCAGCTTTTTATCAGCAAGCCAAGTCAATCCAATAGTAAAGTTCACAACTCATCTATTTTTGTTTTATTTCTTCATCATTTGCAGGCTTACAGGACCATATGGAAAGCTAAATCTCTCCCAGAGAAGACTCTTAGGAGAGAAAGAGAACATAAAATGTGGGATGGAGGTTTCTTTGGGAATGAGTGGTGAGCTGCATTTAGTTCAAGTACCTGTCACTTGTGCACTGCTGACCAAGTGCACATTGCCCTCCCCATTTCATTTGCTATCACAAATTATTGAATCCAAGTCCTGCTTTGTTATCTCAGTGTAAAAAGGTATTAACATTAGCAATTTAAACCAGTTTACTCCAGATTTATCCCACTATGAGAGCAGACTTTAACCTGTAAATTAGTATATCTGTACCCAGCTGCTCAGTAAAGTAAGGTGCACACATTTCTCTTTCAGAAGCTACTCTTAAATTTCACTGACTTAATAACACATATGTTAAACATAAAGAGGAAAGAATAAATATGAAGGGGAATATGAAGGGAAAATAATAAAATCATGAACAAATATTATTAAAGAGCTTTTGAAATACTTTTTTAGAGTGGGAGTAGCATAAACTTGTATCTACTCTGAAGTTTAATCACATGTAGTCTTGATCTTAAAAAGACAGATAAGAATTGATTTGGGACTATGAACTGCCTTTCTTGTGAATCATTATACAGCAAATTCCAGTAATATATGTCCATCCTCCCACAGGGAGCAGAAAATACTCGAAATCACTGGCATTATGTATGTGGCAATTCTCTCAGAAACTATCATTGCTACTCAAATTATTGCAGATTCTTATTACAAGGCACATGCCTGATCAATAGCAAGCTTTTATTAGTTCCCTTACCAACCTTTCAACATATTAGACATGACTGATATTGTAACTTAAAACTTGTCAGGAACAATGCAGAAAATATTCAAAGCATTGGTTTAAGTGGGAAAGTTCAAGTAGCTGTGCTTTTCTGCTCTTTTCTTGCAGCAGTTTGATAATACTTTAATGAACTCTGGCCTTAAGCTCACACTCTGACAACACACCAAAACATAATAATTCTTGATGGTGAGCTTGCAATTCCACCATAATATTTCTCCAGGCATTTGTCTCTGTGACTTTGCATGGATCACATTCAGTATTCACCGCTGCAGGTGACAGAGCAGGATGGTTGATCTCCATCAGGTTAGTTACACAACCTGTAATGATTTCCTCATGTGATGGTATTATTACAATTTATGATTATTTTTATAAATTAATTATTGCACAGCCTGTATTATTTTGCCTGTTGGTGCAGCTATGAGAGAAATGCAAGAGGTTTCAGATTTCCAACTGAGATTTCCTAGAAGAATGTAATTAGGCCTGTATCTTAAACATGAGAGCAGAGGGCTGGCTCTCTGTTCTTATTGAAGGAGGATCTGCTGGTGCAGCTAGTGCTGTGTGTAGCTGGTTCCCACAAGGGTGTGCTGATTCTTACAGTGGTATAATGAGCTTACAGATCCACAGAGATCATCACAATCACTGCCTTTTAAAATAAGCTACTGCTTCAAAATACTAGAGCCAAAGCCCTTGTAGGTGTTTATGACTCTGGAACCATGTTGCAATGCAAATACAACACCAAACTGAGCAATCCTGAATGAGACGATCATTTTGCTAAATGTTTTCTAGGACGGATGAAAAAGCTTCTCATCATACAGGATCTCCTAAGTACATTCGTTATCCTCCTAAAGTTTACTTCCCATATCAATGAAGATTTCCAGCTTCACATCACAAGGAGTTTCAATAGCATGTTCTCATTCTCTGTCACATAATTGACAAAAATATTGACTGATATCTAATGTCAGGTCAACCTTTTCACTAATAACTCCTCTGCAACCTCATTATTCCCACTGTTTATGACTTACCATTAGCTTCCCATTAGCCAGAATCTTACCTTCCTTGCTATCCTCGTGATGTTCTTCAGCTTAAACCACACAATCTCATGAGATGGATCAATTTCATTAGTAGGACATAGAGAAATTAGGTCTATCGTTTCCCCTAAGCCCACAGACCAGTTCTTCTCACCAAAGAAAGGCAGTGGCATATATTGCCACTACTGCTCTCGGTGAATCAATGGTGTACTCTGTCAATTATATTTCTGTGATTTTAATTAGTCATTCATTGAAACTGCTTTAAACCTACATGATATTGAGTAAGACTCAACTTGTATATCAGTATATCCACTGATACTAAACAACCTCTAACCTTTCCTTCTTTTAGGTTCAAACTTCCAATGTCAGGCTTGGGGAGAATCAAGAATTTCCACTAACTATTCAGTTCACCTGCAGACTTAACAAAACAAGTTTGTGTTGTGGGTTTTCTTCTTGTTCCTGTTAAATTGGCCTTTTGAAGACTAAGGGCTTGCGAGATTTGCATGTTAAAGGCTAAACTCTTGTTATAGTGAAACTGATTTTTTTGAGGCTTGAGGGAGTTTGAAGGTAAATTGAAAAGGAGAGCCATGGAGTCCTTGTGCAAGTCATTCACCTTGTAGAGCTCTAGGCTGAGAGAGCTCAAATGCCACTCTACTTAACAAGCTCAAAACCAACTCATTTAAATAACAAGCACAAAGTCCACTTGGGATCCACACTGAGGCATTTGTGGATTGTGCAGCCTGAACTCCCAAACAACATTATTTGAAGAAAAAAAGGAGTAATTCCTTTTTTAAAGTGGTAATTCAGGGATCAAGTCTCAAAAGCATTTGAACATTTCAAGGACTATTGCTATATTAAATTGTTCTTAACTACAAGTATTAAACTTTAAAAGGAACAGAATACTGTTTTCAAATTCAAATTATTAGCTTCATGTCTCACAAGGATAATAAATCTATGCATATTCTTGTCACTTCAGCAGAAAGTACAATATTTATACTTTAAAGATGGAAAGTTAATTCTTGCTAACAAGTGATGGAGAAGACATCTTGATGGCTCAGAAATGATACACGAGAACAAAACCTATACTGATCAAGTAAAACCAATACTGATCTAGTAAAAATATTTTGCAGAATTAACACTCAAATTTCATGGACAAAAAATGCAACTTGAACCACTAAATAAAAAGATATCCCATCTGGCCGGTGAAGTCCATTGGTTCAGATCTTTGCTAACTGGAATTCCACACCAAGTGCTGCTATATATTTGTTCTATCAGTATAAATTTCTCAGATCTTTTAAAATGCCACAGTTAGACTTCAGTGAAAGTGTTTGCAGCTGGTTTGGACGCCTCATAATTAAAAAGTTTGTCATTACTAAAAACCAATGCATTTTCAACAACATGAAAGAATATTTGCTAATGTTCACAGAACAACTTTGCATTTTGAATGAAGATATTTATCCATAAGACCATTTAACTTCCTGTTAGAAATTCAGGTATTTCACCTGATCACCATCAATTTTGAAGATTTTTAGTTCACCAAAAAAGGCAAATGCTAGTTTTTTCTTCTTTAAAATGAAGAGAAATACATACCTTAGAAATGTATTCTGTGGCCGCTAAGACGACAATTTTTACAAAAGTCTCTCTTTTAAGTCAGCTGAGTTCATAATTTTGTTGGTTTTAACAGAATTTTTATTGATTCAAAAGAGATTTTAAAATCCTTTTTTAGATCTGAATGGTATTCTTAGTCAAAAACGAGATGATATTCAAGAAACAAAAAGTGAGCAAGATCTCCAGCAATATCTTAGCTCCTATGATGACTTTTAGAGTAGTTATGTTAAATTGAAATATCATAAAGTTAGAACTAGGCACCTCCTTTTTAGCTGTTGTTAAATGATGAATGGTGCAAGAAATACATGCAGATGTAATGCAAGTATGTGACTTAAGGCAGAAGCAATAGGTGAGAATTGAAACGTCTGCTTTCAAATTCAGCTTCAGCACAGTGTAATTTTTCCCTATTAGTTTTTCAAGTTAGTTTTGAGACGAGTCCTACAATTCATATACAGTTAAAGCTCCCATTTAGGCAATGGGAACTTTGCCCACTTCCAGGAGTACAAGCTTCAGCACTTGGCCCTAAAAATTTAATATAGCTGTAATGACTCATTATTGAATGTTTAGTTTAATAACAACTGCTTATTAAGTGTATTAATCTCAGCTGATGAAAGCAAAATTGTTTTGTGAAAAGCTGTTTTTCTTTACATTAGTGTGCAATTATTTAACTGAAAGTTTCAAAGAGACACATCTAATTACAGTGCTGCTCTAAATGTATTTAAGCATCCGTTATTAAAATAACATTTGAAATATGCTTATGGACCTCCTGTAGCGTTGTTGAAAAGCAAAATTCTGGTTTCAGATTATTACTTACAATAGGTTTCCTTTCAATATTTACCAATTTCTTACAAAATCTGCTTAATTTACAGGATTGAACTGTTTCCTGTAAAACAGAACAGGAAGATGCAAGAATTTCTGTGTGTGCAGAATGTTTATGTCTATACTCAGGCTGAGATTACTGACTGAAAATCAAAATTAGTGATGCACATTTACAAATTAATAATCCCTTTGCTGAATTGGCATTTATGGGGAAAGCATATAGTATCTATTAATACTAAAAGAAGTCTACCTGTCAGTTCTCTGTAATTAGAGAAATAAAGAATTTATCTGCAGCAAAACTAATTCTGCTTGCCATTTAGCATCTTCAAATATTTGTCCTCAAACTACACATACTTGCCTACAAGAAAATATCAAAATTGTCTTGATTGTTTACTGGTGTTTTACTCACCTATTTTTTTTAGGGATACTTGTTCCTCCATCACGTGTTTCCAGCAGTTCATGGAGGACAGATAAGCAGTGCATATCTCTCCTCAGGAATCCCTGCCAAGCTCTGCACACCTGACAAGTATGAAAAGAACAGAGAAGGCATCTTTGGTGAGTAACGTAGCGTGTCAAAAGTCTACTAAAATTCTGGTTGGTCAAAGACACGGAAGATATTCAGATAAAAGGAGGCAGAGCCCTGAACAGGCATATGGATGATAAGAGCCAGGTACTTTTCCAGCAACTTTATCCTGCAAAAAGAAAGGGTGATGTGATAGAGGTGCTCGCCTGCTGAACCTGAGCAGGGAGAGTAGGAGTCTGACAGTTCCCAGCCTCTGAACAGATTCTCTGCTCTATGGCTTAGACACATAATAACTGTCCTCGCTGAACTATTCAAGTACAGCTTTTCAGTCTTTCACACATGCCAGACATTTCCTGTGCCATGCTGTGCCACGAAGGCTCCAGCCAGTCCTTGCCTGGGGCTGGAGAAGTCCAGTGCTGGAGCAGCCAGCCCCAGGGAAGCTCCATGCTCCTGCCATGGCTGTGGCTTGTGCAGGGATGTGCAGGACTCCTCCTGCGCTGGAGCTGGTGTGGTGGGAGGGGGTTCTGAGCTCAGCATCTTTTATACCTTCAGGAAGAGGAATTTTCCTGCTCTGATGCCCCCCCTCCAACTCCTCCACACTCAGGGGACTCACGATCAAATGGGCTCACCTGTCCTTCCTTCCTTCCTTCCTTCCTTCCTTCCTTCCTTCCTTCCTCCCTCCCTCCCTCCCTCTCTTCCTTCCTTTCCTTCCTCACTCACTCACTCACTTGGTGTTAGTGTTATTGTTCTTTCTGACTCACACAGTAATCCTGTCACTTTGTTTTCTTCTCTGCCTTCTTTTCCCTGTTTCGCCTGGGGAGATCTCTGTCCTCCTTGTTCAGGGCTCAAGTTGTGTAGCTGTGTGCCTCCAAGGTCAGTACATACTCTGGTTGCTCCAAATACAGACAGAAAAGTTGCAGACAAGGAAGGAGCGCAGGAAAGCTGCAGGGTGGCTCGAGTACTTTCAGTTAGAGTTAATTAGCCATAAACCTCCCTGGACTGCTCAGCCCGGGGACAGGCTATTGGCTTGTTCTTTCAGATCTCTTGTCATGCTGTCAGCTTTGTGTAAGTAATGACTAAACTGCAAAAGCTCTGAGATTGTTGCCTCTTTCACAAACTGTCTCCTTGATTCACTTTGCTCAATCCTCCATCTCTGCATCCATTTGTTTTCCCCTACTGTAGCAGGGTTGCATTTTGTCCTGTGTTAGTATTGCTCCACCAGAATCAGGGCATCAGGCTCTGACAAGCATCAGAGTTCATTAGTGGGGCTGTGGGTTGCTCCTTCTAAAGAAAAAAAACAATGATGTGTCACAGCTCGCTCTTTACTTTACCTGGACCACCACAGCTGCAGTAAGCCCTGCCCTCACGTGACAGGCACAATGCTCAGCTACACACACACACATTTTGGACTTAGTTTCCCCAAGTAGAATAGTCACAGTACAAACACACAACGGATTAAATATCACATGTGAAAATTTCAGGGTTAACTTTTCCAGTCAAATAATAGCACAGTGGAAATACAGGTCCTTTTCCATGCAGGGGAGCTAACATAAAAGTGATGACCAGTGCAGGAGGCTCTAACCTTCATTGTGGCCCAAAGGCCTTGGTGGCCTTAGCACGGAGATTCTGGATCCATCACTGGTCACCAACACAAAAAGAAAAAATATAAATTAAATCTACCAGGTCTAAGACTTTATAGTACCAATTTAAGAGTAAACTTCCTTAACTTGTGATCTAATTTTAGATTTATAGGATTTGCAAACCTATTATTGTATCACTAGGCCTCGTGAAGGCTTCTTTAAATAAAAAACATGAAGCAGGAAAAAAAAAAAAACAGAACAAAGTTTTTACTAATATCATTATAACACTTGCTTTCCCAGTAAATAATTATTAGCCTTCTGCTCAAGGTTGTCAAGGGAAGAGCAGTTGGTGTTAAGGCAGCTCCATGGCAGGTGTGCTTGGGAGCCAGCTGTCAGACTAGAACCACAGTTGCATTCTATTTCCTTCCTCCCAAAAGTATCTAGATACTTGAATACTGTACTTCAAAAATTACCAGATGCTAGTTTGCAAGAGATGTGTCAAACACAGCCTGTAGCATAGTGAAAATTCCGAATTACGGGTGCGTGTATTCCACACTTCCTTTGCCAAAGTGGCCTTTCTGATTCCTCGCCTTTTGTCTCCTAGCTCTGCCTTCGGTACAGAAGGACTCAGAGAAGGGAACAGTAAGCGACTTTCAGTTTCCTATAAAAATCCTAACCTAATCACAGACTCTTTAGACCCCTAGAGCAGGATCGAAGGGGCTCTTAGAGGTGATTATGGGCAGCTCCTCCAGAGGAAGAGCAGAGCAGCAGAAGGAGTCCTGGGCCCCGCTGTGAGACCTAAGCGGGCCTAGCACAGCTATCAGAGTCTCTGCGTGGGAACCCAGCAGGGGAATGGCAACAGCTCTTAAACCCTCCACAGGAAGTTAGAGATAAGTACTAAAAAATACTAGAAAATCACACAGGAGTACTTAAATATTACTTGATCATTAACATAGTAATTACATCAGTGCTGCTCCTGCCTGATGCCATAATTTAAGAGGTTTCAGCATTTTCATTATAATCAGTAGCAGTTATTTCCTGTGGTTCATTGCCCATAAAATGTTAACCATAGGGGAAAAAAAGGAGACAGAGACTTTGCCATGATGGCAATGAACATCCACTGTGGTGCTTGTGCCTCCCTGAGCTACAAATCACTCTGGTGGGTGCTTCATCAGGCGTCAGGGGGCCACACAAGGCACATTTTCTGCTAAAAGCTTTTAATAGAGGCTTTTAACTAAGATTTTTAATGGAACCTGTTCTGACGAAGTAGGACACTTTTCAACTAGGCCTATGTCTATTTTTGTTTCTCTTTTTACCAATATTTTAAAGACAAGGTTCTGTATTTACTAGGTTATGTGGAACATGCAGTAGTGCTTCTACAATAATGTAGACTCAGCTACTGTGCAGAACGCATTTCTCAAGAGGCTATAATTTCTGACATAAACATATAGAAAGTGAACTATCAAGCTCTGCTGCCATCAAAATGAAACTTCAAAAAAGTTATCATATATGAATTTATGTAACAAGCTCTCACACATTTTGCAAATGGGAATGTAAATGATGGTTGCTATATACCAACCAGATTGCCTGATTAATTAATGCATTACAAGGGAGAAAAGTTATATGTTTAAAGCAAGACTGGGTGACTACCTCAGTGCATTAGTTTTTATGGTTTTGATCTGATCTGGGCAAAGAATTACATTCAATCAACTTGAACTGTTTGTATTGATCTGCATAGAAGATTGAGGGGGAAAAGATATATTGTCTCACTATAAGCTTTTTCTTGGTTTTATTTGCTTTACAAGAGAGCAATATTTTTCTGAGCACAGATTGAGTGCAATGGCTCCGTAAAACTGCCCAGGAGGCTTCTGCAGGACCATTAGAAGTGCCTCGTCTCTGCTCAGAAGCTGCTGAGAAATACTTTTGAGGAAATGGAGTCCCCTGGAATATTATTCCTACAGCTGCCATGATGAACAAGCCCTTGAAATTCACTTGAAATAATTCTGGGATGTGGTGACTAACATAGGAGTGTAATAAATTTCTCCCCTAAAACATTCCCTGCCATATGAATGACTCCTCTAGAAATTAAATATCTTGGGAAATTGCTTGAGATGAGAGAATTAACATTAGGATTATAATTGTTGGTTTTCAATGTTACGACATATCGGGAGGTTTTTTTCCCTTCCCCCCCCACCCCCCCCTTTTTTTTCCCCAGTCTTTCTTGCTTTCTGGGCTCCAGTTTTCCAGGAGCATATTGTGGTTGCCTTGAATTCATCTGTTAAGTGAAATTACCCTCCAATCGCTGAAAGGAGCGGTGGGACTCAACACAGATATGGGCTGTGGCACACAAGGAGATAATTTGGGAAGTAACTGTGACTTAGGCTACAGCTCCTCCTGTTTTCCCTTCGCTTGCATGAGCTAGGGAAGAGGTGGGGTGCAAAGTGTGTTCTCTCAGGCGTTCTCAGGATGCAGCTGGCCCAAGCTGCCTTAGCAGATTGCTTTGCTTTGCCCTCCTTTGAAGAGGGTTTCAGTGGCTAGAAAAGATCATGTTAGTGAGAAAGGATAGGCCAAGCATGGAACTAATTCTGTCCTGCTCTCCACAGAAAGCCCAAGCAGTGAGAATTCAAAGACCGTTTATGCAACACCCTTTGCATGAGAGCAAAGGTGAACCTTCCCGAGAATATGTAGGAATCTCCCCACAAATTAATCCATGCCATCGAGCTGCTGTAACTGAGAAGGCTGTTTGTTCCCAACTGTTTAACTCTGCCACATTTTGTACCACCTGCAATGACATTTCATTACTGTGGAGTGACAGCAGCAGAACCACCATGCAGCTATCAGCAGGAAAGGAAATTAGTGATGTTATGATTAACAAAATAGCTCTGGCTTAGCCAATGCTGGGGAGACAGCCTCCAAAGGAATCAAATGCTGCAAGTGTCAGGAGTGAACTATCAGCACCACCCTGTGGTTCCCTTGCCCTGTTTCCTCCTTGTGTGGGTCAAAAAAGACGGGATGTGGCCAGGCAAACTCAAAAGAAAGAGCTTTGTTTCCTTCTGGATTTTGGCCTCTCCTGTTTCATACGGCTGATACTAAAAACTTACCCTTCTGCCCTCGTGACGTGAAAGAAAACCAAACAGATATTCAGAAAAGACAGGAGGTTTCATGGGACTTGAGGCAGTAATGAATATGTTAGTAATGCCAAGGTTGTGGGTTTGATCCTAGAATGGGCTATTCACTTAAGATTTGGACTCCATGAATTTTGTGTGTCCCTTTCAACTCAGAATATTCTGGGATTCAATAATGTCCTTGTCTGCAGCCAACATTCTGCCCAGTCTTCTTCATGTATGCAGCTCTTTAAATTGTTCCCGCAGGGCGCTGCAGTCTGATGGCAAGCTTTAGGAAACACAACTGAAATCTAATCATGGTTCTGTCATAGCTTTTACAGATTTCCTCGTTCTTGTAATCTGACTCAGATAATTAACTGAAAAATGGGTGTAAGTGTGGAAGAAAACCTCTCCTGTGAAATTCAACATATGCAACAAGTCCTGTCATAATTAGAGTGGTTTGGATGTGCAAAGCAGTACACAAATGCTATCCTTATTTTAGCAGTGTCTTCATTAAGGTATCAAATTAAGAAAACAATTATACTGGTTGCATATCCTTATGGTGTAATTTTCTCCGATACAGCCACTACTGATGGAATTTCAGCTAAAATTATGGAGTCATATGAAAACAATAAATGCCATTCAAGGAGATATTTATGATGCATCAACAGATGAGAGGCTATCTGTGCCTCCCCCTATACAGCTTATCAATTAAAACGATCAACAAAATACAGACTGAGCTTCCATACTAGATATTTTTGTTACTAAAGTTGAAAAGTCCCTGTATATATAGGTCGCTAAAGTAAATTCAAATGTTCTTTCATTTTCTTCTCTCGTTAACAAGTCCACCAAGGATCTGACTTATTTGTGTATGAAATTCTGCAGATTTTGGCTGCATTTCCCTGCCTTTTCAGAAAATCGAAAAGTGATCATTGGACCAGCCAGGTTAGCAAACTGTCCTGAAAAAATACCATGTCACCAGCAAGTATTAAACAGTGAACAGCTAGGATCCCAAAACATCCTCTTCCTCACCATAAAGAACAGGGGAATCTGTACCAAGTCATTTTTGTGAAAGTTCAGGTTTCTAGAATTGCTTCCTTCACACACTTTGAATTACCTCTAATTTGTTTGAGTTCAAAAAAATTTGTTTGAGTTAGATAATTTTTGGGGCAGTGTTATGGGTTTTCTTCCCACAAGGAAAGAACGAGAAGGAATCCATGTAGGAGTCTGTCAAACTGAGCGATTAGTTTAATACTGCTGAGATTTTATTGTAATATTAATGATGTGTTACGGTGCCTAAGGTCCTGGATAAGCATAATTTATTATTTTTAATCCAAATAAGTAAATAAATACAAGAATCATAGGAGAAGCTTCTCCTTTAATCTTATATGTATTGTGCCATTTACCACAGTCATAATAAGATTCAAATATTTTACATATTCTTCCCATTTAAGAACCTACACATATCAAAACCCTGATTTCACTCAAACACTAAGGAAAACATCAAGATGATGAAATTTACCACCAAAGGGTGTGTTGCCAGTCTACTAGTTTACTGTGAGAGTAAAGAAGGGATTCAGGACACCATATGGAAATGCAACTACCACTTTCCTTTGATTACGAGATACTGACTGATATTTGAACCTTGTTTGTACAGCAAACCAGTTATGTATATCAAAACCAGTCCTTCTTATGTCCTTCTTATTTTATTTACACATTTTAATCACTACATTGCTTCCTTCAAACTATTGCATATCAGCTTTTAAAGTGTATTAAGAAGAAAGTAGCAGTTAATCCAGAAAAATACATCTAGAAAAATAAATCCAGCTCAAGGTTTACATTTTTCCATGTTTTCTAACCTTAAATTTGTGGAGAGAAAATTACTGGTTTCTCATTGCTATATATTTTTTTTTTAATGTGAGTAGAAAACATCTGGCTGTTCAATGTCATCCGTTTTATACATTTTGAAAACCTCATGGGCATTTTGAGTGCAGGTGTACGTAAGTAACTGGTAATGCAGATGCCAGGCATGACCCTTTCTGTATTTGTCAGAAGTATAGAATTTGGGGATGTAATCTGATCCTTCATTATGACAGAAAAAGTATAGCAACTATTCAAACAGAAATAGTTTTACAGTTAATTTCATCATAGAACTGGATGTATTAATATATTAATACCATATTAGTTATGTGTAGGGAAATAGCTTTTGTACACACATTCTTAAGGCTTACTCAATTTAATGCCATATAAAAACCAGCCATTCAAATCTGAGGGAAAAAAATTGACATAAATACTTAAAAAGACACAATACCCTAATCATGATGCTGTATTCTACGCAAAGGATTTTCATCAAGTTCATTTCAGAGTGTGTCAGTATCTCCTTCAAGGCAAATTCCTGTAGAACCAGTGAGAGCTCTGGCCACTTAAAGGACAAAGAACCGAACAGACCTGAGCCACACACAGAGTTTTGTGTCATCTAAAGTTGGTCAGTTTAGATGAATTGGTTCAAGAACCCCAGTGGAAATTTAGGCAGATCAAGTTGTCCTCTGTTTGGGCAGAGAAAACCATCACCTGTTTAAACTGGTCAAATCCCTGAGTTTAAGCAGGGTCTTTATCTCTCCTTTTTTCTCTCAATTATTCTCATCTTTAGAGAATTTGGCTACTGTGAGTATTTCCCATCCCATATAGCTACACCAGGGATAAAGGATGAGGTGCTATAGGCGTATGCAGGGCTACAGAGCCCTAAGCTGGCATTTATACATTCCCTCACTGTATGATTCAGCTTATTAAAAAAACTCTTCCTTTAAAAATAGTTCTTTTTCTCTATTCCCCCTCGTCTTCCCCTTAATGTATTCCATGTGCTCGGGAATGGTGCCCCATTCTTGCCCTGTACACATAATGCTGTGTCTACAGTGAGATCAGACTTCCGATTATGCCTAAAAGTTACATTTTCAGTAATTACTTCACACATCTATGCATGTAGTTATCTAGCTAGCTGAAACCCAGTTCTGATTGGGATTATTTTTCTTTCTCTGGCCTTAATGGAAAGATGCAAGGAAGCAGCTTTAGACTGACTTTCAGAAATGAGTCCGTGTTATCAGGAATTAGTGTTCTGCTGAATTTTGCCAACAAGGCCACTGAGGTTTGAAGAATATGAGATGCTACAAAGCAGCCAGATGGCACAATTCAAGGGAAAGGGTGATGGGGGGCTCTTCTGGTCTGGTGTGATTTTCAGCAGGTACATAGTATTTTGAATGAACGACTTTTTTAGCATTCAGATACATTTGCATTGATTCCCTCTGGAGCTGAAAACAAAAGTGACCAACCAAAACGTCAGTCAAGAGCTAATCAATTCCTCTGTTTGGGGAAGCCTGGCTATAATCTTGGAAAGGTTTATTTTAGGCCCGCTTATGCCCAAATCCCAGTAAGGAAGATGGTGCCCTTTGATGAGTGCTCCACACTGGATGGGAGCCCCAGTTTCAGTTTCGGGGTTTGGTGTTGCAAAAGCTCTCCCTCCCTTACCATATTTGAATGACTCAAGTATTGCCACACTCCAGGGACGGGGTGAAATCTGAATCTTTTGAATTTTCACCTGCCACTGGACCAAACACATTAGTGGAGTACATTGACTCCAGGAGCTGCAGGTGTTTGCACTTTCAGAGAGTGAGGAGATTATTTCCTTCACAAAAAAGAAGAGTTCATTAAGCACTCCTGAATTAAACTGTAAGTCCAGCCCAAGCTCAGTGCTGCTGAAGGGTGGTAAGGAAACAGCAGGCTCTGTAGAGCAGATGGGCTTTCCTACCAGCTGGCTGGCACCCGCTCCAGGGAGTGCTCAGCAGGCAGAAAAGCAGCTGAGGCACAATTCCCTTCAGCTTGTGCTCAGGGCCATGCTGTACCCTCAGGAGGCAAACAGCACTGACAGTGCCTGTCCATGTGTGGTTCAGAGTCACTCCGTTCCTTTAGAGAAATGGAGATTTAAAGGAATGACCTATTCCTCAATATAATTGAGCCAAGACTACCATACTCCCTGCTTTCCGAAAATATGACAGTGGGGTTTCCTAAATCAGAAACGCAGAAACATGTGCAAGCTCGTGGTGGTAACTTCTGCTGTTATCCATCCGAGACTCCCAGACCCATCTCCCATTTAGTGAGAAAAAGCAGAGAACCAATGCTTCACTTTATTATCCTCTTCTCACCTGATTTTCTTTCATTTTCAAGCCTTTCTGTATTGCAGAGAAGTATGTGTCAACAGACCAGAATTAAAAAGTCGACAAACTGTGAAGAATTAAAACTTCTAATTTAACAGATGAGCAACTGCAAATAACAAAATCTCAGACAAACACACCTTTTAATGAAAGGTGACATGCTGGAGATAGGAAGTTTTTCCCCTCTCTCTTCATCATGTAACAACAAATGAGGTTAGGAAGCCATACAATAATGCTGTGAATGCAAGAACAAATTCATATCCTGTGCTGTTAGTTTTGTTTGCTTGTTTGCTTTCTGAAACCATATATGACACTTCTTTTGTAATAGTATATTTTCTTCACACTAATTGTGTCAACATTTGTTCATGTCTGGACTCACTCTCATTCTTATTACGATCAGGTACAGCTCTTATTCTTCACCTCCTCAGTGGAGCTTTACATTTCAGCTGCTGAGGGAAGGGGGAGGGCTGGCACAGCAGCAGCCTTTCTGGAGTTTTCTAGCACCTTGTGATGTAGAAAACTGACTGGATTCATGTTGGCCACTTGCTTTTAATGAAATTTCCCAGTGTGGTAAACATGGGTATAGATGAACATACTGAACAAGAACATTCCTTTACTGCTTTTAGTAGGGCTACATCCAGGCCAATCACTAACATGAGTGGGTTCCCTGAAATCAAGCCAAATCCATGACCAATATTAAGTAACAAACCTTTGTAGAAGTTATCGAGTAGCTACACTGATTTATGTCAATTTGGGATTTTGGCCCAGTCAAATGTATTCTACCTGTTTGATAGATGAATGTAGTACTCTTTGAGTACACCCAGCAGTGGTTTAAAAAGCCAGCAGAGTGTTAAAAACTCCTTTTAACTAAATATCACTGCCTCCCTTACTCAAAGGGTGTAATTTAGATCAATGAGTTTTATAGGCAGCTCGCCTACAGTTGGTGAGCATCTCTGGGCTGCCTCTCTGAGGATCACACTGGAATAAGTTGTCAGATGTCTGCAGTTAACCTCAAATAAGCACAAAGAGAGGCTGAATAACTTCAAATGACTTCTTAACAAAATAGTGGGTGTACTACAAAGCAGGTGGTCACCACATGTAGTCTTAGGAAGGCCCTAACTTAGAATGCATTCTCATATTTAAGACCATTGAAAAAGCCCTTTTTGTCCTACTGTGCTTGAAAAAATAAAGAATATCAAGGATTTTCTTAAATTATTATTACTATAAGTACATGAACTAAATAAAAAATTTTATCCAGATTTTATGAATGAGATCTCCAACCCAATGCCTGGGAGTCTTTGAGGTAACTCCTCCAACAGTTCAAAACATGTATGGTATAAATTCCCCTAGACAGCAGAGTACCCTAATTTTTACCTTTTTTCTACTAATGTACTTGAAAATAACTCTCTCCTTTATTTCCATACTCATGGCAGGTGCCATAGTAAATCAACCAGTGGGAATCTCTCATATGCACCTCTGTCTTACTGGGTATTAATGAGGTTTTCCATTTAACTTCCATTAGGGAATGGTTTCAAGACTTCAGCATATGGGACTTGCTGTTTAAACTGTTTACAAGTGACATTTTGGCTCTGAAAATGTAAAGTATATATGACAATGAGGGCTGTTTTCCCATGTAACCCATCTGTGATTAATTGTTGTGTATTTTATGCAATCATCTGAATTTAAAGCAAAAGCTACAACTTACATTTTTCTCCTCTTGAGATATAAAATATGTTACAGCATGAACCAGCTGTATCTTTTTAGACTGCAGCTAAATTTCATCATAAGTTAGTCTGTTTTATGCATGTTTGGGGAAAAAGGACTTTAACAGTTAACAATGTTGTAGAATAAACAGTGGAACTGGGGGGTTATTTTGCCTAGATTATACCTGACAGTTGAAAGGCCAGGAAGTATTAACAAGCAAATATTGAAAATTATTAGAAGAAAAAGCTTAGAGGCATCCAATGTAGGAAAAGGAAAATTATCACTTACAACTTCACATTAAGTCAGACAGCCATTCTTTTTACATCACAGTTGAACTAAACAGAAATATTTCTCACAGCAGCGAGGGTCAGTGGTCTGGACTGTTACCTCATTGTGCTGACTTGGTACAAACACTAATCAGAGAGAGACAAACACTTTCTCTAATAGTTACATAAAAGGGATATAATGATTTGGAGGAGAATATGAGAACTCCACAGTAATATTTTAAACAGCAAGATAGGCAGCTGTCTTTGCACTCAGGGAAAATTAATGTTTCTGTCTTTCCTTAAGAAATTAATTATGACACTGGCTTTGTCAGAAAGAAGAAAAGGATAGATGTCCCACTTGTTGCATCTTCCTCCTGTTGCACAATATATTAAATAATAAACCTGAGTATTAATTCAATCGGGACAAAATATAATGTAGAAATTATGTATAAATTAATGCATTCATTTAAATTAAGCAAAAAAAAAAAGATGGTACAATGCAGAACCATCTGTTCTGTGCCATATGTCAGGTAGAAGGACAAACAAAAATCAAGTAAGATCATTAATAATCTTTCTGGGAATAGTTAAATATTTTCAGCAAATTAGATTACAGAGATCATTACATTTTTAAAACAGGAACATACTGTTGCCATTATTTATGTGTGAGATACAGACTTAATGTGGAATATGTCACCTAATTAACTTAAATAATATTACAGTGCTTTACGAAACTTTCCCCATTATTTAGAAAATGTATAAGCCTGGGAACAAGCTATCCAAGTTCCTAACTCTCTTAACTTTGACCTAAAGGGGAAACAGGAGCCCAAGTATAATTTAGGATCTGGAATCCTTGCAGGTGATGTTTCTCAACTCAAAAATTCTAAAGGTAAAGGGAGAAGGGAGGTTGTGGGTCATGTAAGCCATGAGGACTGCTCTTTGTGGGTTCTGAGGACTCATGGAAACCTTGGAAGCAAGTAGGATCTTGCTGTACAAAACCTTCCTAAAAATCAGGTCTGTTCACTATAGCTAAAAATAGAAAGTGCCCTCACTTTGATAAAGTAATCCTCGGAGAACCTGAACAAGGCAGTCAGGCTGCACGTCTGCACAAGTTCCCTGAAAAGAGTTGTGGGAAGAAACCATGAAAAATAGTTTACAAGCACCTGCAGAAGGTAAGATAGAATCACCAGTAAGACCTTTTTCAACCCAGGCCCTTGCCTGCCTCAACAAAGCTCTACAAAGAAGTGTAAAATATTCTGTGAGGAAAAACATAGTTTGAAATTTTCTGCATTGTCATTAACATGAGGTTTCCTTTACTACTTTACTTCCTAACTGATACATCTTCATTGACTAGAGACTTTCCCAACAACTTTTTCTTAATCACAGTCATTCTTATTCCTTTATAAAAGAACTGTGTCTGTTTTGTTCATGCACATTCAATATTACTAGTTTCTACCATCTCTTCTTGTCTCCCAAATAAACCATGTTTCAGTCTGTTAATTTTCATCTTAAGTAAATCCCTCCAACTATAATAATGATTCTGTGGCTCATCTTTGAACTTTACTCAATTTGCCCAGACATTTATCTCCAATGAAGATATCCCTACATCTAAAAAGCCACAGGAAAGAACCTTATTTTTCCTGCTCCACAGCATAATGACTCTGCATGCTTCCTTAACTTTGCTCTGCTAAGCTGCAAAATCATGTCTAATTTCTGATCTGTTATCTCCCTGAACACTGGTAGTGCTGTGCTCTCCTAGATCTCTCCCTCCTACTGAATTTCTCCTCTGTTAATTTCCTCTAGATATACTTTAATTTTCAATGGCTCTAAGGCTTCTAAGGCTTGCCTGTTATTTTTGGTCTATACTTTAAGCTCTTTTTAATTTGGTTTGGGTCTCTGGTATTTGCAACT
This sequence comes from Pachycephala philippinensis, assembly GCA_013397055.1. Classification (NCBI taxonomy): domain Eukaryota; kingdom Metazoa; phylum Chordata; class Aves; order Passeriformes; genus Pachycephala; species Pachycephala philippinensis. Next base: position 49,803 of record VWZT01008479.1, read on the forward strand.
CGTCACAAGTTAATGTCATCCATGGATTTCATTAATTTTATCCTTCTATCATTAATTTTATTTTCCTGCTCTTTTTCAAAGTATAAAAAAATAACACAAGTGTCCCATAAGATGAAATTAAACACAAGAAACATTCTTGTGGCAGCCTGTACACTGCTACTTTATCATTCAGTGATTCATCCTTCTTCAGGACTCTAATGTATATTGCATGTCCACACACAAAGCAATTGCTGTGGGTGCACATTTTCAGATCCATGAAGAATTAATGTAATTTGTATTACACCCATCATGCTCTCCCCAGTGCCTAATGCTGCAATATGTTTGCAAGGACAGCACTAGAGTTGGAGTAGCAATCCTCTGTGAACCCAAATCACTTCTTGTTTATGTCTCTAGATCATCAAGGTTAATTTAATCACTACCCTACAGAAATGCTTTAAACAAACGTGTCTGTATGGGAGAGTATCCTATATCCTGCCTGATTCACTGTGACTATTGACATTCAGAGCTGGTTGGGAGATCAGGACCAGAGACAGGTGCTCTGCAGACAAACACAGCAGCAAGTTCAGCCACAGAAAATTGCAAGGATTGGGTAAAGCCTGCAAACATCTACACCTGGGACATGGAGGGACGGCAAAAGCTCCTTTGCACCTAAAAGCTGAGGTTGTCGGGCATTTGGAATATCATCACCTGATGAAATTGTCTAAAGAGCAAATTGGCTTCCAGTAGATTTTCAGGACAGTCTTAGAATTTACTTTCCCTGTCTTTTTAGCCAGGTAGAGATGGCCACTGAAGTTTGTGGTTACAAACAGCTGACAAAACATAAGCCCACAAGGAAATTTTTGGTTCTGGAATTTCAGATGTTGGATTAGCAGCCATTTCCCATCTCCTCCAGAAATAAGAGACAACAGGAGATACAAATATAGGACCTCACCAGGAAAGCGTGAGTATTGATCAGCACAGTGAGTTCAGCACACCAGACAGAGGATCCAACTCTCAGCCTTGCAGCAGGGACCTGATTCCCTTGTGCAGGTGTTTTTTGGGGGTTCTCGGTTCTTCTGATGCCTTGAGAGGCCAACCTAGGAACAGAGACTAGACAGGAGTAAGGGAATAAAGGTGGATATTTATTTGAAAGGCCTTTAGAGGTACACCCTGGGCAGGCCAAAGGCTGCACCCAAGATGGACCCCGAGTCACGAGTTCTTCACACTTTTATAGCTTTGGTCCATTTGCATATCAGCACAATTTCACCAATTAAACTTTAGCTAATGATGTAATTTCCCCCCAGCTTTCCCCCCTTCTCAAGATGCTGGGTTACACATTTTGGGCCTAGGACGGGCTGGGTGTCCTTGGAGAGCAGCCTGGAGAGGCTTTGTTATGTCTGTCTCAGCATGAGAGAGCAGCAGCTCACAGGCTACAGGACACTGCAGAGTTACACACCAGGAATACAGAATTTGAAAAATATAAAAGCTAAAACCTAAGGCATCACTTCCCACCCACCTGGATCCTGCTGGGAAAGAGGAGCTGTTGTCTGTGGCAAGAGCTGGGGGACAAGGTCTCAGTTTCTGAAACAAGAGTCAGGAAGAGCCGTGGAAGTGAAGTCTTCCTGCTTATTACATTCCTAGATATTTCATGAAGTCCTGGGAATAGAGATATTTTAGAATTTGGAGTTTAAAATGTCAGTACCAAAGATTTGCTCCATCTATGTAGCTTCTCCCTAGTGTTTATTTTATCTAGCTTGGAAAAGCAATTTTGTGTTCTCCCTGTGAGTGTATATACGTGTGTGTATGTGTGTGTATATAAAAAATGCACATATTTATAAAATACATATATACTACTTCCCTTAGTTTCAAAATGTCATTCCCTGTGGCCTTACCTCTATTACACACATCATTCATTAGATTATGAAAACCATTAATGTCAGGCAGCAGAACCAAAGGAATTCACTAAGGGAGCACCATTAGCATATCAAGTAGCTATTTCTCAGCTAAATATTCCTGACAGCCCTCATTACATATGATGGATGGGCTTTATAAGAGGTAGTATTTCCAGAAGAAAATAAAATCTCAGCATTCTACCACATGTGGCCCCAATAACTAGATATCATTTTTTGACTGTCTGTTTGCATTTCTTTCCTTTTTTTTCTTTCAGAATGAAAGAGTTGTAAAACTCACAAACAGATTAACTGCATAATTCAAAATTCATTAAAAATTGTGAGCCTAATTTAGCCTGGTTTCTGAATTCTGCACGTGCTTTAGTCACAGGATATCAAACACTGTGTGTCGTCCTAGCTGTATTGCCAGCAGCCTGTCAGAAATAAAAAGACATATAACTGAAAAAGCAAGTAAGGCTGGCTTTTAAAAGACCATGGAATGCCAAAACTTTCTATGAGTTGAAACCCAACGTTTTCTGGGGTAAGAAATGCAATTTTGAAAGAAAAAAATTACTGTAGCAATGTCTTCAGGAGATAGCCAATAGTTCTTGCAGCACCTCATGAAAAATGGGCACATGGAGCCACAAAGAAGCACAGTGAGCACACATGTGGCACCTGGGAACAGCTCTGTGTGGGAATACAGACCCCAGCACTTCTTTAAAATGGGGCAGGAAACAGTTTCAAATTTTCTGCTGTGCATTTCCCTGTAAGTGTCAGTAGTGGAGCCCATGTACCAACAACAGATTCGACCCTTACACCTCTCGTGGTTCTTTCATGTACTGATTTAAGGGTTTTTTTTCCAAAAACTGCAGTATAATTTGTCTAGCGTGATTTATTATCAATACTGCTAAAATTTCATGGTTCTCTGACCCTCTAAATCTGAAGTGATTTGACTTCAATGAGGCAGAGTACTCCTTTGCAAACCAAATTATAAAACAGCAGGGTATTAATTTTATTATTATTCAGAAATGAGCTTTATTGCAGAATCAGGAAATTGAGTGGACACCTACTGCACAATGATCCCCAGTGCCACATGATGAGGCAGGAGGATGTTTTCAGTCAGTTTCTTTTCCCAAATTTCTCTTCTACCTTTTAACTTGTTAACTCCCACTTATTAAGTTGTTTTGCTTATCTTTTTTTTCCACTGTTATTTAGAGGAAGAGTTTCACCAGTAAGGGAAATATGTTCACTAAACAAGTTATTTAAAAACAGAGAGACAGAGAAGACATTCCTTAGAAAATTGTTAAAATCATTCAAATAACATTTTTTAACTCCCCAAGAAATTTTTTCCTTCCAGGTCCCTTCCAACTCAGCATATTCTGTGATTCTCTATAATTCTGTAGAATTTGAATGCACAAGTTCTGAGGTGCTAATAACACTCCTGTGGTACTTCCAACCAATCCAGGAAAAAGCCAGGAGTTTTTAAATGTCTCAGCATTTTAACAACTACTTTTCTGAGGTTTTTTTGGTGTTCAAACTATGAAGTGTGCTTTTTTCTTAATGTGTGGTACTTCAGAAATGCAGAGCGCTCATCTTTTGAAAATGAGTGCTCTAAAGCAAATGAAATTTGCCACACAAATATTAAATGGCTCAAAATAAATTCTCACCTTTGACAACCCTGTCTGATACAATTATGAGCAATTACAAAATTATTGAAAAGCAGTTAGCTAGCATTTTCAACACTGTAGCACAGAACTCCTGGCCAAGATGTGTATTGAGATATCTTAGATTTTAATGGAGTTGTAATGAAATATAATGACAGTAATACTTACTGCCTGTGAAAGCACTAAAATGCTTACAATTACCTTTCTCACACAATTAATTTCAACGTGATATTAATACAATTGTGATATTTATTATGCAAAAAATAAGACTGTAAGGGCATATTTTCAAGACATACTCTGAATATTTTTCTTCAGATTACTTCACATTTATTCTAGTATCAACAGCTACAGTTAAGCGAGAATGAGCAATTGCTCATGGAATTTCAGTGCAGGAAAATCAACTCTGCCACATGTGGATTCTGAAATGTTAGTTTAAATATTCAGTTCTCGTCAACCAGTGTGAACAATAAATCACAGCACACTTCAAGGATGATGCAAACTGTCAAGCAAGAGTAAATGTATTCATTGCTTTAACATTACTAATTATCTGTATGTCCTAATATATTAATTCTCATAACTCTCACTGCCCAGACAATTGTTTCAGCAGAAGTTTATATACAAAGATATGATATAGCTTGAGAATTTAGAGTTGAGAATTCATTCAGTAGGGATAAAACCTTAGTGTTCCCTATCGAGGTACCGATTCAGAAGACATTCCACTGAACTGTAGGAGTCAACAGGTCTGGGGCAGAAGGTGCTTAAGATACACCGTAACAGCCATTGATCTAGTTCTTCCACTGGGTGGATTTTCATGGGCTCGTCTTCGTGGTATTTCATTTATTTATCATTTCATTTCCCTATCTGTAAAAGAGGGGCGCTAATGCTGGCTTCTTCTGTAAAGTGTTGTCAGGTTTATATACAAGAAATAAATTTAAGTCAAATCCAGAAATAGTTACAGATTAGTAGACAGATTCACTTTGGTGACTCTTGAAGAGCAGAAGAATAGCAGTTGTTCTGTATTATTAGAAAAAAGAGAGAGAGAGAGATCAGAGTTGTTTCTTCTCCTTATAAGTTCGTATGCATCTTTCCACAAGGAGTGACTGATGACTCAGTCATTACCATGCTTCTGGACCTCAGTCTTGACAAATGTCATTCACACTACATCTTCATTCACAAGAGTGTTAGGAAATATTTGGACATTTTCAATATACAGACATTCCTGTAACACATCTCCAGACTGTAGACAGAGAAATGTACAATACTACTGAGTTAGACCCAAGAGTGTACAATGGTTTACAGAATATTTTCAGTGTGTTTTACAAATACTTTCATGTTGTAGTGTATTGTTTTAAAATAACACAATAACAAGAAGCAATAGCTGGAGGTCCTAGATTTCACAGGCTGTAAGTCAGCAAGCAGAACACTTTATTTCCACTGCCATCTTGGGCTTGCTTTCCCCAACCAGGCTGCACACACAGCAGCAATGGATGTGAGCAGGAACACGCAGCCCCAGCAGGGTGCTCCCTTTTGCCTTTATTGAAGCCAGGCTGAAAGCAGGGCAGTGCTTGCAGGTCCCCTGGGCCCCCCTCCGTGCACCCCACTGCCCTGACAGCCACTGGGCTCTGCAGATGCACAGCAGCCACCTCGTAAATATTTGATGGCAGCACTGCCAGTGGCACCTACATTACTTTTACATGGATTTACACCTGCACAGTGAATAAAAACAAGAGCAGTTCAGACATAAGTGGCATGTTTACACTTTAAAACAGCAGGAGCCTGTAAGAGATGAGCAGACTGCCTTCAAGCCAGCCCTGTTCATCGTGGTGCTTGCTGAGAAGATCTTCAAGAGATGCTGTTGCCCTTTCTCTCTGACTCTGACTCTGACTCTCCAGCCATTTAATCCCAGCTGAATCCTTTCCCACTTGTAGGACTGACTGCTTTGTGATCCCAGAGACACACAGCTGCAGCAGATCTCAGGTCAGCAGACCAATTCCAATTAGCATTTCATTTCCACAGTGTGCGGTGCAGGAAAAAGGAAAAGCAGCAGATATTAAATACCTTATTCTTATCTTCATCTGCATTTGGGCAAACATGCAGTGCAGCTCCAGAACACGTAGTTTTCTTCTAACATAGTATAGGGCATTGGCTGGGTCGGAATTGTTCCCAGATTATTTCAGTGTCTCTTTTACATCTGAGAGTGTACCTTACCTGGTAACATCAGGCTCTGGTATCTTGACATGGTATCTGCTTTGTGGGAGGTTGTGTCAAAACAGGAGGTCTAAGTCTCTGCTGTGAATTCTCCCCTGTTGAGAAAATGGCTAACAATTTTCTGTGCAACGTTTCTGTGTTGCTTTCTCTCTCTCAAGTTTATAAAAAGCAGACGTGTATTAGAGCCCTCAGAAGCGCCGCTTTTTAGGAGATTCCTATTTCTCTGTGAAGTTTTTCACACTGGCAGTCAGGAGGAAGAGGAAAGAGCAATATAAGGGTACTTCTCATGGAATGAGACACAGAACTATATAGAGGAATAAAGTAAAGCAGATAAGATATAAATGTGAAGGAAGGAAGGAAGGAAGGAATGAGAAAAGGCCTGGAAGACAGAGAAAGACAGTAACAAATCCTGGTAGGGATTCATAAGGAAAAGTTGAAAACTTATATAAAGGAGAGGAATGTAGAGGAAAATACTATAAACCATGGCAGGGGGTGAGGGGTGGGCAGGGAGACAAGAAAAAAAAATGGAAAAAGTATATGAGAAGGGATAAGTAAAATAGTCATAAGGGTTTCTTCAAAGATAGAGTCTATAAATGAGGAAAGGGAAGAAGATACTGAGAGAGTGATTGTGCACAGACTAAAGAACGGTCTGGGAAGCAGGGATATGGTGCTGCCTTTAGCAAATGCACAGCACTCTAATCCTAAGCAGATACTGCCCAGAGCCTTTACACTTGCCTGAAATAAAGCTTCAGGCCAGATGATGGAGAGAGGCTAGTGCAGGTACTGTTAATGTAAAATCTTCCTTTGACTGTAAAAGACGACAATGCAGATTTGAAGATTTGACCCCTCTACAGCACCTGAGACTGCAGTTGTAGAAATCTTGTGGCCCTGCCTCATCAATACAACATTGAGATTCTTTTGTTCTTTCTTTTCCAGTGATTTTTAGGCAATTATGCTTCTCTTTCTGAACCCTTCATTTGTTGATTACCATAAATTTCCCATAGCACCTTCCATAATAACCTAGAATAAACAGAAGCACCAGCACGTGTAAATTAGGGAAGAGAAACAGAACTGGAATTATATCATATAATCATATCCTCCTCCCTACAGAGAGGCAAAAGGAAAATTAATTTTTTGTTGTGTGCATCTGGGAACTTTAATAACATGGTAAAAATAAAAACCACTTTTACATAAGTCCATCTCTTAATTGATTAAGTAATACAGTAATACCATATTGCATAGGGAAACACTGTTTTAAAACACAAGCCAAAGCTAACAGTATTTAAAACAGCAGTTTTAAAACGCTAGCAAAATCCTCTAATTCTCTGTGATGTTTCTCTACCTATAGAGGGTTTTTCCACTGAATATATTAGGTCTTTTCCAGTTCTTCCTCCCTTTCTCTAACCCTCTCCTCTCCCAAATGGGAGTGGAGAGATATGAAAACTGAGCAGAAAAAGAATAACACTTCATGCAGAGATGTTCTCTTATCAGAGCTGACATAAAGAAATGAACTGTCGTTTTCATTCTAAAAAGAAGTAGGAAATACAGGCACATGATTCTCAGGAGGCTCCTGCCTCAAGTTTGCAAAAAGTATTTGGCTGACCATATCATAACATTGAGAATGACTGAATTTAATTGTTAGGAAAGTTTGCCTTTTTTCTTCCCCCTTTTACTTCCTTCGCAGTAACCATGAACCTACCATTATCATGACTTGCACGTAAGTCTGAAGGTGAATTAAAAAGCGTGGCATGATTCCCAAGCACATCCATTCCACCAAAACACATATTTCAGATTTAGGATTCTGCCTGGGAGAGAAATAGGTATCTATCAATGGCTGTGAATTTGAGCAAGAGTAGCTGACTGCAGACTCAGGTGAAGAAGTGCAGAGAAATATCTTGTGGATCACAGTGATTAATTTCTCTGTGTTTATAGACTTCCAATACATTAAAATTATTTGCTTCCCTGTATGTGCAAGTAAAGACTGCTCACTATTTGCCTTTGCGAGAAAGGGCTCGAATAAAAAAAAAAAAGAAGACAGACTGGTACTAATTCAGAAATACTGGACAAGTAAATGGGCCTCCTTTTTTCCCAAGTAATACTTCCATGCAAGGATATATGTTAGTGCAGTTTGCCCTTTGCAAGTGCTGTATTTTTCTTTACATGCAATTATCCTCTTCCATGCACACTTCAGCGAGTTATGGCAAGCATAAAGCCTGCAGGTTGCCTGACACACCACACTCCTACTGCTCTGAAACTGCAGCAAACCTACAAGGCCACTTCTAAAATCTTGTAAACTCCTTGCAGTCAACTTATATCTATTTCTCTACTATGCACCAAAGATGCCCCATATGACAAACTGAATATCCAAGTTTTTCTCATCTTACCAGCCAAAGTCACATGAAATTCAAAGAGTAAAAATGAGAAATCAAATGCTTTTTTAGCAGTCCAGGGCAGTTATGATTTGGATAAATTAGGAAGAAATCTTGTCCTTTCTCCTTCTATAAAACCGTTCAACCAGAAATGAGCTATTTACAAGTCAGATGGGTCAAATTCTATGTCCTCTCTAGTGAAAAGATGTTACTCTAAATCATTTTTTGGTTCTAAAGAAAACATAAAATACATCTAAAAATACAAATTTATAAAATTTCTGTTATTGATGTACGAGTGGTAAACATGCCATCTATATTGCCTTAGTGTAAATTTTACATTATTCAACATAAAGAAAAGCAAAATATACTGCAGGTTGTTTTCCTACATGGTTCATGACTGTTTGCTGTCAAGTCATTTCATTGTTTTGAAATGTAGTTGTCACTAAAGACGTGCTCCGTTCAATTACACATCAAAGTTTTCTTGAAAGCATGAAATACTTCCTTGTTCTATAGAATGTGAGAGCTGAACTGTGCCTCTTTCTCTGCAGTTGATTCAGAGTGTATTTAAGTTGGAAGTAGTATCCAGAACACTAAAATATATCTACCTAAACAACAGAATGAATGCCAAACTCCTCAGGCTCAGCCTACATCAACTCGTTCATTTTATTTTGTTTGGTCCTCAGAACTGGGGAGCAAATGACACACCTTAATCTATTAATTTTTATGAACTATTGTGCCTGAGGAAATTTTTTTAAAACATAGGGTATTCAAATATTTGCTGCATGAAGATGTGGTAGATACCATAGAGGTGCTTGCCACAAGAGATTTGTGAATCTTTAATTTCTCCCTCAGTGGCTGGATTTTCTGTGGAGGAGATCCAGAGAAAATCCCCAAACTAATTAAGCAGACATCCAACATTATTAAGCTTTGTCTTGCGAGGCACAGAGAAGAACAGCCTGATCTTAGCACTGCACAGCAACGGGGAGAGAGAACAGCTCTGCTCCAAACCCTTCCCTGCTCAGTGTCTGACAGGCTCTCAGGCCGTCTGCTCATGGCCACTCTCGTTAAATTGGTCGATTGGGCTTTAGAGAATTACCCATCTCAGATAAATATTCTGGAGGGATAAGATTCTCGCAGTGTGCTGTCAGGGTTTAGTCTGGTCCATATTACAAAACCACTTTCATAACTACTGTCATGCTGACAGCCTGAGGAAGGACAAGGGACTGAAAAAAATGAGATGGAATTGTCCTATGGTGATTCCTGTAGGTCATGATAGAAGTGGCAGGGGAAAATTTTCTTTCCTCCTAACCTGTTCACATCCAGATATATCAATTCATTCTCCACAGCCAACGCATTTTAATTAAAGAAGAAGTTATGTGGGGGAAAAAAACCCACAAACAAACTGGAAATAGAGAAAGGAAGCAAGACTTTTTTCTCTGGTGTGGGAAAAGGGCAAAATTTACCTACACAGAGCTCCTTGTAGTTACACAGAAAAACAAATGCGAAAAATGGCAAGGAAAGTAACTGTTGGTGGAATGGGCCAGTAACATTCATTGTTTGTTTAGGGCCTGGTTTCAATTTGTATAAAACTACCATTAATAAGACTGCCTTATTAAGATAACCCAGTAAAAGTCAAAAATTCTAACTTAATGGAAATAATTTGATTACATTTTGTTGGATCTTTCCATTAACAATATTGACTTTTAGTGGCTTTGTTAATTAGACATTAATGGGAAGAGAAAACAATTAGCAACAGAGTGACCAATTTAAGGTCAGGAGGCTTATGGCCCTGACAGCTAAGAGTAAAACCAGTTCCCAGAGGTACCTTCTCAGACTGGGTTGGGAAAACACACTTCATTACGTCTGTGGAGAGGAAGTTTAATAAATGCTCTTATGGTTGCATTCCCATCTTCATCTAAACCTGAATATTCAAATGCATCTCTCTTCAGTGTTGGATTAGCTACTGAGATACAGGCTTGTGACATAACCCCATCATACGCAGTTTTTTTTAATTGATTTTGGATGAAAACTGAAAACCTCAACTGGTTTGTTAACTGTTCCCTGTCAGCATCAGAGACTTTTCCAATTCCAGCAGAAGGCACTTTCCTTCAGGAATATTGCAAGTGGTGTAGAACTTCCCTCAGAAATACTCTTGGAAGTTCATATAACAATGTGAGAACTGTTTTAGATAAAGAGCAGCAGCCCATCTGCCCAGCTTTCTAGCTGGTCTCTTTTGTGTTCTTCATATCTTGCCCAATGCAGTATTGAAAATAAATGAAATTTTCCTGCTGTTCCTGCAGCTGCCGTTTCTTCCAAAGAATCTAGTCTTCAGCATCCGACCAACAAATCCAGTTTAGCAAAGTCTATCAAAAAACACTTTCAGCCTCTCTAGATAGGCACAAACTACATCAGAAACACAGCTTTTAGGACATAGGGCACTGTGACAGCTGCTTCACCAATATGTTTAATGCTTTTCCTTTTAATATTAGCATATAGATATCTGAAGTTCACTTATGCATAGGCATAAATCTGAAGTAGCAGGCAGTTATTCCTCACCTTAATGTGCAAATGTAGCCTAGCAGACTTCTCTTTAATTACTGATGTTCTTCAAGTGAAGAAGTGCCTAGAGAGCTGTATCTGAATTTGGCCCGCAGGAATTCTGGTAGGTGTCTCACAGTTTAATCTGTTTAGGACATAACTATTCCTAACTGCATTAACAATTTCTTTATTCCATACACATTCTGTCAAATCTCACTTTTAAAGTTATGAAAATTATGTACCTCTTACTACAAAGCCTAACTCTTTTGAGTTAGGTTGTGAAATTGTCGAGAATATTGGTTTTGAACTTGATCAAGTAGTTTTCCATTGTTTTCATCAATTCACTTCAGCAATCTTTTTTGTTTGGCATCATAAGGCATTTTTATAGCTTTCAGGACCATTTTTGTACTTCTTTTTTCACTCTTTCTCCTATTTTTTAAAAATATGTAAGTCTGAGGTTTTGATCACAACCGAGGGTCTGAGTTCCCAACACCATATGAGACCAATCTTTTCCAAATTATTAAGTCATGTTTTGCTTTTTTTCCATACAGCACAAACCAGAATGTCGCTCAGAAGAATATGCTAAGTTCTTCTGTAAACCAAGACCTCCTGACTACTTCTTTTTCGTATCTGGACAAGCAATTTATGTGTCTGGTTGTTCCTATGAATATCCAGGCTGATAAGTTTTCACAGTGAAGGGAGAAGAACCTGTTCTTTAATTTATGTTCATATAGTTTGAGTGGAAGTACCATGAATTAAATACATCTGATTGATAAGGCTATTACTAAATTATTTTTTTATAAAAGATCATGAGGGAAGGAGAGGGAAAACTTAGTCGCTATCCATGACTTTCTTGTCTTAAGTGTTCCAGAAAAACAAGACACGTTGTACTGTTGTTTTCTGCCTCCTGATTTGTTACCTTGAATTAATTTTATTTGCTCTTGAGTAGATTCTCCACAGCTGTCTCTTTTTACACTTGATCTTCCTGCTTGCTACAGTCCCATCCCAGGCAGTCCCAGCACACATGCTGCTCAGCTGCTGTGTGTGTCCTTCAGTCCTCTTTAATTGGTGCACAGTTTGCACTCTTTAGAGGGATTCCACAAGGACGAAATTTGTGCAGGCAAAACGCCAGAGCAATCTTCACTGGAAAGCCAGATGTTCCATTTCATCGGCTGGATGGCTGGCATGGTCCTACCAAGGGAGAACAGAAGAGATCTGTGCCTCTTTCTTAAATCAGATACAGAGTTAATTCACCACTAAGTTAATCGCCTCAGATTTTTGAAGTGAATTGTTTTTTTCACCATTCATTTGGAAATAATTTGAAAGCAAAACAAGCAAAGCGCATCAAAATAATTGCAACCCTGGATTAAAAAAAAAACAAAAAAAAAAACCAAAAAACTCCACTGGGGCTTTGAACACCTTATAAATTGCTTCTCAGTTGAGACATTCTTGAAAGACACATACAGCAAAATGCTGTCATCTGAATTAAAAAAAAAGAAGTATGATGATTGTGCTTGTTAATTGTGTTTGTTTTCTTATGACTAATTTATTAAGGACAATTGAGAAAGCTGAAGCATTTGAACTGATTTTCCATTTGTTTGGCTATTAAAGTTCCTCTGTGAAATGTATGTTTACTTAAAGTATCTCCAGCTACCCATTTACAGTGCATTTGTTAAATTAGTTAAGAGACTTTAATTGGGCATTGGGGATTTGTTGTGCTATTCCCAAATCCGTTTACTAAAAATACATGAGAACAGTGAGCAATTTATTTATAACCTTGTTATATTAGGCCATTAACAACATCAGATTTTTTTCTTAACATATTTTTAATCTGAATTGACAGAATTCAAGTCATGTTTGCTTTCTTTTCTGTTTTTAATAGAGCAGCCTGAAAACTGTTTTTAGTTAAATACAGTGGAACGGTGTTCATAATATTTGGAACAGTGTTCACAGATGTGGAGCCCCCCAAAAAAGCAACAATATTGAATGAGCATAAAAGAATGCTGTCTTTCTTTTGCATTCCATTAAGGTCAATAGTTTGGGCAGTTAACTATATTTGAGGTTAAAAATGCACTGCACTACATTGGCATGATCATCAAATAGTCACTTCCTTATTTTGATCCGGTCCTGGCCATTTCACACCAATTAAAACACAGCACAGCAATAAAACTCCTATCACAAGGCTTTGATGCCAGTGCCCCTCTGAGATGAGGGTGGCTGGACACCTCTTCAGACAGGCCGTTCACAGTCAGGATCAAGTGGTTTCTAAGCCTGTCTTAGTGTTAACAACAACAGTGTCCAGGCAGATCTCCCAGATCTCCTCACTCACCACCCAGAGCCTGGGGAAACTCACTGGACTGCCACTCCAAGGAAAGTGGTTCATCCCCAGGAAACAGCATGTAATTAAATGTTTCAACTTTCCAGAACTAATTTTTTCTGTCTTGTTAAATGCAGTTGCTTTAACACAATTTTCACTCCAGCTGACACTGATCTGTTGTGATGGGATGAGTGAGTAAGTTAACAGCTGTAAACGTTAACACGTAATTTATTTAAGCTGTTGTAGAAGTAAGCATGCTTTTATGGTAGGGGAAATCAACACCATACTCTCTATGCCAAATATTTTTACTGAACATAATGTTGTTTGAAGCTTGATTTGTTTTCCATAGCCCAAAGAATAGTGTTCTGTTGTTATAAAAAAAATTGCAGTCATTTTTCAAAGGACTGTGTAGCCCTGGTACATGAGGCTAGTCCTGAACTGGTGTGAATTAGCATACACATCCATTTCAATGGAATTATTCCACTTTACACTCGCTGACTTTCCAGACAAATATGTATTGTTTAGTGAGAAAGAAAACCTTAAGAAAAACAAAATCCTTCAATGGGGGTCATAAAAGAGAGGAAGTATGATCGTCATAGACACGTTCCTGTCATCCTACAAAATGCATGCAAGGTAATGTTTTTTCCTCTTTTCCTGCAAATTATTCTAATCTGCAGAAATTATTATAGGTCAGAAAACTTCTCCAAATTGTGCATCATTTCATCTAATTTAAATTTGGGGTTTAATTTACCTCTAGCTACCTTAACATTAGAAATTTCTCTTTAAACCTGGCCAGCTTTCGTTCTACTCTTTGATTAGAGCTATTGCTTGTTTGCGAAATGCTAAACTGTATCCCTTATTCTGAGAGCCTAAAATTAATGACAGTTTGTGTGCAGAACCAAGGACTTCTTGTAAGACCACAAATTCTTTGTGCTGAACTAGGACCTGGTTTGATTTTTAAAACACATTCAGAATAGTTTTACTTAGGTTAAAATTTTCATTTCTTAAGAGTGTTCCAAGCACATGGAAATAAAAGTGAAAAAATCTTAATGAGTCCTTTTGGGATTTATGACTGCAATCAAAAGCTTAGAAAGAATAGAGGTAATAAACCAATTGATAGTACTGTACATCCTGGCATAAACAGCACAGGGGAGGGTATTTGCCTGACTTTGACGGAAATTTACTGGTAAATCTTATGTTCAAGAACTAGAAATAAAAATTAATACACTTGGATGATTTTTCTTAAGAGACCATATATATTTAAAAATGTATAACAGCAGTGGGAAAATGTGTAGACAGTTTTTAAATAGTGAAAATGTGGTTTAAACCTCTGAGTTGATTTTTATGTTGTTTACTTACATGTTATTTCACATAGCTTAAAGCAAATGTAGTTTTAAATCCTGGGCAAGATAAACAGTGGTTAGAAATTTAAAAAAAAAAAAAAAAAAGGCAAGTAAAAATGACAAACATTTCGCAGAGCTTATCAGGAAGTGTCAAGAGCAGCCTTCTTGGTGAACAAAGAGTTTAGCAGCTAGCAGCTAATATTCTCACAATGCCATCTTGACAAATTTAGCCCTCCAAATCCTGAGAGCCCAGATTTATACCCATCTGGCAATATTGAGAGACAAACACTCATCTATCAGATGTGCTGCAGAGCTCACATTCCCATGCAGAGAGCCACAGCCATCCTGTTTTGATCTCGAGCTATCTCCAAGCACTGCGCATTTCCTGATTTCCTTGTCCTGAGCATTGTACTCTGCCTCAACAGGGGAGACACATCCAGCCTTTTGAAGCTGCTGGAGAGCACTTGTAGAAAGCCCATTGACAATGTGGGGAAGACAGCTCATGCCAATAGTATTGAAAGGTGTCTACAAAGGACGTGAAAATACCTTTGCTTTTGTGGCACAAGGGAACAAATGCAGCTTTACAGCAGAGAGCAAGCAGAGACGACAGACACCTGTAGGCTGGCTAACACTGAACTTCAAGGGATGAATCTAGGGTTTCATTTGAGTTCCAGGGAGTTTCTTGCACAGGAAATGTATTTTCAGTGATGGAGGAAAATGTCTCTTTTCTAAAGGAATCAGTGTTGGTTGCAATCTTTCCCAGGTGTGTGATTTCATTTCTATATTAAATGCAGTGGCAGAAGATCAAAAAATAGATGGGATCTGATCTGCTCATTTTCTTCCTGTAGTAGGAAAGCAGGGCAGCAGAACACTCCCTGGAGCAGGTGACTTCTGCTTGACCAAAACTGATCTTAGCAGAAGTTCACAGTGCACCAGAATTCCCACTTTATTTATCAAAGAAATAGGAATAATGCCTTCCACATAGATTTGGGGGTTTACTGATTAGATCCCTGGCTGGAGGGTGTCTTTCTTAACTCTTCCAAAGTGTCTGAAATTAATGGTCTATTTTCATATAAGAATTACTCCTTAGAGATTTCTCGTGTTGTTCACAGGGGATCTGTGCCATTTAAGAGCCATTTTTATCATAACAAGAAAGCCCTGTAGTGAACAAAAATATATCATCTGCCATGGAATCAATTTCTTCAAATGAAAATGCTGCTTTTTCAGTGTAATTAGAACTCAGGCTCACCTCAGGCTTTCAGGAACTTTTCCTGACAAGGAAACAGAACTACAAACAACGCATTCACCAGACTGCACAAAGAGCCACAAGGACCATGAAATGAAGTCAGATTGCCTTCTGCAAAGGTTGGTCTAAACTTTTGGCCCTGTAATGGCAGGGTGAGGAAGGAAATAACTTAAGGGGAAAAAAAAAAAGGGCAGAAAAAAAGATTGAGGAACACAGGAGAATATACAAGAGAGGTACTACTGTACAGATGTCTAACTTAACAAAAATGCTCTATGTATTACCAAGGAAAGGAGTGAACAGAACAGGAATAATTATTACCCAGAAAGAATATTAAAAAAATAATAATAACAACAAGAAGAATGCTATAGTCTCAGTGTTGATTTTGGCACCTTCAAAATGTAAACTGCATTGTTTCAAGGGGTATCCTTTCCTGATATTCAATAGCATCCTAGAACAGGCCTTGTGTAATAGTGCCCATACTATGAAGTGGAAATGCTTATACATTCTTTTGACTTCCACTATACACACACACCTGCATTTAGAGGAGTAGTTAAGTCATGCATAAGAATCTGTAGTTAAAGACTTCAAGCCATACTTATCTAAGCATGAGTAGCTAGATTTGCAGAGGAACTCAGGATATAACCTCCTTCTTATTTCAACATTAACTAAACAGCATATTTAAGTTTCTTGCTTTACATACAGGACTTCAGTCATTAACTTCCCCTGTCAAACATACCAACATATACCATACATATACAATATATACACCTGTATATCTCTCTATCAGTCTCTGTGTGCACACACACTTTCAAATAATGAGGTCTAATGAGCCCTTTGAGATACACAAATGATTGAAAATATAGAACATCAAATTCTCAGGTTAATGACACCTCTAAAGGGAACAGCAGGAACCAGAAAATAAAACTAGACCGAATACTCAACCTAACAACTCCCCAGTGTTGCATGGCAGTCTAGGAGAGTATAATAATGAGATCAAGTACAAATTGCAATATGAAAAGTGAAAATTCAATATGCAATATGAATAATACAAAATTACATTAGTAAAGTGACACCTTCTATTAGTAGAATATCCTACAGTATATGAATCCACCTACTTTATGCAACATACCCAGGCTCTTTTATATTTCCCAAATTTATCTTATGGTAAAGTAGCTATTTTCATACGAACCAGAACACTTCAGAGGCAGTAAAAAGCCATATTAGCAGAATTTCTAACCTCCACCTTCATGCCTTTTCTTCGGAGCTGGCTGCAGAGTGTGGCTGCACAGACACTCTCCACACAGAGCCTCGATGGGGCCCAGACCTCCCTTGAGCTGCACCACATTTGAGTAGCACCAATACAGGGCAGAAGCAGCACAAGGAAACTCAACCATCATCTTATTGCAGCTGACAGCAACACTTTACTGGGAAAGCAAACATGCAGAGGCTACAGCTGCTGATGAACAAAAATCCTTCACGTAAACAAGGTAAAATTAATCCTTATGGTATGCAGAATTACCCCTTTCGAAGAGAAACTGTGTTGTTCTTTAATTTGATATGCAGTCTCCAAAATCCCCTAAAAACCTGCTGTAAGGAAAAAATACAATAATTCCATTTTCTTCAGATACATCTGGAAATAAAACTAAAGGTTCAGCATGTATTGTTTGCTTCCAAAATGAAGGCCAAAAAAACATTGCAGTAGCACACCTTAAATCAGCAATAACACTTGACAGGATGGGTTGTCCCTGGCCTTTATGGATACCAGGGATGTCAACTCTCCTCCTGCTTCTGCCTAGAGACATTCCATGCAGCACACTGCTGGCAGTGTTTGGCTACACTATTTGCTCTCATTTGTATTTCTGTACTGGATTCAGCACAGTGGGGAACAGTCCTGAGCAATTTATTTTCTCCAGCCGTGCTGTTCAGCTCCTCTCACCCCTGGAGACTGAAAGGAAATCTTTGACAGGTAGACAGCTCCCTGTGTATAAAAAAAAAAATCCCTAATGTCAGCCAGAAGTCAGTAGTTGACCAACTGCAGTAAACACAGTGAAGTGAGAGAAGCAGCAAAAGAAAGGTATTTGAGATGAATTTGCATCCAGGGACAGTATCTGAGCCAAGTGGCTGTCTACCCACCCGCCTGGGCGTGCAATGGGCACTGGGAGGTTGCCTGTTGGTATCTCTGTCTTTGGTGGGATTTCCTGCTGAGATGACCAAAACTGTACACAGAGCTTTAATTGCCATTAAGCTGGAGTAATTTATTCCAGTCAAATAAAAATGTCACTGATGAAAACTGCTGCTGCTGACATGCTGATGGTTGGGAGTGCTGACAGATGCCAACACCAGCTTTAATGAGATTGTTTGCTTGTTTCTCAAAGAAATGTTGCTCAAAATGATACATCATTAGGAAGCTACCAAGCACCATGAACAAGAATCCTTGCTGGCATAAAAATATCCACCCTTGGAAAGAAGGCAGCAGAAGACCAAGGCATTTAAGTTCCAAATATTTACTTTGGCCAAATGATTCCATTCAAACAGCAACACAGAAGACATCATAATCATTACTCAAACCTTTGCAGATATTCCATAATGCTGTGCTCTAGCACTAAATTCCACATGGACATGAAAATAAAAAATATATAGCTGGGCATAAAATTGTGGATTGTCCCTCCACCATAAATGATATTCACAATCTTTTTAATACCAAGGGCTTCTAGGGAAAAGGGAAAAAAAAAAAAAGAGAGAGAGAGAGAGAGAGAGAAACTATTATATTAGGCTATCTAGTTCAGTCCAGGAATAGCTAACAAATAGGTAAAATTTCCTACATAAGAATTTATTATAAGGAATTGAACAGTAAATCTGGAGGCCTTGAACTTGCAGGCATTCCAGTAATTTCAATTTTTGCATTTGAGAAACACCGCTGCCTTCATTATTTTCTGCTTCAGTGATTCTGAGCTGGAAGAATTTAGGTCGGTAGTGAGTCTGAGTTACTGCTGGTAACTCAACAAATAAAATTCTGCCCTATACTTCATTCTGTATGAAAATAAGTGAGCACAGGGCAAGGAAATTACCAATCTTTTAAGACAGCTAACAGAAAAGAATCTGTTAGCCATTGCATTTGTACTTTGAAATTACTTTTGAAGTTACAGTAATGGACTTTCCACACTGACCTCGAGACATATGAGACAGCATCAGAGACCTGGCCATGTTTGCCTCTGTTGGTCCCTGGCATGTGAACCTCATATTCAGATAAATTAACAGGTGTATTTGGGAGATCTGGTATGAGAATTCACTAAATGGTGATCAGAAATTGCTTTAACTCTGCTAAGTATGGCACTGACTTAGAAGAACAGGAGGAAAAATTTATTTTCGTGTGGTGGTGAGGAGAAAAGTTGAGGGTCTTTTTAACTATTTGTTGCTTTTCTCCCATAAGTTCAGCACATTTAGATATGTGGCTGGTTTCATAATACATTAAAAATGTCTGTAATACATTCCTGAGTTTAAATTATACTGCTGAAATTGTGCAACCTCAGAACAACTGTAGGTGGAGATGAAAGTCTCTTTGCACTCCTCAGTCCTCTGGTCTGAGAAAATAGTTTGTTGTCCTCCAAGGAACACCAATGTATGTGAATTAACACGTGTTCAAAACCAGTACTTTAGTCCATCCTCAGTCCTGATGGCACCTGCCAGCTTTTCGATTGTGCACATCCCAGTGAAACCATCAGGATTTAGGCACACTGCTCTGCTCTGCATGTCCTTCAGCATGGGTGAGCATAAAAACTAAGGACCCAACCATGTGGAAGTCAGGCCTCACACTGCAGTAAATTGCCTTGTAAGTTTTATTGGCATTTATACTTCCAGTTCTTTCTTTTACTGTCTCTCACTACAATTTTTCTCTTATATATAGAACATAATACAGAGATTTTTTTTTAACTGAGCTTACCTAAGTGCTCTTCCTTGACTCTAAAGGAGAAAAACTAAAAACTCTAAGGAAAAGCCATTACTTTTCAAGTACTTCTTCCTTTAAAAACATCCAAGGCATTCAATATGTTAATTAAATTTTAATTAGTCATTTCCTTTGTGCTAAGAAAATTCCCATTTTATTGCTAGAACAAGCAACTTAGGAGAGCATGAAGCTATCTTTAGAAAGCCTGCTACTAGTTCTTCTTTACAGGAGAAAAAAAGCCAGTCTTATATTAGGAGAGGAAAGTTATGCTGAAGTGTTTAGAACTGCAGCATGTACCTTGAACTGGCACAGAGCAAATAACAGCTTGGATGTTTTAATGTGTGTTCCTGCTACTAGGTGTTCTGTGTTTCCAGACAAAATAAACACTTAGGAAAATCTCTGCACACTAGTCAAGGTGAAATTCCAGCCCCATCAAATCAGCAGGTTGAACTGAGCTTGCTGAGGTCAGGATTACACCCAACTCATTTGTCCAACCTTTCTTCCTAACTCTTCATATTTATGGTCTTTTTAAATCAGTGTCAGAAGAGACCTCAACAGAAAACTCTTGGCTGTCACAGTTACAAAGTCTGAAAACAAACAGAAGTAATCCTCATCCCCTTCCCCAAGCCTATCATGTCCAGCCACAAAAGCCATCTCTGTCTGTCTCTCAGTTTCTCCTGGATGTGTGTATTGGAGGTCACACTCACCTTTTAGAACACATTCTTCACCCAGCTTAGGTGAACATCAGTTCTTGTGCTGAGATTCCTCTGAAACAGTTCCCCTCTATAACTTAGAGACACCACACGTGTCCCTGCACTGCGATTTTAGCAGGCTGTGCGGGTGAAGCTGATGCCTACAGAGGCCAGCCTAGAAACAGAGCCCAGACAGGAGTAAGGGAATAAAGGTAGATATTTATTTGAAAGGCCTTCAGAGGTACACTCTGGGCAGGCCAAAGGCTACACCCAAGATGGACCCTGAGTCACGAGTTCTTCACACTTTTATAGGTTTGGTTCATTTGCATCTCAACCCAATTTCACCAATTAAACTTTAGCTAATGACGTAATTTCCCCTCAGCTTGCCCCCCTTCTCAAGATGCTGGGTTACACATTTTGGGCCTAGGACGGGCTGGGTGTCCTTGGAGAGCAGCCTGGAGAGGCTTTGTTCTGTCTGTCTCAGCATGAGAGAGCAGCAGCTCACAGGCTACAGGACACTGCAGAGTTACACACTGGGAATACAGAATTTGAAAAATATAAAAGTTAAAACCTAAGGCATCAAAACCTTTAGGCGTTTTCCATGCAGACACGTGCTGGCTCAGCCAAGGCAATCCTGAGGTCTGAGCTGCTTGCAGAAGACAAGCTCAGGGCACTTGGATTCAGCACTGCACTGACAAGGCTGAGCAGGACACAGCCAGAGCAGGCAGCATCTGCCACAGGGAGTTGTTCCCCTTCCCTCTGACTTCTTTCCACCACATCTGGAAGTCATCTTTTTCTAGTCATCTCCCTGCTTTTAGACATGACTTGCTTTAAAATGTGTCTGAATTTTACATCGTGCTAAATTTATATTAAAACTCCTGCTGCTGGCAAAATCACTTTTAATTCAGACATGATAATGTTGGTTTCCATATTTGCAGTGAATAAGGGGTTTTATAAACCCAGCTAAGTTGGAGGTTAAGCCTCCATTCAGCTTGGAGATCATTCCTACTTCACTTATGATTTCTGCTCATCTTCACAGCAGAAAGATGTCAGTTCCTTCTGTTTTCTTTTAGGTGAAGCCACATTGCAACTCATATTCTGTTAAACATTCGAGGTGCTTAATCGTATTTGATTTAACATTAAGTGCTTTGAAAGGTTTACTTTTGAATTTCCATTCACCAGAAGCAGAAGATAGCATAATTCTTCATTTGCAGTGTATAAAAAAATAATTACTTCTACAGAAACAAGGTTCCTGTCTCAATGCTTGCATACTTAACACATTAAATAAAAATAAATT
The DNA here is from genome assembly GCA_013397055.1 of Pachycephala philippinensis. Lineage (NCBI taxonomy): Eukaryota > Metazoa > Chordata > Aves > Passeriformes > Pachycephala > Pachycephala philippinensis. The sequence continues at coordinate 71,288 of VWZT01008479.1, forward strand.
TGTGCTTTATGGTAGTATTGCAAGAAAGCCAGAAAGAAAGCCAGACACCACAGCTCTCTAACAGCTAAGATACAATATCACAATGAGAATAATGTTGCCAAAAAAAGTGTGAAATCATTTGAATATAGAAAAAAGATAGTACAAGTTTTCAAACTTGGAATAACTGAACATATTTTGTTAGAATGTCTTAAAGGGACACGGCCAAGTAAAAAGGCACATTTCTAGCTTTGTAAAATGAAATAATTCCTTGAACCACTGGAAAGAATTGAATTTTGTGTCTTTTGTTACAGAAGTGTAGTAAAAAGATGAAAGGCCTACTATTTCATCAAACACATAGCAGTGTTTTCAAAACACTTTGTTGAAGAAAATTTTAATCAGCTCATGGAATAGCATTTCCAAAGTTTCTCATATCAACTATTTTGCAGTCTGCTAAATTTTAGTGTAAGGAATTTTTGTTTTCCCAAATCTATCCTCTTTTATCCAACAATTTCCAATCTTTTCAAAGTGAAATCCTGAGAACTTTGTTACTGACTTCAAATTATCTGTGTTTTTGCCCTTAAGGTTTGCCTATTTTTTAATTTTTTTTTCATGTAAAGCTATTGTGCAACCCCTTTAAAAAGCATTACAGAGGTTCCCAGATTTGGGACCATTTATCCAACTAAATAACTACTGCTGTCGATAGCTTCTTCCCACTGTTGTCTGCAGGGCTATGCAGTCAAAATGTACACATTCATTCCCATTTTCGGCCCATTCTCCCCCTTCCTTGCTGACAGATAAAAAGCCAATCCCTCTCTTGCCGACACCAGGATTCATCTCTCCCCTGTGGTTATAAAATCTGTGATATTTCTCAGACGCACAGAACCATGCAAAAGGTACCTTGGTCCACATGTAGACACAGCTGCTGGAAATATGCCTGGAATTAGCAGCTTCAAATGGTGCTCCAAGGTCCTTGTCTGAAAAGTTTGACTGAAGTACAAAGTGCCATTACAATATCTATTATTGTTCTATGAACAAAATTCAAAGCAACAGTACAAGAACAGGCAGAACAAATTATCTAAAGAGAAGACTGAAGTGGAACAGGGACTCTTCTCTCTAAAATACTGTAATTCTTTCTGGGTCACACTGCACACTTTACCAAATATTGTCAAATCTGTTCTCCCACTCCTTTATCATCAATTTGAGAAAGGAGTGAATGGCTGAAAAAATCCTAACCTTGTCTCTAAACCTCTGATCTATGGACAGATGTAGAATTTTTTTTTTTTTTCTGATTGTTTCTGGGATCATCTGCATTTCCCATTTTTCTGGCACCTGTACTCACTGCTGTCTTCCATTCTGTACATCACTGAGGAAGTGTCTTTTAAAAAGGGAAGAGACAACAGCAAGCTGGGAAAGCAGAAGCAATCAGTCAAATCTGTTTGGGGCCTCCTGCGGTGTAAGAACAATTATTGTTCAACTTACCACAGCAAAACCTGATGCATGTTTATCTAGATTCTGCCTCTCTGATGCCTTGCTTGAGTGTTGCTTTAACACGTTTTCATGGTTGGATGATCATTTTCACCATTCACTTCAAATGTGCACTGAGGTGTCATTAATTAATATTAATCACAAGTTGTCATATAAGTGCAAAGACTAGGGGGGCTTATACATGCTTCATTAAGCTAATATAGCTTAAGAAATTAACTGGACTTCCAGACATATTGGCGATTGACTCCAGTAAGAGTGAGTACTTAACACTCAACTAACTTAGTGTTAAGTATATTATAAAGATGGAGTACAATGAATTTTGCAAGATCCTTCACATTCCTAACAAAAAATTTTAATGTATCTGTTAGTGCTGAATCTTCCTGTAAGTGTTTAAATTTCTAGTTATAGGAACACACATAGAGCTGTTCCTCCCAGGAATCCACCCTAAATGAGTTAAACTCAAAGGCTGCTGCGTCTCTATTGCAGGAACACAGAGACTATAATCCTAAAATACATAGCTTTGGTGTCTTTCATTTAATTGCAATATATTTTGGAGGTATCTTTGAACAGGGTGTAGAGCTCATGTTGGCCATTGTGTAAGATAGAAGTTGTCTGGTGCCATGAAGGCCTAGAATTAGCCTTGATTTCTGTTGCTAGAGTAGATAGTTAAATATGAACAGAGACATATGGTTTGAGTCTGCATATTTGAGTTTGCAAAGGAGAACAGCACACAGTTAAAAAGTTAGATTTCATACGTGACCTCCTACATAATTTTTTGCTTGGAAATTTCATTTTGTCAGGGACCTCAGCACATGGAGATGGCAATATAGGACTCAGTTCTGGAAGGGGCCTCCTAAAATATCAAGTCAGTCTCAGCTATTGTAATTAACCATGATCATAAACTAATCAAGCTTAATACCTTAGGTTTATTACAAAGCTTTATTAGAAAGCCGTTCTCACATCTGATCCCTCTGAAGATTAGAATCATTATTCTAATGTGTTCTTAAGTGTATTCATGGCCATTTGCTCCTGTATAGTCAGTCTTTGGCAAATGCACCAATTCTGTTTCCCTGGTGTTTATTCTCTGATGTAGTGAGAAACAATTCTCCAGTCAGTTCTCACTTGCTTGTATTTTAAAAATGTATGTATTTTAGTCCTCCTTATCCTGATCATAGGAAAGTACAAAAATTAAAAATAGATGGAGTAAAAGGAGAATTTCAATGGGTTTGCTTTTTCTTTTAATTGAAACAGCTCAGGTATCAGTTAATGCTAAACTTCCTGTTTGCTCAGGCTAGATCAGCCCTTCCTGAGCAAACCGTGTTTCCCACTTTTTTTCCCACTGTTGACCTTTCCAGACGACAGGACTGACTGAACAGCTGACACAGCCACTTCGTGGTCTTTGGGTGTGCAAGCAAAGCAAAATCAAGGATACAGGAAGGAAGTGATGATACTGACAGAGAAGTCACACTTCTGTCCAAACTGGATATCCAATGAAGCTGTGAATTTTATAACTCAAACTAGAGTCTCGGATTAGCATCACAGCCAATACATAACTATAACACAATGCATAACTACACTGGATTTTTCCTTCTACACTGGACATCTAGCAGCACTAAAATTACGGCATGGTGCCGCTTCTGAGGGAAGTAGCTGGACTAAAAGCTCCTGAAAATTGTGCTGCTAATGGTTTCAGAAGAACCTGGGTCAAGTGATACTATGAAGGCATAATTTTTCCAGGAACTGACAAGATGTGCTGGCTGGGTAAATCAAACCGTGTTCCACAATGGCAGATGGAAAGAAAATTACTCTTGCATAGGCTTGAGAAACTTTCTTTAGCCAGCTCTATCTTTTGCCAAAGTCTGGCAAGTTGAGCTGGATGGCAGCTGCAGGCTGACTGCCCAGGTCCTGTTTAGCAAGGCTATAGAGGCCTTTTTCATGATTTAATCAGCACTTGAATGTCACTCGGCTTCAGAATGCAGAGTATTCATAAGAACTGAGTCCTGCTGTGTTAATCAGAGACTCTCATTGTTGAATTAACAAGCATTGTCTGAGTAAGTACTTTCTCCCAGTGACTTTGACTTTTCCAGGATAAGCAGTTCAGTAAACTGTAGCAGAAGTGCCACAGATATCTATGAGATAATATATGCAGAATGGTGTGATAATAGAGATGAAATAAACAGTCACTACGGTCGATCTCCCAGAAGGATGCAGCACCACAGACACTTTCAGCAGGAACATCAAAAGTCAGTCAGCCAAGCTGAAAATTAACTACCAGCAAGTACAGACTTCAGTGTCATGGAAAACACAGACAGCAAGCTACAGTGATGCTTTAAAACACAGGATTAAAATGCCATTGAAAGCTATGAATTGCTTTGCTTCTTTCCATAAATTGAAAGACTAATCAAATGATGGCACCTAATAAAATATTTGGAATATAAGAATGCACTTGGGCTCTTTTTGTCTTCTGCTATTTTTCACATTTCCAGGAGTAAAGATACTTTGGGGGGAAGGTGGAGAAAGATTTTGCCACAAACATAATCAGGATCCTTCAGGCACATATTAACTCTCTTCACATTTTCTTGAGATGTGACCAACAAAGAGGGCAGTAAATGGCATTTTAGTTTTGCTAACTTTGTCAGCTTTAACTTGAAGATTTTAGCTCTGATCTAATGACACTTAGGAAGATAAGGATTGACCTTTATGGGACTTCTATCACTCCAGAGAAAACTGTTTGGTGCAAGAGGAACCTCATGGAGCTCAAATGCCAAGTGAACATGTGAAATACCAGGTTTTAAAGTGGAATTTGCACAGCTGTCATGCTGTGACTTCGGCCACAGCTCTGAATAACAGGAAAACAGAACTTTGCATGGAAACTGCTTTTCTGGCCTTTGGCAGAATACATCAGTAAGGCACTTTGCCTTAACTTTGGCTCTTCCTCCTGTTCATTCTTCTCTCTATTTTTTTCTGTTCTCTCATTCTTCCTATGCTCTGTATATTTTATTTTTTAAAGATAATTACTTAAATTACTTTGCATTTTTACAAATATTAAAGTAAGATTTAATACCTGAATCAGTTACAGTGATAAGGATTCCAACTCCTACATCAAGCTGAGCGTGTTATCTTGTAATTCGATTCATGACGTAGGAATAACTGTAAAACACTTGCACCAAAATCAGGGTTTATTTGGGTTTCTGTCACTAATTATAGATGCAGATCAAGCAATTAAAAGTTTTGTAACAAATACAAAATACTGAAGATTATAAATATTAAGAGCACCCAAACTATTTCCTAGATGCTACCATAAAAGTCAGAGAATACCTATTGATAGTTCACATAGTGAGGCTCTAAACGTAAGATCTCCATTTCGTGCCTTAAACAACACAATCCTTTTCATATTTCTTTTGCTGTATTTTGGATGCCACTTCCTTCGGTATTAGCATTGCTTTGGAGTAAAAATACATTTGAAAAGCAAAAGGAGTCTTGCTACCATGATTAGATTCTGAGACATATCAGTGTGAACTTCTGCTTGAAAAGGAGATTTAAGGTATGGGATCCCACAGAAGGGACCATCCTCCCAGCAAGACTTTCCACAATAATCTATTGCACATGGCATAATGGTGTCTCACACTAAATTTATGTCTCAGGTTAGGCACAAATCTTGTTACTTTCTTAGCCTGACTAATACATCTTATTTCATTGAGGCTCTGTGATACTCTGAATCTCTGAAAATTAATCCAGAAAAGTGTTGCCTTCTGCGTGTATACTGGACAAGAAGACTTCGCCCGAGATTCACTACTACACAAACAAAATTTGCAATGAGCAATGTAAAAATATGTAAGAAGACCACAGCATAAATCCACGAGGAGATAGAAAGTGTGTGAAAGGTTTTTGTTACTGGTGACAAGAAAAGAAACAACACATTGGACTTGAATGTAAGCAAGTGTTTTAAGGTAAGTATGTGTTTCTGCAGAGAGCCTGGTGCTCCCATCAGGCTGTACAGACTGATTCATCTCAGTCCTGTTGGCACAACAGAGACTAAATCCCCCATACTTTGGTTTGAATTCACACATATACCTCATATTTACTCACTGAAAATGCTGGTTCTAATACAAACCCCTGGAATTGTACTTCTAAGAGACTGTTTCAAAACAGACAAGAAAGAGAAAAGCATTCAGATTTCAGGTATATTTTAATGTGTTCAGGATTTCCTTAAAGGATTATTGTCTGCTTTATTCCTCACCAAGCCTGTTTGTTTGGCACGAGCAAAGACATTGTGTAGTCAATCCTGCTTCTTTTACATTTGCACTTATTCGTATTCTGGTAAACTGGACTGGTTGCCCTTATAGCAAAATAAGACTGTATAAAATAGTTGCTAATGTTTTACTTCAGAGACCTAATATGTAAGTAATGTGTGAAATAAAGCCTCTTTGATTGTAAGAAATAGACTGAGTCTTGGCTTTCTTGCATATCCTTAACTGAAATGAAGCTGAGACAACCAAAGTAAGAAATTTCAGCTTCAGCAGGATATGTTGATGCGGTCAGACTTTAAGTGTATTTGAACCATAACTATTTAGAATTTTATCAGCTGCGATGAACATCAGAATTAATTTCTTGTTATTCGTGGTGATATCTGAATTCTTCATTTCAAGTGATTTTGACAATTCACAGAAATGTTGAGCTTTAGCACACAGATCATCTCATTAACTTCAAGATGGCTGTTCATGTGCTTAAGCTGTCACACACTGAGTCCTCGGGTGGAAAAAATAAGATAATATTTTACTTTAAGAAAGGTCAGAAAAAAACCACTTCTCAAAACCTCAAATTCAAAAAGTACAAAACATTCTTAAAACAAAATAAAAATATATGGAATAGAACCTTAATCCAAAATTTACTGCTGCCATTCAGAAATATCTAAATTTACTTCAATATGATATTGAATCAAGCCCATATTTCTGAACTATGTAAACGATTTCTTTACCTATTAACCAATTCATCACTTACTTACAACTTCATTAACTCCTTTGATTTATATAGTTTCTCCTGATTTATACCAGCAGATCAGCATCCCACATTATCACTGTTTTGGTCTGTGTCTTCTAGTTATGTGTAAGTACATGAAAAATCAACCATAGCTTAAAACCCTCAGACGTTACAAAGGTTATCATAAATTGAAGGAACAGTAGAATCCACAGATTGTACTTTTCATTCTCTTAAAGACAGCCTGGGTTTGAGCTCTTCTGATGAAATTGTTTATCACTCTTGAATCACCTTTTCTTGCCATCCTCTGCTACAAAACCATTGTCTGTGCATCTGGTGCCACTGAATTTGAATTATTCTTCAGTCATACCACCGACTGAATGAGATGAATGAAATCAATATTCTTCTCCTTACAGATTAAACGAATTTAGCAATTCATAACAGTTGTAGACACTCTTTTCTTTGTCCAGTTCTACACTTCAATCCATCAAAGTATTCTGCTTGGCATTTGAATTAACATAACCTAATTTGTGGGCAACAACTCCTTCTGTTATAATGAAATCTTTCAGTCTTTGATTTCAAGTCTATTCCATAGTCTGGGCATTTTCACCCACTACCAATGAATTTTGTTTCAGATATCAAAATAGAGAATAAAAACCATACATCGTAACAGCGTGTCACTTGTAGTTCTAATGACTAAATTAGTTCTTTTGATTATTTTTTTAGAAAGACCATCTTTAGTTAACTGGAATTCAAGTTTATGCAAAATATCTTCATCCCATTTTGTTTGTACTGAATGAAAACACCAGGGCTTTTTTTTTTTCTGGCTGAAAAGATGCCAGCAGGAGCAAACTAATGAGCCTCAAAAAGAGAACATTTGTACAGCTGGAGCCTGAATGTTAGCAAGCTGCTTGTTTTTGATTGACACTGTAACAGTCATGGTGGTGGAAGGTGATCAATAATACTCCCTCTGTGACAATGTAAATAGTATCATCCAAGAGTGATTGCCAGGCAGAAATATTCAGAGACTCAGCTCAACTTGGGTAAGCATCCAAGACCTCAGATCTTTCTTTTAAATGCCTTACCCTTTGATGTCTCCAAATTTCATTCAAAACTAGGTTGATCAGTGGCTTGTTTAGAGCATTCAGGATTGCTCTGGTATATGGTAGGCAGGAAGCATGATAATAAATAAGAACAGTTTTTAAAATTAACAGCTATTAAGCTTTTAAAAGATTCACTTCGGAAAAGTCTTACTCTACTGTTTACTTTGAGTTACATCAGTTTTCCACATCAGCTTCAATTCATTGTGTATTTAATACACAGAGCAGCTACTGCTGGTTTCCATGCTGAAATATGCAGCAATGTACATAACACAGATTAGTCAATAATTTTACTGGATGTCTACACAATCTTAGTTCAACTCCAATAGAGACAGACTTCCTTAGAAATAAGTAAAATAGAATCCCATCTGAATACAGAGGGCAATGGTTTATCACTATTCCCAAAACTGTGGGTTTTTTCTAATCAATGCAGGAATACTCCTGGAGTGAGAGGCTTCAAAAAGAAAGAAGGAAAAAGTATGCACATGTAAGGCAACTTGAAGATGAGACAGGAATACTTTGAAAGATGGATGCATCAAAAGGGCAGCAGATAAGTAAGGTTATGAAGGTATGAAGGCTACAGATAAAGACGATGACGGGCTGTAAGCAATGTTTTTGTGTGTTTTTCCCAGGCAGTAGGAGTGCTGTGCCCATAGCTGAAGCAATGAGATTCAATAGTTTGGAGAAGTAGAGGTTTTTTTCATTTTTATTGTGCTTTTGGAGTATTTAATGCCTCACTAGACCAAAAAAACCCTAGGGTCCCATGCTCATTTCAATTCAATTAAGATATACAGGCTGTGCAAAATATATATCGATAGGGAGCCACATTTTCACAAATAACTGCTTATCTGTGCACTTTTTAGCTCATTATAACAGGCTCATGGAATCCAACTTTAAATAAAGGCTGTTGGTGGACTAAATTACAACACAGTATCAAGAGACTTCATGAACTAGATATATTCCATTTTATTAAGCTTTCATTATATATACTATGAGTCAGCAAAATATTCAGGCCCTGCTAACCAGAGTCCCGGTACTTACTCTAAATCTTCAAGGCAAATATTTTTCGCCAAGGGCGCCCTGTAAATGAACTGTAGGTTTTGGCCCTCTCCCTGTTAAAACAGACTTGACAGAGTGTCTGTCTCACAGACATTTTGAATCTCCTTCCAGAAAGCTGCCAAGCACCCAGGGAGGCAGCAGCATCCTCACTTCCATGCTGTAAGGCATCGGCCTTCCATGACAGTACCTTTCCACAGAAACACACCAACTCCCTAAGACTTTATTTTCGAGATCAAAAAGTTGAAAAAGTTTTTTTTTTTAATTCTGAATAAGTGAACAAGTTCTTTCTCCCGTTAAATTATTAACTCTGGTTTGAGGTGAAGAAGGGGGCTTTGTCCCTAAGACCTCCCACAGTGAGAGAGATGATGCTCTGCCTCTTTCCTTGCATATAGCCCCACTGTCTGAGGGACCGTCACTCAACATGCAATGGCTCGGTTTATGTTATAAACATGCTGGTGTATGCCAAAACATGAAAAAATGGTCCAATTCTAATTATGCTTGTGGGAACTCAGTACTTTTTTAGGTTTCTGCCTCTGTCAGAAGCTTGAAATTAGCCCAGATTTGTGAGGTGCAGGGAGGCCTGCCAGGGAGTGACAGCACATCTCCTCAGGCAAACACGAGTAGTGTCTGATGTGGGTTTTAGTCCTTTTCTCCAACCATATCTTCTCCAGCCATGAGAAGGCCAGTTATCAACACTACAAACAACCCTCATCATGTGCAGGTCAGGGAGCTCTGATGCCCTTCTGCCAAAATGGAGCAAGCCCCTTCTAACCTGCAGAGAGAGCCCCTGTCATCATTCACACCATAACGGGCCAGATGAAAGAATCCCAGCCTGTGGAAACACCTTTGATCATTGCATTAATTTCCTCCTCCTGGGCCCTTATCATTTAGGTTAGGAAGGTGCCTCTGGCTGCACCTGAGATAGCAGTCCCTGGGAGCTGCCTGGCTGAGGCTCCCAGCACAGCTGAGGCTGCTGAGTGGGGAGAAGGTGCTGGGAGGGGCAGAAGGGGTGGGGTGGGGTGGTTATTTCAGGAGGGGCAGGGAGCCACTCTTTTGGGCAGTGTTCACGTGTAGGAAAGGGCAGTGGAAATGCCCCTTTTGGGGTTGCGTGGTCTGGGCTGTGTTCCCTCTGTGTGCTGGAGTTTCCTGCCGAGGTGTGTGCTCAGGTGAAGCAGTGCCGGGGGTGCAGGGCCCTCGGGCTGTGGAGCAGGGGAATGGGCAGGTCCCGCCCGGGGCTGTTAGACCTGCTTGGCCCCAGCCCCTCAGCCGGGTGGTCAGAGCGAGCGGGGCAGTGTTTTTGGGGGGCAGCATTAAACCGTCAGCAAGCAGGGGGTGGGTAACCCTTCTGTGTGATTTTTGGGGAGCCCCCAGAGCAGCAAGGAAAGCTGGCACCAGCCCAGAGGAACACCTGCAGCTGCTGGGCTGTGCGAGCCGCCTCACCTCAGGGTGAGGGTGTCAGGGGTCCTGAGGGAAAGGGGAGCCGAGGTTTCAGCGGGGAAAAAAAGCCTCGAGAAAAGGTGTGAAAAAGGCAGCAGCATGGTAGACTGAGGGGAAACAGCATTTCCAGGCTGGCTTGGATCCCTCTCCCAGCTGGTTGAAGCATCTGCACCTCCAATGACAGGAGTCTGGCAGGAAAAAGGGAGACCACTGGTGGCATCGGCAGGGACCTGCTGTAGCTGGTGAGTTCCCTGTGTCTTGTTTGGCTTTTTGGCTGGAAAGCATAACCAACAGCAAGCATGATACAAATATAGCTCCAAAGGACAGCAAGGCCCTTCAGACACTTCCAAGACTCAGATTACTTGTTGCAAATGCACCTGAAATGGTGATGGTGAAATGCAATTTCTTTAGAGGAAAGAAAAAAAGTAGGGAATAATTCAATATTAGTGCAATTCCTACAGAGCCTGAGCAACGGACTATCTTACGCTCTTCCTTTTTTAAGGGTTTTTTTGGAAACACAATGGCAGAGGTGACAGCGGAGATGATACTTGTCTGTAATTCCTTGAACTGTAACAACTCTAAAATGAGGGGGTTTTCTGCTAGCATTTGTGTTTCTACTTGTACATGTTAATGTCCCCACAATGAAAGATTCAAGACATCCCCATTATAAATAATGATGGGACTTGACTCAACTTCAAAGTCAATAGGAAAGCTGCAGTCGATTCCTCACAGGATTTGACTGTCTTGCAAAGTATAGAAAAAAATATTTTTAAAGTGGCACTGCTTTGAAAGGTGTAGTGAAAGGTAACATGAAGTCTTCATTCTCAAGATATAGTAATTTCTTTCCTTTAACTATAAGATAAAATAATTAAGCCTACCCTGCTTTTCTGGTTTGCTTTCTGGAATCTTCAACATCTTTTATAACACAAGTTGGTACAAACATGTAGATATTACAGTTAACTCTGGCATTAAAGTGATATGTGACAACATCAGAAAAATAGCACCCAGGGTATCATCTGGTGTTGTAATATGTAAACCAACTATTGAACATATGTACATGCAACACTAACAAATCTGTCTTAAGCACCAGCAAAGTATTAAGTTCTTTACCCACAAAAACTTTTGGTATAGTGCAGGCAGTGATAAGGCATTGTGATCACTTTCTTCCTCACTAAGAGATTTGTAAATTAATGAAATAGCAATAGGTTAAATAGAAGAAAAAGTGCATGCAGAACTGACACTGTTTTCTCCTAAATGTGCTCACCTGATATTTCTTAGCATTATTCGGAAGTTGGCTGTTGTCACAGTTCACCTATTTCTCAAAGAAATAATTTGTATCACCTGTTCCTTATGTAATTTATGTTAAAAAATCAGTTGAATGTGTAAACTAGTAAAAGTACTCTGTGGGTTAATTTATTAATTGATTTATTATAATTCTGAATTGTTAAAATGAAATATAGCTCCTGGCACAGAGGGTAAACATTATTTTTAACCATTGAATGTCATTCAGATGACTTTCAAAAAGGATGTTGTTGCTGGAGAATGTACAATACCAGAAATGTGCAAGCATAGATTGTATGTAGAAAGGCTACAGTTTGTAACAATCACAGTTTTCTGATAACTGTGTGGGCAAACAGAGACATAGTAGGATGTGACATATGAAGAAAGTAAGGGTGCCTTCTGTCCTGCTGGGGACCTGGAAGAATTCACCCTACTCTCCACTGAGAGTACTGCAACTTTTGAGTTTGTCTGTCAGTGCCCGGTTTGAGGGCTGTGATGCCAATGAGTGGTTGGCCTGTGGATGTGCAAAATGCTGTATCCATTGTCTCCAGCTACCAGAGGCTTTGAGATGGCCTTTGTTCATTCTTCCTTCTTCCAGAGAGGGCTGGAAGAAATCTCAGTTACTGCAGTTCAGAACTCTTTTTTTCTCCCACACCTGATTGGTATACACTCACCTGAATACAGCAAGCCCTGAATTTCAGTAGCTGAGAGCCTAATGTGTCTAATTTGGCTCTTGGACAGTTGAGAGCAACATTCTCATTATCCCAGTATGAAGTGTCCCTGGTCTCATCTAGAGGTATCTTGAATGAAAAAAAATAGTGGGCACTTTTTCTCAGTGGTGATTAGTTCTTCTTTTAGCCCTAAAATGCAAAGAGGAGGGGGGGAGAATGAGGATCTGATTGGGTTTGTGTCTCATGTTTGCATACATAGCCCTAATTGTGCCCAGAAACCTGATTTATTTGCTGCAATTCACTTGCCACTTTAATGCAATTAAATTTGGCATAGAAAGTTAGGAAAAAAACATATGGGAGTTACATGGGAAAATTAGGGAAGATAAAATTAGTTGAAAATAAATTTAACAGCCAAAATAACCAAGTATTAAAAAAAATACTAAGTGATAACCAGAATATCCAACTCAGAATCTCTGATTTTTGTCTTTGCCTCTTAATTGGTAACAAAAGGAAATAAGCCCATTTGTTGCTTTTGGAGGTCACCTTTAAACGTGATTTATAGTTTATGGTGCTACAGTAATTTCTGAAGAGATATGGGGCAAAGAGAGAGCCACTGAGCCTATCAAGACTGTTGAAAGCTTGATGATAGTGGCATCAAATTAAAGACAAGCACCTTGTATCTCAGGCAGTCCTAGGGGAAAAAGAAAGGAGTGGTTTTTACCTGAAGTAGTAAAAAGTATGATAGTGGGTGTCATATAACTTTTCCATTATCCTGTCACACTTGAAAATCCTGCATTGCAGCACCTCAAAGTTAAGAGCAAAGCAAATTTATTGCAGTTTATCAGTCCTTTAGGGTTTTTGGGGTCTTTTATTTCTGGCCACTTTTCCTATCTAGATTTCAGATTTGGTATTAATCATTTCCCATCTCACCCTTGAGATGAGACGAAAGAACAGGGGACTGCAAAGCTAAATTCAGATCAAGGGAAGATACAGGTTTCCTTCTTCTTGGTTGCAAATCTAAAATGAGGACATCAAAAAGCTGTTTATTCTCTGTTAATTTCAGTGCCACTTTTGATGAGAGGATATTCTCTATTCCCCAAAAAAAGTTTCCTGTGTGTTAAATAATTTCTGTGGCATTTTGAATATGACAAAAATCCTTTTGTTAATTTTTGGTGCTCTACTGAAAGTGAAAAAGCAGTTACATCTTAGGCCTGGAAGACATTTTATCTCCCTTACATGCATCCACACATTTGTGCATGGTTTTTAATCAGCTGTAAGAACTTCCTGTTTTCTTTACATGGCCAAATCTTTGTGGTTGTGTGAAATTGGTTCACTTATGTACAAATCCACACTCAATTAATTATTGCAATGTGTAAGTTCCTGTGTGCATGCAGAGAAATTTAAAAAACAAATTTAAAAACCCACCCAAAAAAAAAAAAACACCACACACACAAATCAAACTGAAAGAGACCTACCACATACACAACAAATCCCACAAAACCCAAGCAAAACAACCCACATAAACAGGCGTCGTGAAGGGCATTCAGACTCGTGGTAATGATTTGTGATGGGCAGCCAAAAGTAATGCATATAGATGATTATTTCTCTAGGGTTTTTGGAGTTTGAGGGATTTTCAGTAAATCAAAAAGGGTTTTATTTCTTTCCTACTTAGACATTTAGTATTCAAACAAGAAAAACTGATTCCTAATGCCCAAGGGGAACTAATACCTGTCCAAGAAGTAATTAGATTTCTGCTTAATTTATAGTTATATTAATTATTAAGTCACTTCTCAAATCATAAAGTTTTTGGGATCTGAACAGAATTGAAGTTTAATTTTGTTTACATATCAGAAGACAATAGCCTCTTCTTATACGGGAAGAAGAGTTAGATTTGAATGGCTTTGGCAGTCAAAGACCAGAAATTCTATTTGTCATTGTTATTCTAAATCTGCTGTTGTAGTTCCACTCACTTGAATGGGAATGATTTATTGAATTACCCATTTGGGATCAAAAGCAAGATTCTGTCATTCAGATGATCATAGCAAAAGGAGTACAGGAGAGGATGGAAACTTTGAAGATAGAATATTTTTGTTCCTAGCTAGGGGATAACTCTTTCAAACAGGGTCACAGCTAACACAAAAGGGTTTGTGTAGCTGTGTTAAGGAATACACAGTGTCTTTCACAACGTGGTCCTTTTTGCTGCCTTTATCCGTGATCAAAATGGAGAATCATTAGGGATTTGAAAGTGCATGACTAGAAGTAGATTAGAAAATACAAAAATACTTCTGCATTTCAGAAGCATGTAACACTGGAAGGAAAGCAGGCAGCCCAAGCTCTAACTATCATTGCTAACACAAACACTTTCTTCCCTTCCCAATTTGGCTGTGTACACATGCACAGCAATTTCTCTGGCTGCAGGAACTCTTTGTGCAAGCATCTCTTGTCATGGCAGGTACCATCCTAATGCCAAAGCAGAAACTCTGACCTCCATTGCAAACCACTAATTTCTTCCATGGACTTATTGTTTGGTTTTGCATTACCTTAAGAGCTGCAGTGCACATCAGAGGCTCGTAGGCTGATATCTCAGGTAGGTAGCTTAACAACCTCAGCTCATCATGTTGAGAATTGATAAGGGTTCATGAACCTGATGTGTAAATGGCCTGTGACTGTGCAACAAGTTGGGCTTGTGGTCTCAGTGCTTCTTGTCCTGCAAGATTCCAGTGTGTCGTGGACAGGTGCAGCTCTAACCCTTGCAGTTGTGAGGCTTGAAACTTAGTTTATATTCCCACCAAAAAAAGTGAGTACCTTTCACCTGTCACTTGTTTCGCAGCCACAAGTAGCACTGCATACATCAGTCTCTTCCCAGTGTCTGATTGCTTGTTACTGGTGGTGTTCATTCTTTCTCTGCTGGGTTTCTCCTTCTCAGACCATTGGATCAGTCCCATCACTGTCCTTGTGACACTCTGGTCTAGTCTTTGTGTATGTTACCATAATTGAACAGACGTGAATAGCTTTGGTATTTTTTCTCTTTGGGCACTTTTTTCTCCTGCTCCAGGTGAAAGAATATATAAAGGCTGCCTTTCATTCTCTTGTCTGCAATGTCACATATAACCTGAAACATAAAGCACATAATCTGTAGTGTAACCTCTCTTCAAGAGGAGTAGTGTCTCCTGACTTTGGGATAAAGAGAATGCCAAAAGGCCTGTGATAATAGGCAAGATAGGTGAAGAAGAAAATAAAAAGTCAATATCATATAGCAATGATGGTGAGCCAAGACAGAACAGCAACTCCTTTCAACTGATACAATGAATTTTAAATGGCAAATTATCAAGTTCTGTGGTTTTGGGGTACAGACTAATATTTCTTTTAAGTTTATTATACTTTCTAATATGATTGCCCTTTGTTTAAGGTCTTCCTGCCAGTAAAATGTTTATTTCCTTAGGAAAAATAGGTATAACCTTCCCACATAGAAGCAGTAGAAAGAGTCATTCCTGAGTTATTTGGGATGGAACAAGAGAACCATGATTACTTAGAAAAAATACTTGCTGAGACCTTGTAAGCTGTGCTTCAACCCACAGTGGAGTTGGAAGGGTATTGCAGAATAAACATCCAGAAATAGGTTTATAATGGAAACCTTGACAGGCCTAAAAGCAAAGCAGTACACAGGTACCACTATAATTAAGAGCAGTGACCCTTCAAAGAAAAGGTTTGCCAGCAGGTAAATAAACTGCCATCGTGCAGCTCACCTCCTTAAACAGGAAAGTTTGGAAAATGATTGGAAAATTGGCATCAATCGATGCCACCTTAGACATCAGTTATAAGAGACAGCTGCCTGCTGTGGGATGAACAGAGTATATGTATATTAAAAACAAGGTCTTTGTTCTGAGAGCCGTGCTACAGGTAGCTCGAACCCTTCAATTTATAACTTGTTCACAGTTGTCAGGTTCTTTAATATGATTTTTAATCATATCCCATCTGCCCCAGCTTGGATGTAAGTAATACAGTAGATCAGGTGGAGAGAAATATTCAGATGAGTGAGTTGAGCTTCAGTCAGTCTTTCATGTGTGGTTGATGTGCCAGCATGAATCTGTACACATGCTCCCTCTCCTTTTATTTTTTTCTAACTTTACATTTCAGTTTGTCAGTGTAGTTGTGCCCTGCTTTGACTAATTCATGGGCTATTGCAGCCAGTTAAATCGGGGGGAGTTTGGTATGTTTTCTGGTGGTTGGTTTGTTTTGGTTTTTTTATTACAGCATGAGTGTTGTTTCAGGCACTTTCACAGAAGCCTTGTAAAATTTCTGAATGGCCATTGCTGCTTGGACTGGCAGGGGACACTGTCACAGATGAATCCTTGCATCATCACTGGCTGAAACAGCAATATTGTTTTCAGAGTGGTGAAAAAATAAAAACAGGATGGAGTTTGGAATAGTTTTGTTTATCATCACATGTCTCGTTCTAGAGGTTTATTTTGCATGCTTTTCCTTGTGTGCAATCTCTTCTGTGGGCCAGTTTGATCCTGGATTTTCTGCAGGGAAGGTAGCCAGGTTGTCTCAGGCTTTACCTCATGTTACTGGGGGTTTGGGCATTTTTTTATGGGGTGTATTTTTTTCCCAAACAGTCTATGATGTGTATGTCTTGAGAGGGAATATCTGGCTTTTTTAATCAGGGATAATGATTTGGACTTGCCAGACACTGTTTTTAAGGCAGATTTAAAATTTAAATAAGCTTAAAAAGCAACTGAGTTAAAGTGGTGTAAAAAATCTTATATAATTGCTCTCAGTTTTTAACTTATCTTCTTCTGCCTCAACTTCAGATTCTAAACCTTAACTGTTTCTATTCTGGGAAACAGAGAAGTAAAATTTTGCATTTAAATAGTGGCATCTAGAAAAAATCAAAATTTTTCCCCACTAATCTGATATTGCTATCTCTTAATCTTGAACTATTGCCTGAAAAACACTATGCAAATCAATTGGAACTCCAAACTAAGGACTGCAGGTTTTGAAGCAGCAGGGTTTTTTTATATTTTTTTTCCCTCTGGCAGTGTTTATTTCTCAGTGTGGCACAACTTGCTAGTGTTTGCAGACTGGTGCTGGGTTTCTTTAGCAAAAAACATGTAGGTGCAGTCCTAATGAAAATTAATCTCTAAATCAAGCTGTATTTTTTGAAATGACTGGTTAATACCTGCTGGGTGTGTGTTCATAGTGATTTGAGAGAAGCTTGAAGCTGTAAAGTTTATGGCAGCTGTAATTTTGACCACTAAAGAAGCAAAGCATGGCTTCTGAAGGTTTCACTTGCTTAATCCCTTTTTTAACACCTCTCAGATTGCTTGTTTATCAAACTGGCTGCTTTGATAAAGCTGCTTATCTCAGATCAAGAGCACAGTATCTATCAATTTCAATTCATTAAATTCTAAGAATAAGAGTCTACCTTAATTTTGGAATAACAGGCTTCATTTAGCAGCTATTTTCTTCTTGCACGTGACATCCTGGAGCTGTGGGTCGGCAGCTGGCTGACGATGAGCCAGCAGCGTGCCCAGGTAGCCAAGGAGGCCAACAGCATCCTGGCTTGTACCACAGAGAATGTGGCCAGCAGGACTAGAGCAGTGACCATGAGGACACGCTTCAAATTACTGTGTGGTTTTGGGCCCCTCATTATGAGGCATCGAGGTGCTGGAGTGTGTCTAAAGGAGGGCAGTGAAGCTGTGAGGGGGCTGGAGCACTCCTCCTCTTAGGAGAAGTGGCTGAGGGATTTTATCCTGGAAAAAAGAAGGCTCGGGGAAGGCTGTAGTACTCTCTAAACCAACCCGAAAGAGGTTGTAGCAAGGTAGGTGTTGGTCTCTTCTCCTTGGCAACAAGTGACTGGATGGCAAGGAATGGCCTCCCGCTGTCCCAGGGGAGAACAGGCTGCCCGGGGAAGTGGTGGAGTCACCATCCCTGAAGCTATATTAAGGGCATGCTGATGTGACCCTTAAGGCCTTTGATCTCAGCATTGTTTCAGGCTTTTGATTGGTGATTGAGGCTTTGGGAAATTTGGTCTGTTCCAGACGCCTAAAATGCCTTTCCTACACCATCCCAGGAAAATGTTGTTGCTCAACATAAAAGAGAAGAAAGGTCCTAGCAGCTCAGATTCAGACTTAATGTTGCAAGAGCTCATTTAATGCAGAAAATAGATTGTCTTCTAGTTGTAAAACAAAATTACAGTAATGTGTAGGTGTTGAAGAGAAGATAAAATCAAGGGGGCTTTTTAGTTTCTGATTGGAAACCTAGGGATTAGCTGGAATGACAGCTTTATTAATGCATGCTGGAAGCATATTATGATAGCAGTGTAGAAGAAACTTGCACTTACTTTGTTTTCTTGTCTTGAAAGATCTGTGAACTCTAATGCTCCAGCTGAAATATTAAGCTTCTGGAGCTATCTGGTTTAACTAGTTCTAACATTTTCAAATTGCTTGTTAGGAGGCTATTGAAATAAATGTAGCTGCTTCTTTTTCTCATAAGCTTTTTCCTTTGGTAATTTAGCTTGCCTCTTTCACATGAAATCTCCTGAAGATACAAGATCTTAGAGACTACTCATTAATCCGTATTTTGGAAAGTCATAGTGACCTTGCACTTGTAGGTGTGGGTGGGTAAGGGATGGGTGTGATCATCCATCATCACACATAATACTGGATGAGGTAGAAAGAGCTAAATACAGAACTGGCAAAGAGGTTAAGCCAGTGATTATGTCATTACCTCCCAGAGCTGCTTTTCAAGCAGCAGGATGGTGTGGAGCAGCACATTCTCTGTGAAATGAAATGAAGGTATAAACTTTCACCTCTTCCTGATATTGGGGAGCCTATTCAACATTCACTTATGAAAATCTGACTGTTGTTTATTTAACCTTTGGAGCCCACTGTTTCTGCCTGGAGCCTGTCTGAAGATGTGTACTTCTTTCGATGCCTTAGGTTTTAGCTTTTATATTTTTCAAATTCTGTATTCCTAGTGTGTAACTCTGAAGTGTCCTGTAGCCTGTGAGCTGCTGCTCTCTCATGCTGAGACAGACAGAACAAAGCCTCTCCAGGCTGCTCTCCAAGGACACCCAGCCCCTCCTACGCCCAAAATGTGTAACCCAGCATCTTGAGAAGGGGGGCAAGCTGAGGGGAAATTACATCATTAGCTAAAGTTTAATTCGTGAAATTGAGTTGATATGCAAATGGCCCAAACCTATAAAAGTGTGAGGAACTCGTGACTCGGGGTCCATCTTGGGTGCAGCCTTTGGCCTGCCCAGGGTGTGCCTCTGAAGGGCTTTCAAATAAATATCCACCTTTATTCCCTTACTCCTGTCTAGCCTCTGTTTCTAGGTGGCCTGTCAAGGCATCACTTTCAGGACCCGCTCATGAGCAGTGGAATCCCCAAGAGTGCTCTCTTTCCTGCTGCTTGGCCCCTGGGAGTATTGCTCCAGGGGCTTAAAATCTGGTTACTTTTGAGTTCATTGTTAGTGTTTGAAATTGAGCATTACTTACAAATTTAGTTCTTACTGGAAACAACACCAGGTATATCCTATTAGATTTTGACAATGGTCTTTTGATCTCCAATGCTGGCAGTACAAATTTAATTACGAAAAACACACAAGTATCAGTTGCCCATTCCCCCCATACTTGTCCAACATCCTGAATGGCTGTATTCAGGATTTTCCTCTTATCTGTCTCTGGGCATGTGCTACAAGTTCAGAAAAAAACCCAGTATTAATTGAGTGATGGCAACAAACCTTTTGTCTGTTCAGGCTTCAATATGCAATTTCTGAAGTGCTCCTAATGCCACAGTGTTCTCTCTCTGAACAAAGCTACTAAGATCACACTATTCTGTTGTAGAATTTTTTTTTCTCTTTACAATATTTTAACCCTTTCATTAGTTTCAAGGAACTAAGATTTGAATTTATGTCACGTGGGGTTAATCCATTCTCCACAGTGAAGTGCAAAAATTTCAGAAATAATGTAATCTGTTCTGCTGCCATCCGTATAAAATATTGTTTACACTCCAGGCCTATCGCTTCAGGAAATTATTGATAGGAACAGCTGCTCCTTCATGAGAAAAGTAGAAAAGTCCTTCCTCTCTGACTAGGGGCACTTTTCAGCCACCTTTACTTTATCACCATGACACAGAAGCATGGAAGATTGGATTTCAGACTTTAAATAATAATAAAAAATGTGTAGCAAAGAAAGTCTCTAAAACTTCACTCGGGAACTTTTGTGAGCTCTGAGCCATCTCCTTGTGCTCCAAAGGATTTGTTCAAAACAAAATGAAATTCAGAGCATAAGATATACAGTACAATCAGAATCCAACTTCAGATGTACCTCGTTGCTACTGAGTTGAACACTATAATTACAATTATAACTCCACAGTGCTTAATGCATAAATTATTTAAATTAAACCACATCGATTATTCAAATTTTATCTCCAAGAAACACTTCCAAAAGCCTGCTCACACACACATTGCAACTCACTGCTAACATGAAAAACTCTTAAAGGCTTGATTATTTTTTTTAATCTTTTTGGAACTAGACTCTCTGCAGTGACTTGACTTATTTCAAGTTGAATAAGTCTTGGGTTAAATGGATTTGGTGCTGGTATTTTCAGATCCACCTTCAAGCTCAGTTGAGCAAAGGACTAAGCTGGTGCCATTCAGTCTGTCCTTTCCTATAAAAAACCGGTTTTCTGGGAGAGGGTTTAATGCAAAGCAAAAGCCTCTGCAGAAAGAAGGAACTCACACTTTTTACCTTGTAGGAGCAGCTGTGGCTGGTGTAGTTATGACAGGATATTGACAATTATTCATTTGGGACAATCCCAACAAAATATCTTGTCACATGAAAATATTAATGAGAGAAGGTTCTACCAGGGTAAACCTGACTCCCGGAGGACATCCTTTGTTTTGAGCTTTTCTCACAGGTGGCTAGGGAAAGAAACTTGGTCAGTTCGCTCCTCTTATTGCAATATCTATAAAGTCCAGCAGCCAAATAGGTCAGAATACCTGTAGCAAACCATAACATTTCTGTCTTTTCAGCAGTACTAAGATAACATTCAGTTATGGGAGCAAATTCAGTAAAGGTTTTAACCCTTCCCTCTGTCAGTATGTTTTTCCACT
This sequence comes from Pachycephala philippinensis, assembly GCA_013397055.1. Taxonomy (NCBI): domain Eukaryota; kingdom Metazoa; phylum Chordata; class Aves; order Passeriformes; genus Pachycephala; species Pachycephala philippinensis. Next base: position 92,398 of record VWZT01008479.1, read on the forward strand.
GAAATCACCGAAACAATGTTTAATATTATGAACATCCTTAAGCCTGTCACTGGCTGTAGCCAGTATTAAAATGAATCACTGAATTGTAGTGTACAGGCAACTGGTTTGCAATTCACAGAAGATTCTGTTTTAATCCTCTTATTCTTGGACATCATAATTTTGTATTCCTCAATCTCACCGAAGATTTTCATTTAGTAGAGTTCTGTTTCCTGAAAAATCGGTGGAAAGTGGCGTTAAGCCAACACAAAATGTCTGAAAATCTCCTACTTGAAGTTTTTTATTCATATTAGAGTGATAATTTACTGCTGCAGAAGCTGTAATGAAGAAGGGTATGCTTTTTAGTGTCATCTTTTCTGAACAAATAACTAACAGGATTTTGCAGATGGTTATTTGGAGGAGAAATTAGTATTGCTATGACACTTAGATACCTAATGAGAAAGAAAAATAGACTTGTTCCACATTGCTGGAATTGTGGAGGAAGATAACTGAAGATCTAAAATTCCTCCTGGGCTTTGTATTTCTTAAATTAAAAATGAAAGGAAAAGTTTTCAACTTTGTATGCTTCATCACAAATTGAGTATTAAGTTATGCACATATAGTAACTCACTGAAAATGACACATGGTTTGATGGTCTATACAAAGATATATTTCTGATTTTTTTTGTGTAGGTTACTCAAACCCTCAGTCTTTGCATGATCAGGTAAGCAGGGCTGTTTGGGGCAACCTTCTTCAAGGCAAATAACCAGAGAGTTGTTAACCTCATGAAACACAGCTGCTAAAGACCAGCTGCAAGATATTCCTTTATTCCTGCAGTGATGGAAGTCATGATTGTTCCATATGTTATTTCCTGATGCTAAGGTTTTGATACCTCTCTCAGATACAGGATTTGTAGCACCATGTGATTTAGAACTTCACTTCTACTTTCATCTTTTCAGTTCTGGAAAGCACCACAACAGTAGCAAGGGGTTTTTATGGTTTGGGGAGGATTTTTTTTTTTCCACTCCACCCAGATCTGTGCATTTGGCACTCATAGGAAAGGTCTAACCTCAACAGCCATTTTAGCTCTGCTTTGGGGATGAGTCAGTAAAGTCTCTCTGAAATGCAGAAGACAGTCTGTACATCAAATCAGTGGATGTTTGTATATCTAATCCAGTGGATAAACAGGAATGTTCAGTCATTTCTTAATAGAAGTTCTCAGAAGAAAAACAATAAACATATTTTCTCTCGCCCCTTAGTTCCCTTAAACGTATATGTTAATATCCTTCTTTGACACTGTTTTACAGTTAAAAACACTTAAATCAGAAATAAACTTTAATGTTGCATGCAAATTCTAAACTCATCAGCTTAATTTGTGTAATGAAATCATGTCCAGGCACAGTGTGACATGCTAAAGATGGTATTATTTCAAACCCCTGTGGTTTATAGCCCACAATTCCGTGATAATTTTTTCAAAAATCCTTTAAAGGTTCCCCATGTTATCACTGAAAATACTTCTTTGTTGTCTTTAATTATTCTGACAGAAATGTGGTAGATTGTAAATTTAATGAATTGTTAAACTGGCTACAATTAACTGTTTGTTTCAAAGGCATAGTTGGATATTCTTTACACAGAACCGAAGACAAGAATATCCTGTTTAGTAGCCTAGCTCTCACCATTCAGTGGTAGCAGGACATCAGCCTCCTGTTGCAGAGCTGAGAAAAGGCTGGTTTAATTTAATGCTGCTTTTTTTCTATGCATAGCAGATTTGTCCAGTACTGTATGTGTACAGTTGTTAAAAATAATCTGGTGATGAAACTTGCACTTAAATAGAATCTGCTTGTAGCAGAGGTTGCCCACTGCCCTAACATAAAGCTAATCTTCTTACACAACAAAAATAACATTTACTTAATAGGAAAAACTAGTGCAGTTTTCAAAACAATTTAAAGTTAATCAAATCCAGATCAACTTTAAATCTTATTGATTTCTCTTCTCAATAAATGTGCATTTATTCACGCTCATTTGTAGCATGAATTGTTTGTAAGTGCAGATATTCATAAACACTTCTTTCAGAAAAGAAGCCATTTGCCTGAACAGCAGCTTCTGTTCATCGTAATTGTTGCTTACTGTTACCTGCCTGATAAAGTCCCACACATGCATCATGAAAAGCTTTGGGAGAAGTTTTCAGTTGGTTTAATGTTTCTTTACTATCAGAGAGTCAATCAGCCAAAATGTAAAATACAAGTAAGAGCTTACAGATATCGCAACAGCCTTTTCTACACTGATAATGATTGTAAAAAACACCTTTCAAGGAATTTGGAACTGCTTTGTCTGAACAAGTTGTTTTCTCTATCATTCCTCCTATTTTGCAGAAGCAGCCAGGCTTTTAACTATTTGTTCTGAATGTGCTCTTTTGCTGAAAGCATTTCTCATCTGCTGACCTTTACTTTACGGCTCATGTTCTACTTTGTTTTAATATGATGATCCGTAGTGAAGGATGGATCCCTTCCTTAAAAAGCACTTGTCTTTTGAAGGATTTTACATTTTACATTGATTAAGTAAATATATTTAAAAGATAAAAAAGAAAGTTTATCAGAAAGAATTATTATACACAAGCATTTTATTCTAGAACAAGGGTATTATGGGTCAAATATTGAAGAGCCCAAAGGCCTGTGCAAAGGAGATTCCTGCTTCCAATAAATGAGCCATGTTTTTACCAGCTCATTCTCCTGTATTAAGAGGAGAATATATAGGGGGGAAAAAATCCTAATAAGTTACATGTAAAAGTGCATATTTGAGAGTTTTAACTTGTTATGGCCATATACTGTTAATTTTACTTCCAGCCACATTAGTAATCTGTAATTTACTCCAGTTTATGAATGCATGTTTCCTCTTTTATTTTCAGTCATCAAGCTTCAGGGAAGCTGCTGTTAAAGCAGCCTGAATTTCAGTTTCACTGCACGACTTGGGCTGTGGTTTATGAATTATACGTTCTATTACTGGCTTATGCTGATGGCCTGCAGGTTGGAATCTTTAAGGCTGTAACTGCATCTGCAGCCCTGGGAGCTATCAGGGAGTAGATGTTCATCTGACAAAACCAGGTGGCTTCTATGGACACCAGTTTCCCCAAATGTAGCCTAAGTTGAATGAAGAAGGACTAAAGTTATTACAAAGGAATGACAGTAGGAAGTACACGAGTCAGAAGAGGCGGGTGGAGGAGGACTATTAAGATCTTAGATATGTCCCAGAATGGCAAGAAAAATCGTATGTAATTTCCACCACCCCCTTGTGTTTGCTATCTGAAGCAAAATAATTATAGCTCTTGAGAGGTTGGGTAAAGTTGATCTGTTGGTTTGCTCTCCAGTATGGCTAAGTCACTGTAAACATAGAACTCATGAAGCTGCATCTCTAAAAGACAGACATTCTGAGCTCATTGAGGTATTTTAGGGAACTGTTGTTTCTGAAGTACTGAAGCTGTTAGGCTGAACTTTCTCACTCACACAGTACTGAAAGAAAAGCAAAAGGATTTGGAAATGGTGACTGGAGCCTACAAAGACAGTAAAGCTGAAATCTTACTGTATTATATATGGCAGTAGAATTTCAGCCTAATGTTTCCATTTCTCCTTTTGAAAAAAAAAATTATAAACACTTGAGCCTGAATCTCTGTTGACCTGTGTTTGTGCAGTCTTCAGTGCTGACAATTGGAGTGCTTGTGCATTAGACTGCACTGTCAGAAACAGAATATGATGCATGTCACCCACAAGTGTGGCTCAGTACACATTGTTAATCTTAAATAATTCATGTCATAGAATTACAGACTGTCTCAAGTTGGAAGGGACCCATAAGGATCATATAGTTCAACACTGTTCCTCAGAGGGCTATGTAATGTTATTGGATGGAATTCTGTAATTATTCCTGGTCATCTCTCTGTGGTTTCACTATAGAATGTCCTTTAAGACTCTTGTTTTCTGTTCTATTCCCCTCAAAGATTTCCTCTTAAGTGTCTCCAAAACAGCGACAAAAATCAAAGGCTTTTTCTTCCTTCAAACCCTTTCTCCAAGGCTGTGATGAAGCTGCTCCTGTTTAAGATCAATGATCTGGATGAGGGAATCAAGCACACCCTCAGTCAGTTTGCAGGTGACTTCCTTCAAGTTGGGCAGCAGTGTTGGTCTGCTGGAAGGCAGGAAGGCTCTGCAGAGGGATCTGGACAGGCTGGATCAGGGGCTGAGGGCGATTGTGTGAGGTTCAAGGCAAAGAGGCACGTCCTGCCCTTGGGTCACAACAACCTCATGCAGCACTTCAGGCTTGGTGAGACTGGCTGGAATGCAGCCCAGAGGAAAGGGACCTGGGGGTGCTGGTCAGCAATCAGCTGAACATGAGAGAGTGTGTGTCCAGGTGGCCAAGAAGCCAATGGCACCTGGCCTGTATCAGGAATAACGTGGCCAGCAAGACCAGGACAGGGATTGTCCCCCTGTCCTGGGCACTGGTGAGGCCACACCTCGAGTGCTGTGTCCAGTTCTGGGCCCCTCACTACAAGAAAGACATTGAGGTGCTGGAGTGTGTCCAGAGAAAGGCACAGAGCTGATTAAGGGTCTGGAGAAGTCTGAACAAGTCTTAGAGGAGTGGTTGAGGGAGCTGGGGGCCTTTAGCCCAGAGAAAAGGAGGCTCAAAGGGGGACATTATTGCTGCCTTATTTTAACTGCCATAAAAAGGAGGTTTTAGTGAGGACAGTGCCAGTCTTTTCTCTCAGGTAACAAGTGATAGGATGAGGCGAAATGGCCTCAAGTTGCCCCAGGGGAGGTTTTGATTGGATCTTAGGAAAAATTTGTCTAAATGTTCGGTCATGCTGCCCAAGGAAATGATTGGGTTGCCATCCCTGGAGGCATTTTAAAGAATGTAGATGTGGCACTTGGTTTAGTGGTGGACTTGATGTTCTTTTAGGTCTATTACAACCTTAATGATTCTATGATTCTAAGAACTATGACTGTTCTGAAGGAATAAGCTGGTTTTTAAGCTTTATTCACAGATTTTTGTCCAGTCTTAACTTATAAGAAAACATTGTTTACATCTGTGATCTCATTATTTATCTAGATGAGGAGGTAAAGAATGGAAGGTGCACTGAAATTAAGCTATGGTTTGAAAAGTCTAACAAATATATTCTGTTTATATTCATTTACATCATGGTGAGAAACAGACTCTTGAAACTGTTTTAAACTCTATTATGTAAATTTTTTCAGAACTTTTTTCATTATTTAAACCAAGCATGGCTTATAAATTAAAAAATTGATTAACTGCAACTAATTAAGGAGATAAATAGTATATAGATTTGATATTTAATTTAGAGATTGTCATCACCTCTCCCAGCTTCAGTGTTCACCAGTCTGTCTCAAAAGGTTTGGTAAGCTTACCTGGTCTGTAATGTACATTCACCTTTCAGAAATCTTCCATCTGATTTAATATTCAAATCTTATTCTTCCAGTTCACAACTAGTTATTAAAAGTGTGGACAGTCAAATATTGTCATCCAGAGTGTTATCAACACATTTCAATTTTTTTTGTTGTTTCAAGTTTCGTTGTTGCTGTCTTCACAGCAGACACCAGCCGCCTTCCCACCTGCACAGGGTTCTATAAACTACAAATAAACTGCAGGTTGTAAGAGTTTCCCAGATCATTCCATCAACTAAAGAAAACAAGCTATAACACTAAAAATTCGTGGAAAAAAGAATGTGTTTTCATTCTTTTATCATGAACACCTTTTTTTATTGCCATGAAAGTATGCAAGTTTCATCTGAGACTAGGGCTTTGTTAATTGAGACGTGTGAAGTGTCTTGTTTGACTAACTGAAGTCAGATTGCTTTGGAAAGGTACCAGGTAGAGCTGCAGTTATTTCAAGTTCTAGTTCTTCCCTTTCAGCTATCACATGTGGCTGGATCAATCCTACGAAAACAGCTATAGCCCATGGAACTGAAAAAGGGTTCCTCAAAGCTGAGAGGACCTACTCCACCCGTGGAGGGAGCAATTCTGAAAGAGAGTGGAAAAAAATTTGTGCCTTGGGCACAAATTAGTGAAGAATTTCATCAAATCCCTTTGGTAGTCCTTTTTTGGGTCCAAGATGGGCTGTTACATGGAAGGATGGGAGAAGGCTGCAAGGCACCTGGGCTTTGACTGACAACGAGTCTGTTCCAAGTCTCAGTGAAGTATTCCAACAGGACTTCAGAGGACTCTTGTTTGTACTTGCATTTTTAAGAGCATACATAGAAGTTTAATGTCCAATACACTGGAGAACGAGTAGTGTCACTCCTGTTTCCTGACACCCATTCATGTAACATTAGCATCATTTTCTCTTTGTGCTTCTAATATTCTGACTAACCTGTAATATTCCATTTTTTATTTGTCTACACCACCTGCATTAAATTAAATTTGTAAATTAAAAATAGCACACTTGTTACAGCTTCAACTTCCTTATCCTCAGTAGCAATTGGTAACTGTGTTATGTTCAGGAAAAGTGATGAAATTGAAAAAGGACTTGTAAGCATTTTTCAAATTACTTCAGGTAAATAATAAGCAACTTTCCCCTACTGCTGTTATACGGTGATAGCTCTCTTTAATTTTCCAGTGCTAAATTAATTTACAGTTGCTTCAGACCTCAGTAATTTGCTCACGGTAAATGCACATCTGGGAGAGTTCTGGGGATCTGGAATGAAGAAATACAAAATGCAGTGCTCACTTATAAAATTGTGTTTCTTAGCTTTACTCTGTCATTATGGCTGCACATAGATGGCTATACACAGAAACATGAAAAATATGAGAGAAGACTGGCTAGTTGAGCATTTTGGTCAGGATTTTCAGACACCTCTGGGAGTGGAATGCCTATTTCCTATTAAATTTCCATTAAGTTGTTGGGAATCCACCCCTTTTAGGAGGATCTTAGTCATCCTTAGTCATTTTTGTGTTAGTAGTTTCCCTAAAATTACACCAATGAATGTTTGGGTTTTTTTTTTATGGGGAAAAAAATGTAATACAAATGTGATACATTTGTACCATAAGACAGATGAAATCATAGTGATCCCCACTGGCTTTACCAGGCTTTGGAATAGACCTTTTCAAATAAGATCAGGGATCTCTACACAGAGGTAGAATAGGATGTACCAGAGGAATATCAGCAACATGTTGCTGGTTTTTGTCTTGCTAAAATAAAATACCTTAAAAGATCAAGCCTGTAGTCTTCCTTGGATCCAAAGCATTTGTTGCTTTGGTGCTTTTCCTCTCTCTTACTGGATTTGTAACTCAGTTGTTTGAAGTTTAATGCTTAAATTGTAATTAATGCAGCCCTGAATATGATGGTAATATGGCTGAGAAATAAATGTACCTGCACAATTTAAATGTTATAACCTCTCATATCACTTCTGGGGCAGGAAAAACAGTATTTTCCCTGGAGTGGTTTCTTTTTTGCCCTTCCAGCATACTTTTTTGATATTGTGGTTTCCTATACTCTCATTTTCTAGCAGAATCCTATTTTGTATTGATAAAGAACCACAAAGAATTCCTTCAAACTCTACTGAAGAGAGTATATTTCACTCTAAGATGATTCTGGAAAGCTTGGTAGCATGCATTCCCTCAAAGGCAAAAATGCAAATATAGCCATCAAGATGTTACCCGTGTTTTCTGTCCCTTCCACATTGCCTTTCCTGGAGCCAGCACTTATTCCAGTTCCATCAGTCCTGTAGACTAGAGATAAGGCTTTCTCCTTCTAGTGTACAGTGAAGAGTTTTTAATTGGTTTTTTTTTCAGGTTTCTGTTGCCTGACAGATCCAACATGTTTCTGCTTTTAGGATTGGGTACAGCATTATCTTTTAAAGCTTCTCAGGGAACTGAATTCCTTGGGCAAACTGGAATCACCATCCTGATTTCCAACTGGTTTTTTTTGCATGTGACACCTCAATGATACAGTAGTTTCATGGTATCCTCAAACCTGCTGGTTTTCAGGATGAAACACTGAAATGCCTTTCTCCATATAATTTGAAGCAGCCCTAGGGCTAAGGGTGCCCTCTGAAGGACTCCTTGCAGGATGCCTGTGATATACATGTGCTTGTAGTCATATGCTTTTGTCAGTAAAAGCAGGTGGACTCTCTACTTAATTTAGATATGTTTTAGAAATTTCTTCGGGTTCTCACTATATATGTATAATTTCAGTTGCAGATAAGTCTGGAAACTGCCTGCAGCTGGAGGTGCTTTAGGTTAAAAAAAAAGTTCTTGTGAGGTTGTATAGTTACTTGACAGGGAGGGCTGTTCCCTTCTTATCTAATTCTGATTATCTGTGTTTAAAATTAGTTTCTGGATTTTTTTATTTGATGGGTTTGGCATGTTTGTTGGCTCCTTTATTGCTTCACTGTGTGATACCATTGTGCTTTTCCACTAACCAGGCATGTAAGCCTGCATCTTGCCTGTATCTGACATTGATTCCTCAACTGATGGGGAAATAAGCCATTTACAGATCTCTCACTGCAAGGCAGTGAGGAAGAGCCTTCCAAGAGGAGAGAATTACTTCAGATGCAGCTGGTAGGATGCAGGCCTCTAAATCTGAGAACATGGATTAAACATGAGGAAGTGGACAAATAATTCTTGTAGGGAAAAAGTAAATTCCTTCCCGTTTCCTCCTGTGGAAGACTTTTTTTAAGATTCTCATGTGAACTCATAGAAGCAGCTTCTTGTTTAATTTCCTATTAATCAGGATTTTGCATGAATCACATGTGATTCCAGGGATTGATTGTGGCATGGTTACCCTTAGCAACCTGTCTTTTACCTTGGATTACCAAATAATCACCCCCGTGTATGTAGCAAGTGTTCTCCATAATAACTGCAGGGGAGCAGAGAATACTACAGTAATAATATGCATTTATCTAAATTGGAAACTCCCTTAAGGAGAAGGCTTCTAGTTTTTGCTTTACAACCTCGTGTTTCTATGCTTTGCAGTTCAGAAAGTGTATTTCAGAGCAAGTAGAGCAGAAAAAAAAATCACAATAAATCAGTTAGAGAAAAAGACAGGAATCACTATAAAACTCAGTGCTTTGTGGCTAAGATATCAATGAGGGAAATGCTTATGTGAAAAATATTTGGGTTTTTAATAACTAAACATAAATGCTTATTTGTGATTCAGAGAAAATTATGTTTGGGGTTTTTTCCAGAAGAAAGGTTTGTTTCAGATTGACTTGCCAGTGGAAGGAAGGGAAAGCAAATGCTCTTAGATTCTGAGTAAGGGATTTTGAAAGCTCTTCATGCTTAATAATGAATCTGGCCTTTTTCACTGGCAGTCATAGAGAACTCCACAAAATAGATGTGGGAGTAGAGTAACTTCCCTCTGGATATCAGGTACCCTGGAAGGCCTGACAAGGCTGAAGATAATAATGAGGAAAGAGCTGGAGGGTGTTCATGAACTTCATGATTATTCCAAGACAGAATGACTAATGACTCGTTCTTTTCCTTCTCTCTTTCCTGCTTCAAATAAGACACGTGGAACATCACTTGAGACACTCCTTTCCAGAGATGCAGGCTAAAAGGAGAGTCCTTTATAGTACAGTCCCATTGGAGCCCCTCTTGTATAGAGGGAGCCTGAAGGCAAAGAAATTTCTTCCTACCCACTCCTCTGCAGGAAAACCGGCCTCTGGGGCAATACTGAGATAGGTTTTGGGTGTAATTTTTGCCTTCAGTTGGAAAAAATCCTTAGCAATTGAAATGGACAGCAGCAAAGCATAGGCCCAGAGTTTTGAAGATCTTGGATCTGTTTATCTTCTAGATTTCTAGCCAGGGTTATTTAATTTAACATTTCTGGTTTCAAAGCCTCCTTCCATAAAGAGGCTTCTGCACCATTAATTGGTTACCAACCCTAAAAAGCCTAACATGGAAAGAGCTTGTCCTTTAATCTAGTTAAAGACAGTCACTTGGAGACAGCAGTGGCCTTGAGACCCTCCCTCTGTGTTCATTGGCCTTGAGACCCTCCCTCTGTGTTCAGACGGATGTCTGCCCTTCAAGCTGGTCTGCTTTGAGAAATGTCACTCCATAGGACAAGATAAACATCTGAAATAATAAGATGGGGGGAGCAAGCCTAGGTTTTTTTCAGCCTAAATATTGGATAAACAGTTTTCCTCTGAATTCAAGCATTTAATTAAAGACAATTAACTTATATGTCTAGTCCAGCTCTGCTAAGCCTGTATTTCTGTACTGGTTTTATGTCGTGAGCTCAGAGTCAGAATGTTTGCACTTTACAGGTCAACCCATTGAAAAAATTCTCCTTTGCAATTCTCAGTAGGTACCTGCTGCCTTTACTGTGGGGAAAAAAGTTTACTTCTGTGAGAATTGAGTGTTCAGCACCTCTGTGGAGAAGGCCTGTAATCTACTTTTAGCAAATTAAAATCTAATGCAGTTTGTCTGTATTTCATTTATGCCTCAGGACAAATTAATGTTAAAAAAAGCCTTTGAAATGAAAATGGTGAGCCCTCAAATTAACCTACTTGTAGTGTTTTTATTTCAAGTTTCATTTGGGAATTGAAGGTGGCTGTTAAATTGCTGGTAGGTAAAACATCACTGACAATTTGCTTGCATTTTTCTGCAAATAGATTTTCACTCAGAAAAGTACAGTGGGATTTGGAAAAAGAAATTATGAAAATAACTAGCTGGTCTTTTCCTTAAAGTTTTGTTTTGCGCTTCGAGACTTTAACTTCTGTTAACAAAGCTATTACAGTCCCAGAAACTGATATTGAGAATAGTCATTAATTACTTTTTTTAAAGCCATGTACACAGGGGTCAGGCCATGTTAAGCTTCCTGTGCAGAGTTTGCCATTCAAAGGGGTCAGTCTTCTCTGTGCTGCAAGATGGCTACAACTTGAAGTGAAACTTCTTTTCATGTGCAAAGCACAAGCAGCAAGGTCCAACAGAAAGACGGATAGTAACTGTGTTTGTAGCTTGACCAGTGTCTGAGGGTGAGGACATCCTCCCAGGCACTTTTCAAAAATTTTTTCAGCCTAGAAGAATCTTGATGGAGGGCAAAAAGTCCAGCAGACTGTGTTGGAAAAAAATCATTTCTCTCTGCAGAATGCCCTCTCACAAAAAAGTCCCCTTGCCTTCAGGATTGTTACCTGACAGGCTGCCCAGGACACCAGAGCCCACCAGGAGCGTTTCCAGCCTCTCAACCATGAGGACATCAATTTTCAGATATGGGCAGAGCGGGGATCTCAGTGGATGTGACCACCTGTATTTCTCCTGATAAGAAATAGCTAGCAGTAATAAAAACAAAAAAAAAGGTTTTCCTTCTAGACTCATCATCACATTTTCAGGACTTAGAGAGAAATGTTCCTTTCAGCAGTACCCCGTCATTCATTGGGTCATTGCATATTGGGAAATGAGGGCATGTCCCAGTTGTATTTTATTGTCCAATGAAGTTACCATATGTTAGCCAAACTTCTATAGGCTAAGCAAGGCATTCCTGTATGTGATGTCTGACAGAAGTGCTGAATGCAGATGGGTGGTACTTAAATACTTTATAATCAACTTCTGAAGTAGCTAAACAAAGCAGAATTCTAATACAGAAAAAGTTGTCAAGAAAACATTCCCATTTTTTGTCATAGCTTATTATAGTTTACATCCTTGAAAATTTCTCAGCTGTGAAGCAGAAAAGTGCCTCTGTCACAGCTCATTCTCATCTAAAAAAAAAAAATATATATATACACATATTGTAGTTTATTTAAAATACAAGTATTGTTCTACTCTCCACACAAAGCTTTCCTGCAGGTTTTGGAGTTAAGGTTAACTTTTCTTTTTGTGATACAACATTTAATCTAACTCTTCTACAGCTTCTGAGCTCACTGTCATTTCTTTTCACCAATTAAATCTGACTGCTTCAGTGTGTAAGGAACAAATGTGAAAACCTACTGACAGCCGCAGTAGCAATTTCATTCATGGCACATAAGCCCAGAGGGTGAGTGTCAGGAAGCCAGCAATCTGTTAAATGCTTTATCCATGTTATGCACAATATATTTCTTATTAGTTATGTTTTTCATGTTCTGGTTTAAGAGAGTCTATTATTTTGCTAAGTCTAATTTGACTTGCTACATAGAAATGTGCTGGTTGAATAGATACTTTTCTATCTTGTCTTGCATTGTTACAAGGGTTGTTAGTCCATTTGCTCCAGGGCAAACAGATCACCTCAGAGATCAGAAAGCAATTGCTTTCCATGGCGAAGCAATACTCAGTGTAATAGTTGGTGCAATAAAAGGGATTAATTTTCCAGTGCTTTGTACTGGGGTTAGCCCTGGGTAGGTTTCTGCACTCTGCATCAATCTCACTTGTGGCAGATGAGAAAGGAGTGACTTGTATGTAAAAGCTTTCCTCCAAATCCTGTGGTATTAACCACCACAAGAATTAAGGTACCAGCCTAAATGGACCATTGAGAAAATTCAGTGCAACTTTGCTGCTTCTGCAACCAACAGCTGCAATTAAAAGGATCCAGTAGGCCTGATCTTCCCTACAGTCTTGCATATTACACAGACTTCTACCTGCTCAAGGTGTTGCAGGGTGGTACCACTGCATTTCACACTGGTATTGACTCACTTTGGATGGTGGAAGGTACTGTCAATGCAAGTGTCATATCTTTTGGTAAGGACTACACTCAAGAAGCAGACTGCAAGGCATGGGTGTCTATTGGATCTGCTGAATGGATCTCTTCTGACCTTTCTGTTTTGGATGAGTGAAAAATGGGTATGAAGTGTTATCAAATCCCCTAAGCATAAAACATCTTAGCACTTTATCTGGGCTGGTGAGTGACAAAATCATGTGTACAGAGCCAACAAAGCACATTTACTGTTTTGTCTTTCAAGATGTTACAGTTCCACTGTTTTAACTTGGTTGTACCTTTAGCCATCTTTCGTAGGAGGGTTTCTTTTTGTAATTTGATCCTTACACTTTTTTTTTCTGTAATGCTTGAAGGTTTGACAGGTTGTATGCATTAAAGAAAGATGTACTCCAAGTTTTACAGACTTGGGTCTGCCTGAAGATTTTTTCTGGTTTGGTCTTATATAGAGATGGGTCTGAACAGTGAATGTTTGTTCACCTTCGTAATGAGCTATAACATATTTTGATCTGGCACATTGTTTTAGCAGGTTCATACTACCCATGCAGGGATAAAAAGTTAGCCATAACTGCCCAGGCACAGTTCTCAAATATATTGAAACACCTGCCTGCAGTTACCTTATCAAAACAGGTTCCTGGCTTTAGCAGCACAAAAAGCTGTGATGATGCCAAATAAATGCCAACACTGATACAAAAGCAGCTGGGATTCGAGGACTCAGTTTTGCTGATATCCATTGTATCACTTCAGCCACATTTGCATAGTGCTTTCTCTTCTATACTGATTGCCTGTGCAAGAATTTTGTCATAATGACATGCTCTAATTGGACACGGTAGCATTCTGCAGAAAAATAGAGGTTTGAACCAGACTCAGGGTACCCATATCAGGAAAACAGTGGACAGGATAAAACAAAGGATTGATAATGCAAATCTGAGGGAAATATTCTATAAGGACTAGCTAGGAACAGTAATGTAATGGTTTTTTCTTAGAGATCCCACTTTGTGATGTTCTAGACAGAGCTGGAAGATCAAATCTCTCTACCAGAGTAGGAAAAAATATTCATTTACAGAGCAGATGATAGTCCCCCACAGGAGAAGTTGGCTATGACACTTCATAAGGCTTTTTCACCTAAAAATTACTTGGTATATGACAGTGAAGTCTAGGTCTGTCTTCCTGCTGCCTGTGCTGAGCTGGAGAAACGTTTCTTGTTTTATAGCTTTGCTATTATTGGGGTAGGAGCAGGTTTTTTGTCTGTATAATTAACACATGAAAATTTTGGGATGTTCATAAATAATCTTATAATATTTTTGAATGGTAATAAATAAAGACCACCTACTGGCCCATCTGAAGGGAGCTCATGAAACAGGACATCAAGCTCCATGTGTTGTAGTCACAGCCTAGACCACACAGTCTTGCCTTGCTTCTACTTGCACAGCTCAGAAAGTTCCTTGCACACAATCTAATCCACCCTGCTTTGAGACACAAGCCGCTGTTTAGATCTCATTAATTAGCACACAAGCAGAAAGGAAAGAAAGTGACCTTTCTGTGGCCTAATTCTCCAGCTTCAGTTCAACAAGAGCCAGTGAAGTGCCATGCAATTAATAAGAGTGCAGAAAGAAGTAAAGGTCTCATTTTATGGTCGGACAGATTAATTTCACAGAAAGGGACTCAGTATAATTTTAGGAGCAGTTAATAGGCATGCTATAGCACAGGTACTTAATTGAGCCATTCCCTATGTTTTACCAGTATGTTAAGAATACATTTAATAATGTTTTCTTTTGCCTTGTGTTTCTGTGTGGTTAGTCATCAAATCTGAAATTATATCTAGGCCTAATTGGACTTTCACAGGTCCTCAAAGCAGCCATTCCTTGAATTGTCCACGCTGGGCTTTTTTTCTTGTTGGAGAATAGTGTAAATGAAGTATTTCTCACTGGTGGTTTGGTGGTAAGGCAAGTTCAAAGTGGAAAACAGCTGTAGTGTCCTTATGTTTACTGCCCAACAGTGTGCTCAGCTGGTATTGCTTTATACCTATAATACACAAATATTTAATACTTCTTCTGTATTAAACACCTTAATGAGATCATGAAAATGTTTTTAGTTCAGGATTTTGTCTTCACATTAATGCTCTCTCTGCTCCCACTCACAAGGAAAGCAAACAAAGTGGACCATTAATGTTGAGTTGACAAACAGAAGCTGTTTATCTTGGTTTCCTTTTATGAACAAGGATATTCCAAATGAGTTAAACATCCAAGGACATGTTGATGGGATTGGGCCATGCTGCATCAATGTCAAGTGTGTCCTTAATTTCCTCTTTTCATTTTAATGGGGTTTTAGGCAATGAGCATGCAGGAGGGAACCCTGAAGCCTTGGCAGCTCTCATTAGTAGTTGGAGACAAAGGCAAAGGAAGAAGCAGAAACAGCAGAGTTGCACCTGTCAGCAATGAGAAAACAATTATTTGAGATAGCTCCTTTTTATTCTGACCACCATAATGGGACAGCAACTCTGGTGTCAGAAGGTGTAGTTATTTTTGTGAGCACTTTCAATCCTAAATATTCTGTGGTCCAGCAGGAGGAGCTACCATGAATGTCATGCATATGCTTTTAAACTTGTGCCAGCAAAATTTCATTGCTCCAAATGTTCACAGAAGTAAATTCAAAGGGGTGGAAGCATGGTTGGAGTAAAACCACTTAGAAGCTCAAACATATTTATTGGGAATATATTAGATGACTCATCTGTCTCTGCTGGCAGTACCTCAGGCTCGTAATATTTATGGAGACCTACAATATAAGAAACAATTCCCTCCAGCACCACCATTTTCATTTGCAGTTTTGTAGTTATGAAATCTGTTCCAGCAAAGCAGAGAGGATTTGCAAATGCAGTCAGCCCTAACTCAGCACAATCTTTATCTGCACATGTGGGTCTCTGTGCAGTTCTAGCGTTCTACTGCCACCAGCTACGTAGAACTGAGCCTCCAATGATGCAGCTTTGTAGGCCCATAAAGTATCTCCAGAGACAGCTTTTCTCTTCAGTAGCATAATAAATACTTTTAAAACAGTTTTTATGTCTGTATCTACCAATAGCATGTAACAGAAAATACAGCAAACTGTTGTCTTCACAGAATTTCAATTAATTCTGGATTTTTTTAAATTCAACTCTTCATAAACTTGGTGTTTGGTCCAGAGGCTTCCCAGAATAACTTTCAGATAGAGGCTGGTCAAAGCAGTGACAAACTGGAGACAGAGGTCAGCAGCATGTGTGAATGCTTTATGTCGAAAGAGACGGGGGAAGCGGAATGGATGTATTTTTGTGTCAATAATGTATGCATGTGCATGCACACACTGTTGGCACGGGTCAGGGTTTAATCAAGTGTGCTACTTTGCTAAAATAATTTATAGCTATCTGGACACAGACCTTTTGGGAGATCAGCCACAACTGCAACCAAAATGTTGGTGGCATTTGCAGATCATCTTGTGGTATTGAGGTATCTCTGAATGTGCCCACCTGTTGGGCACTCACATGCTCAGCATTAAACTGTTGCCAGTTCTGGAGAAGAGAATATTACTTTCTCCAAAGCAACAAAGAGGTGTTTTGGAAATGTACATTTGGTAAATTCTGTGTTTTCCCTTCTGCTGAAGGAACTGAAGATGTCAGCAGGGTGTAGCTGATGCCCCCTCCTTTTTCCCTCTAGTGTATGATAGTCTTGTAATATTTGTGCTTTGTATTAAAATTTTTATCAATACAGACTGATGGGAAGTAACTTGTAATTTATATACTATGAGAGCCTTTGGTTTTCTGAACTACTTTTGATTCATTTACTGCTTGAATTCTGTCCTCTGTATCTGTTTAAAGTTACAGTTGCAATTAGAGAAGTAAGATGAAAACTAGTAGTCATTTTTTTACTTTATGGTTTCCATTAAATTTACATTCCAGCAATTATCTGTCATCATTCTAAACATGCTTGCTGTGTAACCAGGCACTTTATGGTATCATCATTCCTTTTCCACCTGTACAGATCTGCACACACAGAACAATTAACAGGCTCCATTAACCTGCAACGCAATCCCTGATATATTTTTTGGATCCACATACTTTTTTTTTCCTCTGCTCCCAACCACTTCATTGTTTGACTTCTTGCATAGTCACAAACATAATTCTCCCTGTGCTGCAGTGAGAAAGGACAGATTGGTATTAACAGTCCTGATGCAGCATCTGAAGCACATAAGTGTTTTGAGGAGAAAAAAAAAGAAAAAAACAAACCACTTAAAATTATTTTAAAAGGAACATGAGACTGTCACCTGCTTTTGTGTGTTTTGCAAAAAGCAGTTCAATAATATGCTCAAAATCATCTAAATTTGATTCATTCTGGTTTAGCAGCTATATCATTTCTGATAGCAATTGGAAATTCATGTGTCTGAAAAGCAAGTGTCTAAGCTTTTATTTTGAGATGTAATATGCCATAATATTATGAAAAATGAACAAGGCATGCCTGATTGGTTAAAAAGTGTGCATTTATGTAAAAGTGTTCAGCAGGCTGAGTATTATGTGGGAAATGCCAGCATTCTAAACTTGCTAATGTCAGGAGACATTTTAATATAGCAATGTATCATGGAATAATGTTTCATTAACAGAGACATTTGGAAACACTAGACAAAGTAAAATTATGCAAAATGAAATATTTTACAGTGTAGTTCCAACACAAATATTAATCTCAGTACTTTACAGCAAAATGGAACTCACAGGTGAAGACAAAGCTGCCTACACCACAATCTACAGCTGGTTCCTCTTATATTTCTATATTGCGCATTATATCAAGAAAACAATAGAGAGGGATTTATGAAATGCAGTGCTGTTTAAAGTGTCCTGTCTTGAATTAACTTTAATTCCATGAAAATGTATGGCACCTCATTATTGAAACACAACATTTTTTCCTCTTTATACTATTAGTACTTCTCTTTTTTACATTTTTTGTGCTCTGGAGAAAATATTGCCATCACTTGCAGTGGCATTTGCCTTTCATCTCACTGCTTTTCAATGGCTTTCAAGTCTTTCAATGGCTCTCAAGTGGTATCCAATTTATTTGTATTCCAGTGCCACTTCTGTGAAGCATACCTTTCTGTCAGCTCAGTGCAAGCTTCAGGTGGCTTGGATGTGGAAGCTGAGGTATAAACAAACTGACATAATCAAGTGCAGCCTGTCCTCTCACAGGCAATTTCCACCCGTTTGCTGTTGACCATTATCCCCCCAATTCATGCAGCAGAACCATTTACTTTCATCTGAGTAGGATGGGGGTTGGCTCAGTCCCCTGGATTTGTGTGAAGGCCCTATGCTAAACATGAAAGTCTCTGTATGCCAAGATACTGGAGGCAATTACTCCCTTCACTATATTTTTTAATCTCTTTTCTTCCAATATTTAAGTTCTCTTTGGTGTTTAAAATGGTTCTTCTGCAACATCTTGCTGATGAGTTTGTAACTGCCCTAGCAGGGTCTAAATTTGCCTTCAAGTGAGCTCTTAAAGATGCTAAATTTGAGGTAACGCATAAGATACAAGAATTTATTTTCATACTTGCTTTTCCTTTTTCTACCTATCTCAGCTTCTACTGCCTTTATAATTTACTGTTGATCAAAATAGCAGCAGTCAGCAGTAATTTGTCATTTTTAGTGCCTTCACCGTTTTTGTGGTGTCAACAGCTTTTGATGTGCTTTGTATGTATATCAGAGCAGAGCAACATGTGTGTTTGTAGAATCCAAATATTCTGCACGTTCTCACCAAGAAGCCTATTTCAGGTCTCTTAAACACACATAGGTATGGATGTGTTTTAGAGATAACATATGAATTACAGCTAAGAGAAACAAGGCAGGAGAAGCTCATGGTCTTCTATCTTACAGAGATTTCTTTTTGGGGTGTTTTTTCCAATATTTGAAGCTTTAATGACAGCTACAATGGAGTACAATACCACTATTACTGCTTTTCTAAAAGTATTTAGTTAATTATTAGTGTAACATTTAAACAATTTTTAAACAGCCGTCTTTTCTCTAAAGCCTAGTGTTGTTTAGAATGCAAATTTGGAAATATGCAAGCTTTCTACTTTTGTAGTAATTCATTGCCAAAAATAACGGAATCTGGATCATTAGGTCAAGGTCTTAAACCATAATTTTAAAATACATATATTTCAGATTTAGAAGAATTAAAAAATAAGAAAGAACATTAAAATATGTTCTGTATAATGGGGTTTATGTCTGATATGTTTTAATATCTACAGATTTATATTAGTGGGATGTAACTAGGTCCCACACATCTAATCTTTCCTGGATATTTAAAGACCTGATAAGTCACAATGTGAACCAATTTTATCTCATTATTGTTTTAGTAAATCCTTCAAATTTACTGACACTTAAGATCCTGATACAGTAAAAATAAGCATTGCCTATTATCACTTCTGAATTGTAATAAAGGGTTTTTGTTTTGAAGGGTTAGTCTTGTTTGGGTATAAGTTGTAATTGATACATTTCCTTTTGTGCTTTTTTTTTCCCCCAAAAGCTGCTAGTCTTAGGTATCTTCTCAAGGAAAAAAACCTCACCCATAATATCCTCTGAAAGTGGGCTTTTGCTTCATAACTGGATATACAAAACCAGTCAATGAACGTTTGAGAAAATTAAAAGTTTATTAATCAGGGAAACCATAACCTGGACATATATAAGGGGAAGACAGAGACATTACACAGGTGCCAGCATACCCAACATGCCTTTAGTCTGCCTAATTTAACCAGTAAAAAAAATATAGATGCCAGAACTCTGCAGTCTTCTGTGAGGCTGCATTTACCTTGGGAATTCTTGTCGAAAGAGCTGGCACTCCTGGTATCCTAGCCACCTTGTACTTCAGTATATCCCTGTGTCTTCTGCAATTGAACCTCTGAATTATTCCAAGTCTGTGTATGTCTTGCTGCATAAAGAAAATCCTACTTTTCAGCAAAACAATACATGGAAGTGACTGCTCTGGAGAGGTACAGTCTTGTTTTGATTGGTACATCCTTATGCCAAGTGTCTGTGTAGCTTGGGGGTTGCCCAGACTTTGCTCATCATTTAGTCTTATCCAAAACTACTGAAGGAGAGAAAACATAATGAAATGGATCCCTGCATTGCAGCACAATCTCAGTCAGGCTTGGAAAGCACAAAGTTAGGAAGGCAGGCAGTAGACAAACTGTTGGCAAAGTTCACGACTTTCTCCAAGGCGTGGTGACATCAGTTGAAGTCTTTCAGCAGCTACTGATGATCTTTGTTTTGATACAAACAAAAGTAAACAAAGATGCTGACTGACAGAAAGGGAAGAGAGAGCGGAACAAAAAACACCAATGGAATAAGAATTTTGTCAGTAACTTACAGGAAGCCAAACCAAGCAATATAATCTTCATTAATAATCATGAGAGATTTCCAGGCTATTTATCTCCCTCAGCTTTCCTGACAATACCATAAAATAAGTCCTGAGGATTTTTTCGACAAAATTAATATAAAATGCATTTTTCTTTCCTATTTCTTAATGCTTTTTTTTTTTGCTTTTTTTACTGCATTCATGGTAATCATTAGGAGCACAAAGATGTCAAGAGAGCATGTCATGCCTCCAGCAGGTACTTGAGCAGATTTATGATGGCAGCAAGCTTCCAGTTTCCCTGGTCACCTTCCATAGATTTACATGCTGGCTTAATAAGAATGAACAATGAGATGTTTGTCAACTGGGAGACATAACCTCTGAATGGTTAGGTTTTGCTTTAAAGTATATGCAGAAGAACAGTTTCTCGTATATATGTAAAGTGAAGGACAGGCAGAGTGAAAAGAAGCACTAAAGATCAGAAAAACTGGAAAGTTTGAAGATGTAACCTTAACTCACCTCAGAAAAACTGGAAAGTTTGAAGATGTAACCTTGACTCGCCCCAGAAAGCTGTAAATGCTTGGTGAGGGGTGGGATGGTAGTAGGGTGGTTGTATTAACACAATTGTGGCTTCCACTACAGACGTTGGGGTGAGTACAATAAGAACAGAAGATGCTTTTGTTAGGAACTGACTCCTGATTATTTTTATATCCAGTTGGCATGAGGGGAAATGCCAGGATTCTGGTCTATAGCACTGCTCTTATATTTCTGAAAGGACAGAGCTCAAGGCTGGCTGCACAGTGTTCAGTGAGCTGCAGGACTTTAGGCTTGTTAAGGTCCACTTATGAGTTCAATAGCAAGTTAAGCTGTCTGTATAGACATACAGAAATTTAAAAATGAGGGCATTATTCTTTCACAATAATCAATTTCATGAAAAAAGTGATAGTTCTTGAACTTGTCAGAAGGCTTTTGTAGAAATTGGAGTATGTGTTCTTGTGTAGTTCAAAGACCCTGAAAGTCTTACTACTTCATGACTTAGATACTAGATGAAATTAATAAGATGTGAAAGATACATGGACTGAGGGGAATTTAAAGTGAAGGATGGGATATCTTTCAAGTAAGCAAAAGAATAGGTGGGTTAGTATTAATGTGCCAGGAAATTTTCAGCTGCTTCATTTTGGTCCCCTGCAGATGGAGTTAGACTAAAATTCCCCTGGTTTTATCTGAACTTCTATACCACTGCACAGCCTGTTTCTCACTCTAGTAAGGCTTAGCTGTTAACTTCCCCCTCCCAAAAGACTTGTGCTGCATAAAAGCCTGAAAATTGGAGAGGTCCAGAAATTGAGAAGTTTTGCATTTGTTCAAGTTTCCCTTAGGCACTCTAGCTATTGCATGTTCAGAATAAGAAATACATAAAATATAGAAATGTAGTTGATATTCTTCCTTATGTGCTAGTGGGCAGTTACTGTCTATGCACAGTAGGTGCAGTGTGGCCACAGTTAAACAAAATTTTGGTGTGCATCCAGTCCTCACACAAGTAGGTTCTGTACTCGTGCTCCTGTCAATGACTCAGAGAAGAAATCCAGAACTCGCAATTCCTAGCCCAGAATCTGTAGATGATCGACAGAATTCTTCAACGTTATAATTGTTGCCTCTACAGAGACTGAGGCTTATTCTTTACTCCTTGCACAAATCTTGCAAGTTTTCAAACAAAAATTAAGACATGAACAAGCAAGACCCAAATCTTCATCCCTTGGCACATACTAAAAAAAGTCTGTCAGAATCATTTTTCTCTGAAAAAGGATTCATTTGATGTCACTTTGTGCATTTTTACTGTGAGTACACTGTTTAATATGTTATGACCAAATGCTGAAGTACCTTGCTTATTTTTTTCCTGACCAGAATTCTCACTGATTTTAACAATAGTAGTTTCTCAGAACTTGGCCCTAAGTCTAGACACATACCTATTATTAGAACAGATTGCCTATAGTCTGTCTGGCTCTGAATGTACTCCCTCTGTTGTTCTGTCTCAGCCTCATCACAGCTGAGAGGGTTGAGGGGGATTTGTTTTATTTTTGCATTCAGATCTGACCACTGTGTAATGGCTTTAAGCCCACAAGCTTTAGGAAAATTTTAATTGGGAGATTTTTCTTCTTATTGCTAATTTATCCCCTAGAGTCTTATTAGGGTGGCTTTGTTGTTTCTGCTTGTAAACAACATCCTCGGAGCTGAGATGAGTCTGTTACATTTAACCTCCAACCCTTCAAGTGTGGCACTGGGCTGCTGCTGCAGTAAACGAGGCTGCCATTCAAAAAACGTGGGTTTGGTTGAACTTAAAAGATCATTTTGCCACATTTAATGCAGAGGCTTTTTCAGATACAAATTGTTACCTACTGGAAAAATACATTGTGCAAGAGTCTCGAGGCTCCTTATTATCTTTTCCTCGCAGACCCATTTAGGAGTACCAGTCATTGGTCATAAAGGGATGCCATTACAAGAAGCATGTTGCCTATTAGAATTCCATTATGCAGGTATGAAACCAAATTCTCTTAAAGTGTAGAGGTTATGCTGCCTTCTATGTTGCCCAGAATCCAGACCTTGAATCTGAAGAAGAAATTTGAATCCTGGGGAGATCATAACCTTCACCCCAGCTCTCTTCTGCAAAGAACCCTCCAGTTCTGGTAACTCCCCTTGTTCCTTTGACAGGAATAGATTTCTCTCTAAATGGGAAAAGAAAGGCTGTATTTCTTTTCCATTAGCCAGAAGTCTGCCAAGAGGAGACATCCATGCCAGGCCCTATGCTGGCATGTGTGAGGCATCCAGCAGAGCACAGAAGCATCAGCTTTGTCTTAGGTGCCTGGCCAATCACATTGTTTTGATGGCATTACTTCACAACTGAGCCTAACTTGGTTTAGGGGACGTGACCCTGTGGAGCTGAACTTGAGTTCCATCTTGACAGATGAAGTCCTTCATAGAGACATCAGCAGATCTGTCCTGTGTTAGTTTCTAAATCTGTCCAAAGCGAGTGGGAAGTTGTGCTGTTGTCTAGACCACGTATTAGGATAAGCGTACCAAAGCAGCAAGTCAGCTGTTCCTACTCTCTCAGCAAAAACAGTGGTTTATTCCTTTCTTGACCTGAGAATATTCTCCTCTATGTAAATACAAGACAAGAAAGCACATTCAGCTAAGGAGTATGTAAGAAAAAAAATCCTCTGTCCTCAATCCTGCATCCTCTTCTAAAATACAGGTGGCATGCTGATAGTCTGGTAAAGGCTGAGGAAAAGATGTTATTGTTTTCCTTATTAGTTTCTGAGAAGTTCTATTATATAACCCAGTAGCAAATGAAATAATTTGCATTGCTTTTTTTAAAGGAAGTTCCACTGGGCAGAAGTGAGCCTGCGTAAGAACTGTGGCCATTGGTATGCAGAGCATGTTGCTGTGTTAGTGCCTTATTATGACACCACAGTTGCTTAAAAACCTGTGAAGCTGAAGAGAATGTATATCTCACTGAAAATATATTTTCCCTTGCCTAGATGAGAATTTAAGAGAAAAATTTAAGAAAAAATACGTACTGGGAAGGAATAACATGTTGTAACTTGTTCAAAACAACAAGCTCACAATTAAATGCTTGCTGTATTCAAGATGTTTACATGCATACACCATTGCCACATTTCTCCCCAAAGAATGTTCACTTGTTTTCTCTCTAATGCTGGGTAGAATATAACTGCATGGATTCACAAACTGCACCTGAGTTACTAAAATTCACACACAACCTCAGTAAAATGCTGTGATTGCTGTTGTAGAGTTTTGTTGTAATCTCTTTTATGGAATTTTGTGTGCTAACCTGTGCCAAACACCACATCTTTAAAATAGCATTGAACACATCACCCTTTAGCTCATGTCATGTCCCTTTCTCATGACAAGCAATTTATTTTGAGGCTGAGGTGACTTGTGTTGGATCCTGGTGCCCTGTTGTGACATTATCGCTCATTATTTTGTTTAGACTCAGGCAAACATTTGCAATGCTGGATAAAACAAAAATAAGTAAAATCAAGTGGCGGTTAAGCTCTGACTTTTTGGAGAGTCCATGTAATGTAGGAATGCTTTTAGCTTTTGACTAAAGCAAGACATAACAAAACAGTGGGATCTAAATTATTCTCAGAACTCCTACAATCTCTTGCCAAAATAAATTTAAAAAATAATCCCTAAACACCTCTTATAGGTGAAGAAATCTTCCTGCTTTGTCAAATAAAGTGTAAATTACAACACAGAGAGTGCAAATAATACAGAGAAAGTGCAGAGATGTACAAATAACTGGAACATGAATGTGGTAGAATCCTGTTTTGAAGCAAGAATGTGAGCTGGTGTTGTAATACTTTTTGCTGTTACAGTATCTTCTAAGACTTTCAGTGAATTTTACAAATTGCACCTTTGATTATACACAGAGAAACATTTTCTTTCATCCTTGGGGATGACCAGCAGATGCTCAGCCTCTCCCAGGACCTGACATAGTAATGTTATTATCAGTAATTTTGGTAACACTTCTCTTTCTCATCTGAACTTCTATCAGTAGCTAACAGACTGGCACTTCACACTAAGACACAAATGTCTCATTCATCCTCATTTTCTGCCATCCTGAGCTCATCTTCATGTGCCCCCCACTATTATATACTATAAGCCTCACAGAAAAACAGATTTCAGGGATGGGGAGTCAGAAAAGTTTCTGAAAGTTTGAAATGTTTGTTTCTTGAGCCCGTATAAAGTAAGAAAGTCTCTTATGATCTCTTACAGACCTTTGATCATGACCTGGTTTGCAGGTGGAGTCTCAGAGCAGTGTTTATAGGAGGGCGATATCTATCCAGCTATCCAAAAGCAGAATTGGTTTAGCAGCTGTAAAATCTTGCAGCACTTTGCAGAGCTGAACTCAGCGTGCACTGTGCCCATACACCTACTACTAAGTAAGAGTTTATGAAAATCCTGACCCTGCAAATGTGTCATCTGAGAAATAAGAAAAGAGCCGAGAGTAGCCACACATTTTCTACCTAAAGTGATTGGTCAATTCTTCTGGCGCTGGAAGCTGCTTTTGTAAACACACAAAAGTGCAGTTCAAGCTTTCTTCCCTATCTGGCTTTGGACTTCTGCTGGCAATTGTTCAGAGAGTTTACAGAGCTCTGTGCTGATAATAATGGTAAATTCAGGAAGTATTACAGAAAACGAAAGCTTAACGATTTTGCATATCCTATAAATCTTTTTATTTTGGTGGAAAATGATTTTTTTAAAAAAAATAACTTAGAAATTAAAATCTTTCACAGGACTGTGAAAGCAGTACACTTAGTAAGTTAATTTCAGTAGATATATGAAATACAGTCACCCACTTTTTAAAACTGGAAATCAGTACTCCTTTTCAGCTGGCAGATCTTGCACCAATAATTAATTCATGTAAGAAAGAGCAAATGTTCAAGATTAGTCTTGATATTTTTTCATCTGTTTAATTTCTTATGGGTGTAAAAAACTTCCCATTGATGTTGCCATGTAACTGGTTCTTTCATTCTTGCAAATACTGGTTTTAATATATAAGTGGAAAAAGTAAGAGATGGCAGGAGTATGAAAAGTCAAAACCCAAGAAAAGCAAATCCCATTCACAAATAGTTCAGATGTTTAGTTTGAGACATTTGCTGTTTAGTTGCAAGCGGCTGTTTGTAAATATTTTTTGTACTCTGCAAACACTCATAGCTTCCTTAAAAAAAAAAATAGGAAAATGTGTAATGGGATGAGTAAAATCAAAAGCTTAAATGGAACATGCGCAGAACAATAGAGCACGTGTATCAGTTTGTATAGATCACAGCTGATTCTGGCTTCAATACAAGCAAGAATTTAACTGGGAGGCAAAAAAACCAAATATTTAGCACCCCAATCCAGTAGGAATCACTCTGATAAAATGGGAGTAAATTTTGCCTACTGTACAGTGTGAATGTCAATTCAATCCAAAATTAATAATTTACAAGTTTTACCCATCACCTAATATTTCATTTCACCTCTGCAGCCTGGGAGCTATTTTAGGGAAATGAGACTTCATATCCTCAGTGGGGCCTTTCCATGTTTTCATTCATAGACCATGGATGAACAGACAGTTGCTATCTAATTTGACAGCTCCTGGTGTCTGAGCACTGGTTTCCTGCTTAACACTTCAACATATCACTGGCAGGGTGGGAGGGTAATAACATGGCAAAGTAGAGCAGTGTCTTCTTTGTTCTAGTATTGGAGAGTGCATTTATTTCACAGGATTTGTACTGTCTTGAATTTCTACTCATCTCAATTCTTTTGAGAAGCAAATTTCCTTTTGCCACGCTGCTGAATTGATATTTCAATCAAAGCCAAGGAGCTGCTGCAATGTGGTAAATCACTTCCAGTCTCCCTTTGCACCAGCAGTGTTCTCCTGGGGGTGTTATCGCTCACTAGCAGTTTTGGTTGGCGTTGTATCACTATGTTCTTTCCTGCAAGTCATTTTATTCGTATCAGGGAGGATCAGAAAGGTGGACTCATGATTCCTCATGGCTTCTGAAAGAGAAGGAGAAAAGGCATATTTGGGTTTTCACCATGAACACCTGGTACATTTTTGACATTCAGAATTCTTTGTAATCAAGAGAGTCCTAAAATAAACAACGAAGAGTTTGATCTAAGATTGCCTAGAAGTGATCACTGTCACATGTTGCCTACCTATCAAGTACTTGAGCATCACAGCCTAAGAGGTTTGAGTCATTCTTTGGGCTTCTGGTTCTTCTACAAAATATTACAAATGTTCCTATTAGGCTAATTAATTTTAAAGGGACAGAGGAGACAAATTAATCGTCTGTTCTCAGATTTTGTAGAAATACAAATTGGACTTCAATAACTGAATTCTCTTAGAAACTACAGCATATATTTGGAGGGCTTTCCCATCCAAATTTAAATTATTTGTAGCTGGGGCATTTTTTTCCTTCAAATTAGAAACTGACCCACTGTTAAAGTGATAAAATTTACTACAGTTTTCATACATGTTCTATCACTTCTATTTCCTAGAAAATATTTCAATTTTGTCCTTTCACAAAGAAATACACATTCCTTTTATTTTTTATTTCTGTTATCCACTTTTAGTTGTAGGTCAGAGTTATTGTTAGAACTGTTCCATTAAAAAATGTAGTTTATATTCACTGATTCTGCTACCTGTAGACTTCTTTCCATGTCTTTTTTCTTTTTTTACTGCTTTTCTGACATTTGTAACCCTGATTTATAATGATTACCATCAGCTCCCATTCATATGTGATTTGATTCCAGTAGGAAAGGACGGACTGAAAGTAGTTTTACTCTTTTCCTTTTAAATTCTATTTTCTTGTGTTTAAAGGTCAATCAATTCCCTGTGGTTTGAGTACTGTATTTTTTGAGTACTATGCTATACTGGTGGTGTATGCACTGTCTTCATACTCTCATTACTTCAAGTACATTTATGGCACTGGATATCAACACCTGCTAGACCCCCAAGAGAACCTTTATAATATCCACAATTTCACAGGCTCATTTTCCCTCCAGGCTGGAGACTGCTCCTTCCTGACGAACTTTTGTTATGTCTAATATCCTGTATAGTGCTGGAATGGAGATTTCATCATTTGTCCTCTGTGATTTCTCTATTTTTCTGAGCTGCTGCTTCCCTGCAAGAAGGAGGGCGAAGTCATTCAGAAGTCAGGGCAACCACCTAATATTTAATTTTCCTTTCATTTGATTTCCCAGTGATTAGAAATTATTAGTCCTGAAGAAGGGTATCTCATCATCCTGATTCTGGATATTGTGACAGATGATGCCTTTCTTTCTAATGAGCAGATTACAATGCCTTGCATCTACTCAAAAATTATAGCATAATTTCCTTATTTATTAAGTTGGTTTTGTCCTTCTTTTCACCTTTTAATATAATAGTCCATATTTTTTCCCCACTCCTGTGTTTATTTTGATATTTCACTCTAAGAGCCAGCAAAGTCCTCAAAGCCCTTTCTGATTATGTGATCTCTGTAGACTTTGGATAAGTTTTCCTGAGACAAAACTGTAAAGAAGCTTATTTCATAGCATTTTAGAAACTGTAATAAATACACTGTTCTCTTAATTACAAAATGGGTAATGTAGGGAGTACATTAACACAAGAGATTCTCTAATTGCTAAAACTGAAAATTAATACTTCTGGAAATTTCCTGATTAGCTTTTCCATAGTTTGAGCAAAAACACATAAGAACTAGAATTCCGTTTATGCACTGAGATGAAACAAATGAAAAAAATTCCAGTCTCCCTTTGTTGATCCGTTCCATTGTGTTTTGCAGGATCTGAGAAAGATTCCAGATAGTATCACTTACCATGCCTTTGATTTCAGTTCTGATAGATAGGTAATCTTGAGTGCCCTAGGAAATGCATCTGCTTCTGAGGATCGGTGTTACCTTGATCTTCAGACTGGAGCTCCAGCAGTTGCCAGTTTCACAGAGTCTGAAGTAAAATGCAATCAGATTTCTTCAGGGACAATGTTGTAACACAAAAGACAAGAATATGGCCCTGTAACCCAGAGTTTTGAAAACAAATAATGTGAGGAAAAGTCTCAGAAAACATAAAACTTTTTCATTGAAATTGCAATGAGTCAGGTTCTCAAGAGGCAAAGGATTAGAATTCCAATATTTGAAAGTGAAACAATGTTCTGTTGTTAAACAGAGGACGGAGTTAAAGTAAGAGCAGATACAAGAACTTTCCTAAAATATTTATTGAGGAACACTTTGAAAAACAGTAATAGTCAGATTGTTATCAGCCCAGCTGTGTACATTCATTACAATTTCTAGTTGAGGTGAACGTACATCTGGGATTGAACATGCAGAGTTGAAGCAGCCTTGAGGCAACTGTACAGTTGGTCTCAAAACTTTCTTTGTCTATATACAGATATACATGTATTTATTATGAGTACTCATGACCTTTATGAATAATTAAAAGCATGTTTTTAACATTTTATTCCTTACAATAAAAACCTAGTTCTATAAGCTTTTCCTTCTAAGGAACAGTTCTTAATACAAGTAACTGCCTAATTAGTAGGACATTAAGGGTTTAAGGCTGGACTCAAGCTGATTTCTCAGTTGCATATCAGGAAATTGCTTCAAATCACAAAACAGATTATTGGGACAACTCAGTACAGGATCAGCTATGTAGTAATATAAGTTGCCTTAGAGTAATAATAACAATACTGTTTCAGTCCTGGTCAATGAACTGCAGGATCCCCACGGCTGTACTGATTAATAACGATATTCCATTTTCAGGAACGGGGAAAATGAGGTACAGATGGGGGAGTGACTTTTCCAAGATCCAACAGCAGACAAGTGGCAGGGATGATAATAAAATTACTTTAGATAAAGGCAATGGTGCACAGCTTTCAAAAGTTAATATGCCCACCAAATCCAGGTGACTATCTTGTATAAAGCCTGGCTGCTATTCAGGCCCTGGGATCAGAGAGCAGATGTACAGCACAACAGTGTAACTTTAATACAGCTTCTGTGAAAATATGGAATCAAGTGATTCCGCTTCAGAGGATCTTGTTTGCATAGGCCACTACTTACAAGATAATAATCCTTATCAACTTAATTAAACCTTGTTAAATAGGGTTATATCAGCAACAATCAAAACTGGAATGTGAAAGCTAGCAGAGGGTGTGGGGCAGGCATTGGTTTTAACACAGGTGTTCTAATAGTTTGTCACTCTGTAGGCATGATAAATTTAATTTCATTGCCCTTTCAGGTCAGAAGGACATGTGTGCATAAAATAAAGCTATCAGTTATGAGAAGTAGTGCTGTAAGTGGCTTTAGGGGAAAAAATGTGTCCAATTAATTTTTAAATTTAAGCCTTATCTTTGGTTGGACACTATGGGCTGTATGAGCATATAGAACATGTCTTTTTATTTCAAACAACTGGCTACTCCAAGTAGACTGCAGGCATGTTAATGGCTTGGTAATTTTAGTATTTTCAGTTTCTGAGCAGTCTGAAAATCAGAGGAAGTGGACCTCAAACCTCTCTTTATCAGTTTTCTCCTTTTTATGCTACACGTGACACACTCAGGCATAACAACATATGTGACCAGCAGAACTGCACTCAAAATGTCCATTGAGTTCTGGCAACATATTGAATGTGGGAAGATTTTTGAGCTGGGCCTTCACTTGCTTAGTTACAGTCAACTGACCAGTCTGAACCCTGAGCTGTGATCCTTATAAGGTTTCTGATTTTTGTAGATTAGGAAAAAAACCCAAACATGTCTCTGCAACGTGCTTGTGTGATTTTAATGCTGTACTGATAAATTAAAAGAGGAGTACTCTCCTGCTTCTATTGAACATAATTAATGGGGACCTCAGTCTGAATTTTAAAATGCATTAGTGCAGAGTTGTTCATGATGTACCTTATGTAGCGTAGAATTCAGGTTAGAGTCAATTTATTTTTTTCTGATGGCTCATCCATGGTCCATTAAAACTGTTCTCAAAGGTAGAAATGACATGATTTCTGCTAAAAATAACTGCGCCTTGCACAGCCTCCATATCAAACATGCAAGATGGAACCCGAGTCTCAAAGGGGAAAGGACACATTTTCATGGGCATATGCTTGAGTCAGCAGCTAATGGATCAAAAGATTCCCCCATGTCTAACCTAAAATGTTGCTGTTACTGATTAGGTCAGCGTTTTGACCTGGTGACAAGAAAACGAGTTTTCAAGTCTCAGACAAACTGACATTTACCCTTGGGAAGGAGGCAAAATGACCCATGAAGTTTCCATCTGCTGATAGAATAAACATCTGTAGTACTCATGACTGGCATGAGTTCAGTAGCAGTGGAGCTTGCAGTGAGTGATCTCTGGCCTCCTCGCTTACATTGCCATTGAATAGCAATGGCTTCAGATGGAAATTACCTCTGAGATTCCTCAAAAGACTGGATTCTGCCTATTGAATGTACCATAAAAAATACAGCTCAAAGAAGCATGCACAAAGTTTAAAGTCTCACGTGAAGGGTGAATTTGAAAAATGAAATATTCACAAAAATACGTGCTGGATAGCCACAGGTAACCAAACCATGAGGGCTCTTGGGCAGATAAATCTCTGCCACAGAGGCTTCGAACAGGAAATTGCAGCTCCTGTGTGCATTCATGCTGGTGAATATATTTTTCTATCTCTATTATAATAGCTCTTTTCATATATCAAAGAAGTACACAAATAAACTTCTATCAAATATCTTAGCTCTTTATTGTCCAAGGATAAGTTTTATTGTACTGTAAATAATAGACACATTGCTGCACTGTGCTGAAACCGGAGATTTTTTTTCCCAAGACAGCTTGGAAGAGAAAATATTTAACATTCCAAAAGAAGGAAGCAAAGGTTCAAAGAGGAGGAAAGCTCTTGTGATTTAAAAGGAAAGTTGTCTGCCTCAGAAACAACTACACTGTTTTGTTTAGCAAAACTGCTTTTTGGATTAATGAAAGAAACTATGCCCGATTCTTAAGCCACAGAATTTGCACTACCTACCCACTGATATTATGTCTAGAAAAAAGACTTGCACTCAATGGTGACAGGAATGTTCTGAAAATGTTGAATTATTTGAAAGCAGAATGTTACATTCTTTTCTGGTCTAAATGTAAAAAGCAAAGGCAATGGCAGTAAATTCAACTAGGCAATTCCAGATTAATATATTCATTCTTTAATTTCTAATTTCACTGCTGCATATTCAGCTTGCTATTCTAACTGCAACATACACTTCTAGAAGTACAATCTGCTAGGAACATTAATAAGATAGTATTTAAATAAGTCTAATATTCTGATTTCTAAAATAATTCTATGCAAATTTCATAAGTGACATGGTTCCAGTTCTTAGTCCTAAAAAACTTCATTGTTAGTTGCCAGTGTCTATCCCCTAAATGCTATGTAAATTTTAAGTGCTTTTATTTGAGCAATGAAATAATTTTTTTTAAAAGTGCATTTCCAAGGTTATTCAAATGTAAAGTCTAATAAAAATACAAAGTAATTACGTACCACATATGCTTTTATTTTATAATTATTGTCATTTTTAAAAAAGGAAACTACCAAAATAATTCCATTTCAATATTGGTTTCTCTTCCTGCTTCTAATCTTTAAATGAATGTTCCTGATTTCACATGCTAATCTATTGGAATCTATTTATTAGTCTAACACAATTGTAAACCCAAAAGTTAACATTCCAAAAGCTAATGGCACCAAACATGCTTAGGGGTGTAATATCTGTAAAAGAGTTTGTCTAGAATTCCTGCTCTATTCATTTGGAAGTAGATCTTTATTTTCCCGTGGTAGTATCCAATTTAGGAGATTCAGTTCTAGAAGATCAGTAAATTAATTGTGACACAATTTTTTAGGAAAGCTGACATCTTTGAGTGATACCTGAAATGCTTCTAAAGCTTCTTTGTAGCACTCAAAAGGTTACTAAGTTACAGTTTCTTGAATTTCTAAACCAAATACATGGCCCTAAATTGCTCTTGCACTGAGTGAAGGTGCAAACCTGATACTACCCCTCCAGGATCCCATGATGCATCTTGACCCAAAATCATGGCAGATTCCTGTACCTTTCACAGTAGTGCAGAAATCTGTGTAATGAATAATTAACTCGTAGTTGAGGATCCACGGAATTTTATCTGTATCAAAAACATTTCCTTTTTTTTTCCCTGTGTTTTACAACAGAGAAAAAGCTTTCCCAATTCCTCTTGCTCTGTGTAAATCAATCTAATACTGCTGTCTGCCATCAGAGGAGAATGGTTGTCTTAAACATCGCTGCCATTTTCCTGGTGAAAACTTTTTTTATCATCATTACAACATATGAGAGCCCAAGGGAAATAAAAACCTGTACTCATCATCTTCCATAGAAAGCCGATTTACATAACCAACTCAATGATCTAAACAACAAGTGGAATGCACATTTGAATCAATTAGACAGACAATCCCAGCTGTTCCCAGTCAAACTGCTCCCCACAGTTGTAAACAGAAAGGATAACACGGATTCCCCTCCATGCCCACATCTCTTGTGCTTTATTTTTGCAGGCTCTGTATCACATAGCAAATACTGTATGAACAGTTCAAGGTGTTTGCTTAGTCAATGCACGGCTGTCCTATAAAATACTGCATATACTGATATAAAGCCTTTGCAGTATAACATCCTCTGTCAAACTTGTTCAAATAGTTCATTAGACTGAACTTTTGATTGTGCCATTAGCAGCAGAAAATGCCATAGTTCAGGCAACAGAATAGTTTTGAACATGTAGTTCACTGCAGGATCAGGGCTATAAAACACCCTTTCCATCAAGCCCCAGCTCTTTTTAGCACGTTTTCTGGGCAAAGGTAATCTCTTTGTGTACAGATCTCTGTTGTTACTCTTCTAGAACTCTGAGTGCCAGGGCTCTCATTACAGCACACTCGTGAAATAAATATGATTAATGATAATGTCACAATTTTCAAGCAGAGTTTTCAATCGTTAAAATTGATTTGATTGGCATTCATGATGAAAATGGGGATTTATTTGGAATTATTCTGCTTTTTGGGGTGGGCTTCCATGCTTTGCAAAAGAATTGAATAAAAAATTAAGTTATGCCCAAAGAATTTACACAGAGATTGGGACTGAGTGCACGTAGGGAAGATTGATGAGATTGATTGGTTATCAAGTTAGGGGACACTAAATTTTAAGGCTACTTCTTCCTCAAGTAATATTGGACGTTCAATTCCATGGCCAACTACCCCAACTTTGTCGAAACAGCTGTGTGCATCTTTCTTCCCTGCCTTGTTCTGTGGCCCAGTGAAGGCAGCGGTCATTCCGTGCAGGATTAAGGAGGATAGCTAAATATTAAATTGCTTGTAACCATCACTCTCCAATGGGCTATGAAACACATGCATTTGGTCAAGTATGAACTATGTGTTTCCCTGCAAAGTTGTGAAATTAACAAATTTCTCTAGCTTCCAGTTAAACTTTATAAAATATGTACTTTGACTCTGTACTTGTGATATACCATGTTGTTAGATCCTAGTAATTGCTAAAGCCAAGAAATTGAAAACTAGAGAGAAGAGGTATGTGATTTTCTGATGTGGACTGTAATTCCCTTTAAAATAGAGATTATTTCGTATTACTTAAAAAGCCATTCCTTCTATAAAATTAGGAATTTTGAACCACCCTTCTTACCAGCAGTGCCTTGGCTTATTGAGGTTTTAATGTGTGGTGATGGATGAATGTATGTGACCATCTTAATATTAAGGAACTCTCGTCCTTCTGTGAAGTAGGAAGGTTTTCCAGTTACTGTTCTTTGTGCTCTTAGTAAATTAGAGTCAACAAAGGAAGCATTTTCAATCATCTACTGACTTATTAAAATGTTTATTCCTAGAATTTAAGCAAGAAGCCGTTGCTTTCTGTACTTCAGGATATATTTGCCATGCTAATCTCTTCTAAAAAGTCAATTTGGTATGAAAATAAGAAACAAAATATGAATGGAACTTTTAATTAGAGCACCTTGGAGAGCAAAATATCACTTTAATTCCAGGCCCTGAGTGGATTGTGTGAGGAAACCAACAGGAAAATAATTTTAACTCAGATCTAGTGTCACTGTTTGTTCAGCTTGTAGGCAATTGGGTGTTACTTATATCAAAGCAAGCGTTATTTACACATGATGTAAAGTGCATATGTATTATAACTTTTATTTATCTTCTACCATGTTTCATTTTCAGTTATGTATAGATATCTATACTTCGGGAGCATTGAAAGTTTGTTGAAAGTGTGACATAATTCTTATGTTCTCAACTCTCCAAATTTTAATTAGACAGTAATACTGGCTTTGTCCTTACAAGTGTCTGGCAAATAAATGTTACTAAGGAAGTGCTTGTGGTTTGTTAATCTGCAGGCATAGCAATAGTTCCAGGTTCTTGGTTGGCTTTGAACACCACTGAGATTGTAGCTGTTGTGAGCAAGTCTATACAGAGCTCAGAACATGATCTTTCACTTCTTGAGACTCAAAATTTGGTGAGGCCATAGAGCCTCACGTGTCTCTTGCAGAAGAAGTAAACCCTGTTCCACACTCTTGTCTTCCTGCTGCCCCTTCCCAAAGCTATTCACGTCACTGAGCAGCAAACAAGAGCAGGACTCTCATTTGGTTGAAAGAAGTTTGGAAGGGGAAGGGCCTTATTCTTCAGCCACATTCATTTCCAGTTTAACTCGTTGCTTTGCTGACAGCACAATGCAGGGGTTATCTATGTAGACCAGTCTGAGCAGCACTGGTACTGAATACGAAAGCACAGCCCACCACTGTAGAGTCACGTCTAGCTCAGGGCAGGGAAATAACTGAAACCATCCCTTCAATAAATGCAGATAGTGTAGCTCAAACCCAAATATAAAATGCCATGTCACAAGACAGCTGGAAGACACCTCAACAAATGATACTTCAAATCCAGGTCTTTTCCCAAACAGAAAAGAGCTACCCTAAAAGATCATAAGGCCTCATGAGGCATCCCTGGAGAATATTATTTCAGTCCTGCAGAGGACCTTGCATGCTGTTAGTAATGCAGGAAACTATGGAAGGGAAAATACACTGCAGCTGCATGTTTTCCTAGTTCAATACTATTTCCTGGCAAATGTGTTGTCCTGCAGCCACAGCCCACTCCCATAACTTCCCAAATACCATGGCCACCAGAATGATAAATTAATGGCCAGACTCTGTCTTGACTGAGATGCATTCATTAATTTAACACTACACTTTGCAGGTCATGTAGTTGTATGTTTTGCTGAGCTGATCAGCGTAATGACTGAGATATTATTTATACTCTCTTTTGTATGTACTGTTAGTGAAGATGAATACGCTCCTAATTCAGTTGAATTTGTCACAGATCCGGGCACCTGTCTCTCTAGCTGAGCTCCTCCACATCTCAGCTGTGGATATTTTGAAGTACTTTGGCAACTGAGCTACAACTTCACTAGTTGAACAACACACTTCAGCTGCAAAGTTATTTACAAACTTTACTGATCAAGCTGCATATTCTTGGGCTGAATTTGCTACAGACAGCACTTTGCAGAAAAAGGTGCAGGGAATACTAATCATAGTCAATGAATTAATTTATTTGATTAGCAGTAATTTGCATTATTTGCTGATTATGTTCTCCAATCCCCACCGTTAAGAGCTGTGTTGTGTTGCTAGTGCTGGTTAATCACTTACTGCACTGTACTTCAGAGAGAAAGGCGTTTCGGTCGTAGATAAAGAGATCTTTGTCTTCAAGTACTTCTAAAAAACACCTCTTCCGTGTCACGTAGGGGAAGATCTAAGATTTTTTAAAAAGATTACAGGTGAAAGCACATTTTCCTATGAAGGCTGCCTTTTTTTAGTTCCTTGTGCTATAATTCTTTTAATTTCTCGTTATTTGTTATGGTTAAGGAGGTACTGTTTCTATGGCCATGGCTGTGGAAATGCCATTCTTTTTGTAACAGTGCCAGGAAGGGTTTTATGGATGTGCAGGGACACCCACTGGGGCCGGGCACCCAACTGCACCAGGCTGCAGTGTAAACTCACGCTAAGCTGAGGTCAAGTGTTCATGGCAGAGACGTGGGATGGTGCAGATCTTTACTCACCAGTGCTGTCGGGAGGGGACCACAGTGTACTCTGCACAACTCACTGGGCCAAACTCCCTGTTTTCATCTTCTTCGGTGTGTGTCTAAGCATATCATGGTGTAATTCCTCTGTAAACAAGCAAAATTCATGCAGGAAAGAGTGTACAACCTTGTCTTCATAAAAACCAACCCGTACTCTCCGCTGTCAATCTCTTCTAAACAGCTTTTGCAACTATTTTTCACAAAACATCTCTAAAATACCTGGCAGTGTCTGTTCTAGGCAATTAAGTCTTCCCCTCCACCTAGTGCAAAGAAAGTATTTTTTACTTCTCTGTGTAGTGCTTAGGGTAGGAAATTTTTCAGAGTATTGAGTGTTCTCACCCGCTGAAGTGGTTCCCACCCAAGTTTGCATGCCCTTAGTGCCTGAGAGGCCTGACACAGAGTCAGGTTTACCAGATAGAGCTGTGCCCTATTATTTCATTAAAAGGCAAAATTAGCTCACAGGTAAATAATCTGAAGAGTTAAATCAGTCCTGGCCCCTAAATTGCATCCAGGTAAGGAAATTAATTTAACATATTTTGTTTATTCAGAATACAGCATAAAAAGACTGAGGTTAAAGACTGCAAATGAGGAAAGTAAGCCTTTTGCTTAAAGTGGACTCTGAATTCTGAGGGGTATGACTTAGTCAAATGCATAAAGATTCAGTGATTAATTTTTTTCTTAGTTGGCTAAAATTTATTGGAATTTAAATAAGGATAGAAAGGGAAATATTCTTAATTTTTACACTTCCATGTTGGACAGTTTATGTCTAAGTTTAATTTTGCTTCCAAATTTGGGGTTTTATGCATCACTTATTAGGAGCTGCTAAAAAAACCTATGGTTTAATTTCTCAGAACAAAAGAGGTTTCAAAACACATGGTTAGCATCAGAAGGAGAATGAGAGCTTCCCGAAATCTTCACCAAAAATAGACATGAAACATGTAATGCAAATTCAAAGGCCTAACTCCAGTGCCTAAAGTTACAACTGTTTTCCAATTTATAACACTTTAGAATTTTGTACATTAAATTTTAGGTGGCCTTATAGAACTTTATCCTTTGGTGTCCTGAGATCATTCTGAAACTCGTTGTAGCTGGTTTACCAGTCTGTAGTTCTCCAAATTCCCTAAGAACTCTCTTGAAATCTTGGTATTACATCAGCCACCTCTATTTTTCTGGCACCAAGGTACTTATAAGCAAAAGGTTCCATATGACCACATTATAGTAATTTCATACCCGACTGCTTTTAGAACATCTTACTGAATATCACTTGGTCTTGGGGATTTGCTGATTATTCATTTTACCAATCTGTTTCTAATTCTATCACATTGATACTTGGATTCGAGATGTTCTGTCTGACATGTCCATCATAAAGGACATTTGTGGTATAGCTTAACTAAATTCATTTTCGAGAAGCACAGGAGAAAAAATTCATTCTTTCGGACATCTTTCTTACTGAAAACATATATTGGCCCCACAGACTCTCAGGCAGCATCTGGCATGTTTGAAAGAAGCTAGTTTTAGATTTTATGCTGTTAGCAAGTTCATCTGTGGTTTTGGTCTTCCTGTTTTATATCTATCTTGCCTATATTTGTGTAGAAATAGAATTTTTTTAACAAATCGAAACACCATCTTTCAAATTATATCATTGATTTCACTTTTCAATTATGCCAACTTGGTTTTCTTTCTAAAACCATTTAGTAACTAATGTGCACTTTCTCCAAGTCTATAAACTTTTAACCATTGTAGCAAATTTTGTACATCTACAAACAGACTACACCTTTTTAAGTAGGTTGCCATAATAAAAGGAAAGATTTCTTCTTAGCCATTTTTACGTAGCTCTCATTTGGAAATGGAAAACTGATAGATCAGATCTCTTGGCCCTCTTTGGTGTAATCTGCAAAGTATATAGAATGCAACTACATTATACTTCTTGTAAGAGCGGTTCTATGTTTTGTGCATCCCTTAAATGAAGTTTTCTTTACAACATTCCTCCTCAATTTTCTTCTTCAGTTTTGTTTCTTTCACTCTGTCCTTGATTTTCCAGCTACAGGAGGCATCTGGGGCTGGCTTGGGCTTTCTGCCCTTCAGGATCCCTTGACTCTCCCACACTGTTTCTGGTAACCGAATGAATTGTCAGCACAGATTCTACTTTTCCAATGCAGAACACGTGGGATCCCACGGCTCAGAAATATGGGAACAGGCTTTTAGTTCTGTGAATCTGAGTGATTTTTACATAAAGTTACGCTTTACAGACAGTACAACTCTTTTGTTTAGCTCCAGTAGGTTTTGTATCATATTCTGTCTTTCAAATTCACTCAAATTACAGTAGCTAATCCTGTTATTCCCTCTTTCTTGATAATACTTGGTGTGAGAATTTTAAATGCTTCCTGAAATCTGCCAAAATGGTAAAAACTTAAGGAAAACAAAAAGTATCTCCCATAAAAAGATATTATTTAATATGTATGGTGTAAAAATAGTGAATTCTAGTGTGAAGGTGTCTCTGCAGTTTTGCATTTCAAGCAAAGCTGCTATAGATTGTTACTTCGTTCTGGTAACATAATTGGTCTGCTGGCATTACACCCACATTACTTCAAGGGATGGAAATAAATTCATAAAGTGCTGCATAAAGCCTGAAATGGCCACCTTTAAGTTTAATCTTCCTCTTAATGCTGTAGAGTCTATAAAATATGCATTAATTCGAGTTTTTAATAGCTTTTATTAATCCATCTTTCCTTTGTAAAGGAGACAATATCTAATATATATGGTCCCTCTCTTTATGCTTTCAACCTCATGAGAAATCTGATTTTCTTACCTTTTTTTAAAGTTACTTTAAGCAATGTTTGGTTTTCTGGAGCATGCAAAGCTATAAACATCTCCCACTCTGCTGATATCCTTAGACCCAGGCATTCAATACACAAGGTATATGGTATAGGTGTACCCTAGATCAACTGACTGATTATTAATGCCTTTCCACATAAGCAGAAAGAAAATGGCTCATAAAACTTTAACATATTGGTGAAAGAATCATTGTTGTGTGATGTACACCAATTAATATGTTTGTATTGACTATGTACTTTTCCTTTAAGTATGTGCTTTCAGTAATATCCCTCAGCTTGCTGCTTTCTTAATGAACCTTCTATATTATGTAGGAAAACAATGTAATAAAAGAAATTACATGAGTAGAGCAAGGCTGTGGCTGATTTCAAGTATTCAATCACAAAGTAATATTAAAAACTAATAATGGTTGTTTCTTCAACACCTTAAAAGTATAATAACTGCAGTCATGCTTAATAATTGACATAAAATACATAAAAGCCAGAGCATGGCTGGGACCAAAGAGAGGAAATATAAATTTCTTCTCTTTGCACTACATGGATATTTGTAGGCTTCAGTAGCTAATAGCTACCATCTTTCTGAAAAAAAAAAAAAAAAAAGGTGCAGGGAATGCTCCTACTTGTTTCTGGAGGTCTTGTGGATTTTTATCTGGAACAATGTAGTTTCAGTCAGCCCCTCTATCCTGGGCTTTCATCATGATAGCTGGAAAGAAGAGTTGTAAGACTTTCTTTTCACTCAGATCTCTGAATACTCTTGAAGTGTATCAAATTTTTGCTATAATTTGCTACTTATTTGCTCTAATTTTGCTATTATAAATTATTTTAAAACATCTGTCTTGAGAATAACTGGTTAATATTTTTAACTGAATATGTAACATTACAGCAAAACTTACTGCCACTTGCCAAGTACTTGTTTAGATTCCATAAAAGGCAGAATATTTAGACTTTGATGGGATTTTGTATCTTTTGATTCATCAAAATCCAGCGGAATCAGCTGATGCCTTAGGTTTTAGCTTTTATATTTTTCAAATTCTATATTCCTAGTGTGTAACTCTGCAGTGTCCTGTAGCCTGTGAGCTGCTGCTCTCTCATGCTGAGACAGACATAACAAAGCCTCTCCAGGCTGCTCTCCAAGGACACCCAGCCCGTCCTAGGCCCAAAATGTGTAACCCAGCATCTTGAGAAGGGGGGCAAGCTGAGGGGAAATTACATCATTAGCTAAAGTTTAATTGGTGAAATTATACTGATATGCAAATGGAGCAAAGCTATAAAAGTGTGAAGAACTCGTGACTCGGGGTCCATCTTGGGTGCAGCCTTTGGCCTGCCCAGGGTGTGCCTCTGAAGGCCTTTCAAATAAATATCCACCTTTATTCCCTTACTCCTGCCTAGTCTCTGTTTCTAGGTTGGCCTCTTTAGGCATCACAGCAATGTTGATTCTCTTTGTTTTCTAGGAGAAAAGGAGTAGGCAAAAGTCGGAAAAAAAAGTGGAACTGGAAAAAGTGCGGGGACTGTGACAGAAAACTCAGTGATTACAGGCACCTGTAGATGAAAGCAGGGTTTGTGCCAATGAGATTAAAAACTGAGAGGTTTGAGATCAAGGAAATGGAGAACAACAGAGGAGGTCATCCTAAACTCATCCACTCCTGTGCCTGTGGCCCTTTTTTCCCCAGCCTGGGTGCCAGTGAAAGCTGCCCACTGCTGGCTGTTGCCAGAGACAGCGTCAGAGCTGAAAGGCAGTCCCTGCATGGGCACCTGGAGCACAGCTTGGTACGTGAGGATGAACAGCACTGATATTTATTGTCCAGAACATGTGCATCATCAGCTGAGCCAGGTTTGCAGAGGGGGCAGAGTAACAGCAGGCACTGCTGCAGAGTTCTGAGGGAAGATGGCCTTACTCATGAATTCGAGTACTAAACTGGAAAGCTTTGAGGCTCTGTGGAACTGATGGAGGGCTGAAAGCCTCTGTGATGGGCACACCAGTAGATGGTAGTATTTTGTCAGTCTCAGCTGATGGGTTATGGGCTGTGTCACAAACCTTGGGAGCAATGCTGAGTTTGTGACAGAGCAGTCAGAAATGGGCAATCAAGCCATGATTCTATCATTGTTTAGCAGCCTTCTTGAAGATTTTCTGCCTTTCTACACCTGTCTTAACCAGTGTATACAGGTTTACTGGGGTTCTTTTAATTTAGATACATTCTGAGTGAATGAAAACATTGGCTTGAAGCATTGACAAGGTGATGGGCTTGTCAGTGAGCTGAAAACCCTATTGCTTTGTGTTAGCAAGTTTTGTTAGATGCTGCCTTTGCTGTGAAACACCATTTCTCGTCATTTAACTTTTCTGGTAGAGTCCTGAGTCACTTGTTCACAGTTGCTTAGCAGTTCTGGAGCTAATGTCATTATGATTCAGACCAGCTTTCTGTAACATTACATTGCAGCATCCAGATGTAAGGTATGAACATGAAACTGGGCATTGTTACCATCTTAAGCTCAGTACAGCCCAGAAGCTCCATGCTTTGTAGGTGCCAGGGAGCAACTTTCATCTTCGTTGAGTCCAGAAACGTGAGTTCTTGATTGCAGCTCTCAACTGGTTTTATCCCAGTTCATTGTCAGAATCAGAAATATGAAACCTGAAATATGAAAATCCAGACAGGAGGCTAAGGTAGCCAATGAAGATAGGAAGGATGTGGTATTGTAGCCTGTCGTTCAGTGGGCTTCAGTTCATTTCTTTGTTAATCCAAAGAATGCTTCTATAACACTGAACAAATCAATTTTGCCTGCAAACATCCTTTGCTAAATTAGAATTAAACTTTGAGCTCACAGGAGAAAATCTGAAGATAAAGTAGGTTAACTTAGATATTGTTCAGAAAGACTGGTAGCAAGAAAGGAGAATTTACAAACTATTGCAGGGAATTGAGAGTAGAGGTACTAATGAGGGAGGCAGTGCCCAGCAAGGGATGAGGATGGCAGGTCCTTTCCTGCACTGCATCTCACTGAGTGAGGTACCAGCAACGCAGGTCTGAGTCACTGGCACCACATTTGCCTTTCTGCTGTTAGTATCAGGGAAAATGACAACATGTGGTGCCCAGAATCACTCTGTGGAAGGAAGATGGAATTGAACATTAAACAGGATGGTGGGATGGGGAAAGAAGAGAGGAGAGGTAAACTGCTTTCACCCAATACTTTTTGCAGTATAAAATATGCACAACAAATAGAATGATCTTAAATTCAAGAAAAAAAATCCTGATATGCTTTCCAAATACCCAACACTAGGAGTATTGCCAGGAAACAGGAAGGCAGCAGAGGAGACCTTTATTGCTTTCTTATTACCCTTTTTTTTCATGCTATCACTCAAGTATTGGAAATCCCAGAGCATGTTGTTCCTAAATTCTCATTAATAAGCCACACTATAAATATGAGTAAGTTGTTTTATAAATACTGCTTTTCTAAATTCTCTGTGGGCAATAAATATGAAAGTCGACTCCCTGGAAACCAGCAGAATTAAGAAGTTGTAATGTAATAGCAGTGTCTGTCTCCTGAGCTACCTTTTTTCAAGATTTCATCCATTGTTCTCTCTTCATCCCACTGGCAAAGCCAAGAGAAGGGTGCATTGTCAGTGACATTTCTGCTGAGAAATAAAGTTGTCTCACTCCCAGTAACTGCTGGTGCTGCTACTGGCAGCCAAATGTTGTTGCTCAAATAAAGCTGGGAAAAACATGTTTGTGGTGGGTCTGAATGCATTGTAAGGCAACATCCTGGGCGAGGGCTGGACATGATGGCTGGGGGGCTGGGGTTATTTTCCACAATGCCTGTTGGAGTGGAAGAGAATGATGTTTGCACTTACCAGCATTAGTATGACCTATTCAGTTTATTTTAGCAGTGTGGCCTCCAGGAGAGCAGAAGCCAAATACCAGCTTGGCTTCTAAGGCTACTATTTTTTAAAGTGTTAAATCGATGGTTTGCAGGTTGCTCAGGTAAGAAGTCCAATCCTGCAGCTAAAGCAGGATATTCCTTCAGCATAGTTATTCGCAGTTCCTAACTGTAGTTAACAAGACAAGTGATTGGTGACATTTTTCAAAGTTCATTTCCATTGAAAACGGTGCACAAAGGCAGCAACTGTGGGACACTTCCATTTGCAATACATGTTAAGAACTAGAGAGGAGATGATAAATCAAACAATTGGGTTTAATAGATGAAGTTTTTGCAGGTGACGGGGGCTACGACTGGCCTATTTCAGACAACAAGTTGTGAAACATGTCTCCACCACACAACCTCTGCAGAACAGTTAGGTCAGTCTATTTGAATCTCTGAACACCTGAAATTTCTTTCCAAAATACAGCTAGTGAAATCGTGCCTAGTCTGTCACTTTTCTTTATTACAGCTGTGTTTCCTGCTGGCATAGACAGTGCAGAGCTCACTCGAGCACGAGTCAAGAGTGACACCAAGTGGTTAAGCATCGTATTTCTAGGCGATTTTTTCAAAGTACATTTCTGGTTTATCTTTGATTTTGAAGCATCACTCTTGGGTTTTTTCTTCTAAACAGTCCTGATTATGTCACTGAATATTTTTTTCTTTAAATAAGCACACCCAGGCTCTCGCTTGTTTTATAAACAAACATCACCCTCGAATTTATGCTCCAATTCTTTCTGCCCATATAATACAATGTGCATAAAATTTCTTTTCTCCAGAATAAGGCAATTTCTGGGTTTTAATGAGGTATGCGTTGAGAAACATGTGGAACTGTTTTCAAAGAGAAATAGGAAAGCAGCAACTGCACTATAATTATTTGACTGTAGAACAGTAAAAAGGATGAGCAGCAAGATGTGCTTCTGGGTAAGGAATCTTCAGGGCAGTCATGCTAGAATAATGCACACTTCTTTCTCCCACGCTTCCTTTTAAATGGTAGGTGTCTAGT
Organism: Pachycephala philippinensis; assembly: GCA_013397055.1. Lineage (NCBI taxonomy): Eukaryota > Metazoa > Chordata > Aves > Passeriformes > Pachycephala > Pachycephala philippinensis. Next base: position 136,768 of record VWZT01008479.1, read on the forward strand.
GGCAAGCTGTTCCCCTGTTTTCTTCCTCGGCAGAGCTCTGTGAAGGACAGGTGTGAAGTAGCCCACTTACAACCCTACTGAGAAAACCAAAATTGACAGAACTCTTGAATTAGAGCCTACTGCCAGAAAGCTCTTTAAATGATTGCCTCGTTCATATAATCAGCAAAATAACAGCTCTGATGAGAGCTGTCCCCTCCCTTATCAATCAAACTGTGGTTCTTGGTAGCTTTGTGAGCAGCCATTTTTCTGGAATTAGGTAATCACTGTTCTTCCAGAAAGGAAAGATCTGCTAGCCTGAGGTATTCCTTTTTATGGCAAGTAGGAAGACTAAGTCAAAGCAGATTTTCTTACCAAGTAACCTGATTATCCTAGCCAAAGCTTACAGTGCCCGGAAGTCCATACTTTAATTTCTGTGGTCAAAAAACACAAAGGAAAGGGAATGAGTATTAAAGAGCACTTAGGAAAATGACAGACAAAAAGCATGTGGACTATCTGGAAGGCAAGCCCAACAAAGGGAGCACTGGAGGGAATAACAGTGGGTATTGCAGGATGAACATTAGTTTGAATAGAACTCTTTGGAAAGTCTCTGAGTTAATGGCCAATCCTGCTACCCACATGGAAAATAGTAGTTCTGGAGTTGCTTGCATTAAAAACGATGGCAAAGACAGATCAATTAAAGGTCTGTGGATAAAAAAATAATTACTTAGGTCAATCTGCTATGCTTTCTAAAAATGTAATAATTAAATAACAAACATTTCCCAAAAAAAAAAAAAAGGCAGCTATTTTTACTGCGAACACAAATTGTTCCCATAAGTGAATTTTGGCATCTGTAGTAAGCTCTCTGCTGTTCATGTAAGACAAGAGCATTTGTGCCACTGAGTTGGAAGGTGACAATGTTTTTAGATGGCGCCCTTGTGATCTCAGTAATTATCACATCCCTTGCCAGGGTAACAAACTAGCAGAGTAAAATACAGTTTGCTGGTAGAGTTGTGAGAATTCAAGTAATTCAACTGCTGCTTGATGTGTCAGGATGGAGTGAGAAAAAACTGTAAGGGATCCCACTGTGTTTTGAGGAAATGTAAGAGCAGGCTCACCATAAAGAGACTATAGCCATTTTATATTAATGTCTCCTGTTGATGCTCTAGTTGATTTCAAAATTTTAACATAATCTTTTTTTTTTTTTTTTTTTTGTGAGTTTCAGTAAATTCTGTGTTTGGGCAGTGCTATTATGTTCTTGTTTCATGCCAATCAGAATCTGCTAATGGTGAGTTCTTCAATTTTGCAGTTAAAAAAATAGTGTTTCTCGTTCCATGTATGTGTTTTATACAGAAACTGTGAAGCTCTTCATTAATTTCTTTGTGTGCCTATTAACCAGCGTTGCTTTGGCAACCTCTTCTTCACGTGTTCCGTTTTTCCACTTGCTGGCTCAACGACCATTATCTTTGTGTGATATCACTATCAGTCCAATTTTGTGAGACACAAAATAAAGTTTGTCGATAGTAGTTGCTTTCATGATTTTTTTTTCGGTTATAAATATAACTGGGTTTGTGCATGGTGGGGGGGAGGTTATACACTTTTGAGTTTCAAATGAAAAGTAAAAATTCTGGGTGCAAGGCGTTTGCCTAAGGGGACTGGTTTAGGTGTGAAGTGCCACTAATAGCCAACACCCAGCCACTTCTGGCCATGTCTCTCAGGGATGTGGCATCTGTTTTAGTGCCAGAGTTGCCTGATTTCCCTAGAAATCTGGTGTTCTCTTGTTATGAATGTTGAGAGTTACCTAATAAGAAAAGCTGCAAAAAGGACTGCTTCTGCCATAAAAGGAATTCCATATGGCTTCACATTTCCCACATTAAAAATAATTTTGCTACTCTTCATTCAGGCTTTAGCAAGTTGAGAGTTATGTTACCATCTTCTTTTGCAAGAGGGCATCAGAGATAGCACAGAAAATAAACAAAATGAAAAAAAAAAAAAATTATTGTTGTCAATCAGCAGCAAACTAGGACGGTTCCAAATGTTTCATTTGAAATCTGTATCTCACACCTGAGGCCAACGTGGGAGATTGTATCAGCAGGTGTTTGGGGAGGATGCTGTTTGTCTCCATTTGCAATAGCTTTGTATGAATTTAATTATTAATAAGCCAAGTTCTTCAGTGGCTCATGCCTGCAAATATCAAGAGAGTTCCAAGACCTCAAGTAGTCATTGGAAGAAAATACTCAATTTATCTCAGGGTGGTGTAAGCCTAGAGCAACATAAAAATAGCATTTTTCCAAGATGGAGATCCAGAAGGGAGAGCATACTTGTGTTTGGTCTATTCTAATGTAGATTGAAGTCCTACAGGGAAAAAAAAAATCACCTTCACTCTCAAGATCCAGGCAGGTTTTGTGACATATGAGGCACCATATGGGATATTGCTGATTCGTGGGATTCAATTTAGCTCTTGCTAAAGCTGTTTTATCTAAGAGATATTTTGAATTGTTTTCATACAGCTTGCAGGAGTTAATAAAATATCATATGAAACAGTCTCTGAATCCATCAAAAGCATTTTGAATCTCTATTGACAGAAAAAAAAAAGAGTGAGATCTGTTTAATATTTACTGGCCTCCCCTGAGGTGCCAATCAAATCAGCTGTAACAAAGTGACCATGAAATTTTACAGTATTATCAGGAACACTTTGGAACTGTCACTTTTTTTAATGAAAATCAAATGTGTATTTCTGATAAGCTCTCTGTTGACCACAGCCAAATGCATATGATGCATGACAATTCTAGTAATTTTTCTGCCTGATACTAGAGTAGTGAAGCTCCAGACTTTCAAGGAAAACTCAAAATATTTTATGCAGTTTGTGCTTTCAAAAGCCGTGGGTAGAACCAATTTTTATGGCAAGAATTAGGAGTCAAGATGGTCAGTGTTAGCTGAAGGTAAGTAAGGTGAATTCTTGGCTTTTGTATTTTCAAGGAGCCTCTGCAGGTGCTATTTGTACAGTATTGGTACAGCTTTTTTCTGAGACTATGTCCTTAGCTGTGCTCTCACTCAGCTGAGAAGTCATCCTTAAACCCTAATGCAGGCAAGCAGCCATAGCAAGGGATCTCTCACGCTGGAACTGAGAGTTATGAGCTGGTGTTTAAGTGCCTGGATCCAGCTAAGTTAGCATTTTTTGGTTTAGGATTTTGCAGGATAGTTATTCTGTTTTATTGTCAAGAAAGTGTCCTTTTGCTTAGTGAAGACAGAGTTCATCCTTTCTGTACTTAAATACTCTGGCTTAAGGCAGGCATCAGCAGAGATGCTCAACCTCAGCTACAGGAAGCCCCCATTTCCCTTTGTTCTATCTTCTCTTTATTTTAAACGATTTGTTGGGGTTTTCAAAGGCTTCTATAGGTTTATCTGTTAAAGACTCATTACCATAATCTTAACAGAGAATGACACAATATAAAAGAAAACCTATCGATCCTTTCTGTAGCAATACAATACCATCACCTCTGTCCCAGGATAGTAAACTCTTACAGTTTTCCATAGACATTTTGTATCTTCTGTTTAGAAGAACTTCAAGGGAAATGTCTTAAGGCACCTAAAAGCAGCTGAGCACAGAGAAATCAGCTGGCAAATGCTTATCCCCAACATACAAAATAAAACCTAAATTTGTGTCTCTTAATGAAATGCTGTTGATATGAGACTGAATTCTCTGTTAGGAACTCTCATCTAGTTAAGGTGCAATTGCCAAAGTGTTTCCTTTAAACATGCCCTGGGTACTTTAGCTGCTTTTTCCATGTTGCCTTCACCTCCTCAGGTGTGGGCTTAAACCAGTATCAGCCCTTATTATTGCATATTATTAACTAACAAGTCATAAATGATTATTCATTGTATTTCAATGAGGTAATGATGCATGAGGTCTTAGCAAATCATTCAATAAAATCATCATGCTGTGCATGTTAACTTTACAGTAATACCCTACTCACAGAGGGCAGAAAGAGTCATTAATGAGGGAAAATTAAACATATTAACTCCTTTTTCTGTCAGAATTAACTTGCCTTTTATAACACAGCAGGAGAATCTAAGCCTTTCCTATTCTAGGTTTTCTACTTCTTCACCACACCAAAAAGTACAACTAATCAACAATCTTGCCCTCGTTATAAGTGGCTGCTGCATGTTTTCTCCTGCTTTGTAGGTTCTTACACTTTTCAAGACTTGAAAATCAGTGGTACGTTTGGGCATGGACCTCATTTACTCAGATTTATTGGGGGAAAGATTAAATTGTTTCTGCAGATTATAATTTTTAAAGAGAATGAGTTTGCCAAATTTTATTTCACCTTTTTTCACATATACCATCTAAGTTATTTTACTTTTTCTTATTTCTGCTTCTATTTGCCAGGACACCCCAAAAAGGTTTCATTTGCATTTTTCATAAAAAGAGAGACCAGTTTGATGACTGGTATAAACAGAAAATTGAAAGAATAGACATTTTGATAATTCATCTATCCCAGAAAATAAGGACCAGTCTTCTACTTTTTTCATGGTTATGCTACATTAAGGAAAATCACTGTTCATTGTACTCTGAACTCTTCTGTTAATTTTAATGGAAATGTGGGTGGAAATATTTTGGAAAACCTTTAACCTAGTGAATATTTTTCTCAACTTAGAAACTGTCCTATACATTCCTAAATGAATTAAATGTAATTATATAGAACTTGCTCAAACATAGATCGTCATTCTTTCTGTTTGATTTTGCTATTTTAGAAAATAAATCCCTTACACTTCTTTTAAATGGTGTAGATTGGACCAAAATAGCATCAGGTTTATTGCTTTGTGTTAAATGTTATATGACTATTTCAACTGAAAATGCATAATGAAATTTGCAGTAATAGGGTTGTCTTTGTGGCTGAAAAACATTCAAAATTCTGATATATTTTAATGAATATATTGAAAACCTCAGAGACTAATTTAGATTTTCTCTGACATTTTGTAAGTGCTTCATTAGAGTTATGTTTCCTTCAGCACTGGCAGGCATTCTTAAAACTGAGTTAATGAATAAACATTGCAACAGTCATGTAAAATAATTTACATCCTTGTCCCTGTAAATATCGATACATTCAGCAACAACCAGAAGACAAGGCCAATTCAGGGAAGCTGCTCTGGGGAGAGATTAGGGGCAAACAATGCTGATTTCAGATATCAGAATTAAGGACAAAATCGATGAATGTCCACTGCACAACAGTAACCACAACAACAGAAAGATGAGCAGGACCCTCTCAGCGAGTAGGAGTGACAACAGGACACCAAACTTGAGGACTTTTAGGCCATGATATTCAAGACAATATCAACCCTCTATTTTTTCCTATACGGCCCCAATATTTATCCTAAAGCAGTGATAAGATCAGAACAGTCAAAATTTGTATTGCCTGCAGACTCTCTGCTGCAGCTTCCCTTTGGAATAATGGACACAGGGTGTGTCCTGTGGCACACAATAAAAAAGCAGGGAGTTTTCCTCAGCAGCTGCAGAGGTCACTAGGCCTGCTGACGTTGTGACTTTGGAAGCACATGCTTCCAAAGGATGGGAAGCACAGGTGGATTGGAAGATCACAGACTGTCAGGCACTGCACACTGGACAGTAAGGCACTCTAGCAGTAGTAGAAAAGCAAACAAAAGATGTGATGCAATAAGAAAATATTAATATGAGTTGCAGATGACTTTTTGTTGGCGGCAGAGACAGAAACAGCAGTGAAGAAGAAGGATGGCTCCTAGGCAACTTTATTTCAAGTCTTAAAAAGCAGCTGTGGGATTTTTTTCTTCACAATAATAGTGCTTGCATCTCTATTTTTCTGTCCTTTTCCATCTTCCTCTTCCAGCTGGGATTAAGAAAGCCAAAAAGTTAAAAATTCATTATGGTTTTGCTTGTTGAAAGTGCACCTGTTATTGCAATCACACTTAAGTACATAACATTACTGGGTTTTTATTTGTATTTAGTCAGTATTTTATATCAAGTGAAGTAAAGCATTTTCAGGATCTTTGTAGTAGTTCCTTGGGTTTAAAATTGGGGAGATAGTTTTATGTAATGGCATAAATGACTTCAGGATCAAGGTAGTAGCCTTGCACTTCTTTTTCCCAATTTTGCTTTGGTTTATGGAAATTTTCTTGCGGTCTATGCACTTTTGTGTTTTGTTGCAGCTTTACATGCAGGAGAAACACCAAGTCTGTACAGTGAGGGTTCCCTTGGCATTGTCCCACCTAGTTCCTAACACAGCTTCTTCAGGATGTTCCCTCTTGTGGATGATCTCCTTAGATTCCTCGCCTGATTAACTCTTCAGTGACAGGATACTACTACTGCTTTTCAGTTTCAAATTGCTTCCAATCCAACTAAAATCCCCATTGCCATTGCAGGGAGAATGTAAACATTTACTGTCATTTTTTGTCTGTGCAAGTTTTGTGTTTAAAATAAACCTTTTCCAGAACTTTCCATAACCATGGGCCCAAATTACTAATTGGGCATTATTTCTTAACCTCATTTCTTATTTTCTACAGTAGCTACTGTATTATATTCATTCCTTCCAGAGAAGTAAATCCATCTCTATACACAGAACCTGCTTTCAGCAACTGCAGTTTGTTGCTTTTCTGACTGATGTTAACACTATGTCAGAGAGGTTTGACACTGGTTTCTAAAAGCAGCTCAAAACAAACAGCAGTGTTATTTAAAATGGTAGGAGTTTCCTAGTTTAAATGGTTTTTGGCTATAAATTGAAGAATACCTGTCATGGAAGGTGTTCTCAACAAGTTTGCACTTGAACATCTTCGTGGTTTGGGACTGCCCACATTAGATTTGGGAGTTTAACATGCAGGTGGCTGTTGTGTCAGGGATGAACCACGATGGACCCCAGGACACTGGTGGGGTAATGGGATATGAATTTTTTGTGACCTACGTGAAAAGTGCTGATAGAGAAAAGGATTTTTGATTGCAAAGAGACAAAATATTTCGTGATCTTTTGACAGAACACAAAATATTATATTGTCAACCAAATTAAGTGTTATATTTCAAAAAGTTTGTTCTAAATCTTTTGTTCATTTTTAAAGATCTGCTTTAAAATGAAAAATGCTATTTTGAACGAATCTATATTCAAAACTGAAACATTTCTTGTAAAATTCCCTCCTTTGACTGAAATTATTTGCCAAATTTTCAAATACTTTTAGCTTCCTGAAATGATAATGAGTGACAAATTTCCTGCTCAACAAATAAAAGCTTTTGCCCATCTCTTTGCCAAATACTTTGAAACTCAGCAGAAAATACAGATAATTGCACTTCCTGCAAGTTCATCTTTTTAATTAATTAGGGAGTAAAGATAGGCATGAGTCCCAAATCTGAACTGAGGCAGCCTGGGGTTTTTAGCATATTACAGTACCATGACAGAGATACCTCCAGGCTTTCTGGATTTCTTTTTTGTTGTTTTTTTTGCCCATAATTAAGGGCTAGAAATACTGTCTCATTTTTCTATTAACAAACCTGAGATTCACATGTAATCATGTCACTGGCTGTAGGTGCTGGCTTCGAAAGCTTAGGTATGTTGTGCTTTCCTCCTGATCTGGCTCTGACAATAGCCAAGATAAGTTATCCAAACAAATATTTTGTGCAACTGTCTTGTACAGTTACTTGCATTCTACAAATGAGCAGCCACATGAAATTTGTGTGCAATCAGATCAGCTCCTTCCATTCCCCGTCCATATGAGATATGGAAGATTTATGGGGATTGGGTGCTCTGCAGAAAGCTGATGTTCCTATCTGAGCATATTCATGCAGAGAAACTGGAAGTGGAAATCACACTGAAAGGATGGGCCTTGACTACAGTTCAGAAGTCTTCAGAAGATGGTTTTGCACTCCCTTGGGTTGGCAGGTGACAGAGGAGAGCACAGGGAATGATTCCTGTCCCTGGGCTTTAGCACTTGGTTAGCCAGCTGCAGCTGCACTCTTGGGTTTTCCACAACAAAGGGCAACCACATATTTTTGATCAGCCTTTTATTAACACTGTGAAAAAAACAAAAGTTGAGGTTCCCATGAGGAGTGCCACAAGCGTGAGTGCCGTGAACCACAGTCAGAACAAAATAGTTCTTGTCTCTGTGTAAGAATGGCTGCTCTTAAAAACCTCAGATTCAACTTTAAGAAATATAAAGAAATTTCAATTCATAACTACTTCATGTCACAGTAATTATATTTAAAAGAAAGTATTGTCAACCCATCCATCCCATAAGTTGGGTGTCCCTTTCACTGTTCCATTTCCAATAAAAGAGGAAGGACTGACCTGATAAAAAAGACCTTTCTCTATACAGGGACACTCAGAAATATGAACTAATTACTAGGCTGAAAGTCCCAAAGGCACTGGCTAAAAGCACATGTGGATCTAATACTTACCTTAAACCAGACACACCCATCCCACCACACCTATGTACACAGGAGTCCTTCTCCTCCTTTTGGCTGCATCGATGGGAAAGACCAACTCTAGCCTGTGGTTCAGTGGCTGCTCTCCAGGTTAGGAAGAAATCCTGCAGGAAGAACTCTGATTTCAACCCTGTAAGCTGGCAAGCTGTGGTTTCCAATCAGTTTTGAAAGCTTACTGCTACAGGTTTTAATGAGACCTGACAGAAGCCAGAGCCACAGGTGCATTTGGTTCACTCATTCTTTGGGCTATGCCTGTTACACTGTCAAACATCTTCCCCTTCCTATGTGCCTTTGTGGGGTGAGAGAAATGCTCATGTTGCATCCTGCTGCCTTTCAGAAATGAGAGAGCGAGCTCTTTAGGAAAGAGGGATCACAGCAAGGGAGGAGCGGTTTTAATTTAAAAATGAGGTGTAGGTCAAATCATAAATTCTAAAGCACGGTCCTGAACCGCTGTACTAAATGGAAGATGAGTGAGAAAATAGGACACGTGTTTGCTCTGTAAAAGACTGCCATTTTTATGAGATGCAACTAATTGCTTTTAACTCTCTGGCAAGCTGAAGAAAACAGATGCCTCCAAAACTGATGATGCTTCTTCCTTTTCCATGAAGGTATCCAAGAGAATCGTAACCTACAGTGTTACCATGCGAGCTGTGTTATCTCTGCAGCAGGATGCAATGGTGCTGATAAAGTGAAACTTCCCTAAGGCAGTTCTGATTTGTAAAGAGATTTAAAAAACAGTCAAGACACGAATAAATACTTGGGTGTATCAGAGCTGGAGTAATGGAAAAGGGAGTTTGACTGAAGTGTTCTATATGTACAAACAGCATTTCTTTTTTCTCTCCTTGAGAAGGAAACTGTAGAACTGAGTAATTACATTAGTGTGTTTTGTATTGTTCATAAAAGGTCCTGAAAAATTAAACATCTCTTAAGAGTTAAGTATTCTTCTATTAGACAAATTTATCAGGAAAGTAGTGGAAGTATTTTGTTTCCTCAACAGCACATTAGATTTCATTTATTAAGACACATCCATACTAAAGACCAAGTCTGTTTTAAGCATTTCAGATGGGCTTTAGTAATGGACTTGCTGACTTTTTCCTAAGCCATTTCAGGAGGTCTGTCTTTCTCCCAGGAAAAATTATTACTTCCCTCTAAAATCTGCCAAAATGATGCTGTCAGTACAAAAAACAGGTGGCCTGAACAAGCTTGGATGCATGTAATCTGAGGTTCCCCAAGGCCTCTCATATCTTTGCACAGTTAATCATCAGGTAGAGTTTGTTAGAAGGCCCTTGGGCATCTGTAGATGCTGATTTTAATTCCCAACTAAATGGGATCAGAGCAGTATGAAAAAAAAAAAGACACCCGCAAAAAATTAAAATCACAACCAATACATTTAGCCACTTTACATGCATCCTTGCTCCATGAGTAGGCTCTGTTATCCAATATCACCAGTGCTATTTTGTCCCCAGAGCTGTGCTCTTTTGAGGAGGCTGCTCTGAATTTCTAAAATGCTATTTGGCACATATCAACTTTATTGATGTCTGGCTTATGCCTTCGCATGCAAAGAAATACACCTTGAATGGGATTTGTTCTGCTCTAGTGTTAAGAAAAGCAGGCAGAGGTTAGATGATTCATGATTAATTCTCTTTCTGCATTTGACTGCATTAGTAAACCAGCAGTAAAAAATATATATAAATAAAAACCATAACCTTAAAGTGCCCTGCAAATTTTTAATCTCTCCTCTAAGGATATATTTCTGTGTATCCTAAATGGTGGTTCTAAGTAGGTAAATCAGCCTGTCAGCAGGACACAAAACAACTATCCCAAAATTCAACACTGAGTTTGATACCTTAGAGACAAGACCACCATCTGAGAATTTACAAAAGGTTAGTGAGAAATAAAGGCCAATATTCCACTGAGAAAGGTTACACGATGGACAGAAACAACAGGGAACCATTGGTTCAGCACTTTGTTCATTTTGCTTAGGTGAGAGGCAACAGAGAGATGATGATTTTGAAGAGAACTCACAGCTAAGGTACTAAGAGGGGTGAACCTTTCTTGATTTGTGAATTTACCCTCATACAAGGAGCTGGGTATTTTAAGACATATTTCCCAGTAGTCTAGATGTGAAAAATATCGTCAGGAAGAGTGGAATATTAGAAGCCAGACTAAATAAATCTGCGATGATTTTATTGCAAAGAATTCCAATTAGTTTCCAAAATATCTAAGTTGCAGAAGAATCATAAAATAAAATTTAAAAACCGTTCAATGTGAATGCTTCTGATAGCATTCTTAATCACACAGCTGCACTATTTAAAAACAATTCTGTAAGAAACTGGGGTGTTTTTTACATGATTGGAATATTCATAAATTGGTGAGTAGTACAACTAAATCTTTTCTAAATGAGATCCTTATAGATTTACAATGGATGTCTCTCTCAATGGAAGTTGCCATGGTTACAGCACAATTCTGCATGGAGCACACTTTCATCACAAATTGTTACACGTTTATATACAAATAGTTTAGGCACATTTTTCCAACTTTTTTTTAAATGAGAACTACAAGGATAGCCTTGAAGGAAAATTCCATATTTGCGCCTGGGCACAGTGATGGTCCAGCTGCCCTCAGAGTCATCAGATAATTCAGACTGGGGTAGGCCTCAGGAGGTCTCTAACCACACCTCCTGTTCAAAGCAGTCAGCTCTCAGATTAGACCAGGTTACCTGGGGCTTTTCCAGACGAATTCTGGAAACCTCCAAGGTTGGAAACAGCACAGCTTCTCTTGAGCAACAGCCTTGTGTGCCAGAGATGGTAATGCCCCTTGGAAAACTCTTCCTCCTTCCTTCCTGTGGCTGGGGTAGAAGGCACTTTTGTACAAACTGTTTTATGACAAAGACCTCCCTGACTTCTATCCAGCCAGCCTTGCAGTCCAGGCCTGCAGTGAGCCTCCCTTTTCACGTTCCTGCTCACAGTGTGAAGTACAAACAGCAGAACCCTTGCTCTGGTCCCCTTTCCTGGAGCGCTGCTCAAAGGTAATTTCAAAAGCATCCTTGTGTAAAGACAAATGTTTGCTGAGTGCTCAGTAGTCCTGCTGAGGAGGTGTTATCAAAACAAGTTTTTTCTTTATTACTCTGCTGCATTTTATTGCTCTGGCTGCATCAGAGTGCGCCAAACTTACTGAACAGAGTGGTAGCTCCTGTACAATCTCATGTCACAAAATGCCTGGGGTTCAGAGGTCGTCTTGCTTTCCAGTGCGAGTACTGGATGATTTGTCAATGTCTGAGGTAAAATTCCACATCTAACACCCATCTATCTCGTTTTGTTAAACAGCCTTCATGGTTGTCAGTGTCTGGGCAAGTCTATTTTAATAGGTTCATCTTAAAGTCCTGAGGATTAGTTTGGGTGAAGGCTTCATGCTATAACTTGAGGTTCAAATAGGAAATTTCCCATAATTCTACTTTATGATTCCAAGGAGAAATTGAAAACAAGGTAAAAAAAAACGAAAAGCTAGGATATCTTTGTTTAGAAAGTATGAAGCTGACAACTCTTATGTGATACTTTCATTAAGTGATTGCAATACTGCGGGAAGATATTTTGTTTGACTTTTGCTCAGTGAATTCCACCACCAGCAAGCCACAAGGAATGGAGTCACTCGATAAGTTTTCATTATGTCTGTCTGCAATGGACTGACTCCAGGTAGCCCAAAAATAGGCTTGTTGCATTGCCTTTTGAAATATGGAAAGTGTGAGGGGGATCTCTGGTGCTGTAGAGGGTGGAGAGTGGCAACATTTATTGGAGTGGACGAGTGTCCTTATAAAAGAGTAATACAAGGTTATTGCATTTACAAATTATCTGATGGCCTGCCAGTTGTTCAGTGCCATCTTGCTGGAAGCAAGCCAGTAATCCTCTTCTTCATTCACCCCTCCATGATATCTTTAACTCCTGTAATGTATTTTTCCATGTGTGTAGGCTCAGACATAGCTGATTGGAATATTACTTCTGATGCAACTCTGAGAAAGAGGAAGGACAATTTTTTTCCAACAGATTGATAAATTCAAAAATAAACCAGCATTTTAAATCACTGTATGTGATTCTCATGTGACTAATTTTGCTCAAGGCTTCTTGGCATGGTTTAGGAAACAAGGCACAACAATCTTTTTTTTTCTTTTTCCCTTACTGGTCCCTGATAAGTAACATAAATTAGAAAAACCTTCATGAAGCCTAAACTCTCCTCTGAATCTGAAATACGTTTCCAATATATGATTATTGATGGTTTAATTGCAAGTACATCTCAGAGGCACAAAGGAAATGGAAGTTTCCAAACGTACTGACATGTAATAGAAATCAGGCCCCAGTGCTGTCTCTGTCTACTACTAAACATCCCTGCTGAAATTTCTGCCTATTTACAAGTATGTCTACATCCAAACACTTGAGCATTTAATGCAAATTTTTATTACATAACTGCTATGAGGAACCCTGATCTTAATAAAGCCCTTGGAATCCATTTTGTCTCCGTTTAAGCTTTTGTTCCTCTTTAGGGTTTTTTAAAATAATTTTTGAAACATTACAATCTAAGGCTGCTTATCACTCACCCCAACTCCAGCAAAACCCTTCACTGTGTGAAACATGTTGTTTCCTACATGTCTGCACAGCACGCACAGCTCTTTCCTCATGTTCATCCAAAAAGAAACATTGACTTTTTTATTTGTTATGAGGGGTTTTCAAAACACACTCTGATCAGCTCTGTGAATGATTACTTCAAAGTAAAACTCTAAGCTTATTTAATGATCTCTCTGTTGAAACTATTGTTAATTGGCTCTGGTTCCTCTACTTCAATGTCTTTCAGAACCTTCCAGCAGGGCAGGGAGGATTTTACTGGAGTTATTTTCTTTATCATTCAGCAATTGAAAAATCTAATCATTACTAAAAATCTTCTGGGCTTTTATTAAGTTAGATCTGATTTATGTAATTTGCCATAAAGTTCATTAAAGACTTCATTAATTTTTCACCAATCTGTAACAGCCTTATCACTGCTGTTTTTATTAGCTGAGATAAAATTAACTAGGTTTGACTTTTTAAATTTGGGAGCAAGTCATTTACCTGCCCTATCACCACTTTCATGATAATTACATTTTGCTTTGTCAGATGTGAAATGGTTCTCTTCTTATCCATCAGTTCCAGTGATTAGTATCCCATATTTCAGACCAAATGCTTGTACTGACACTTTGATCTCAGCAGTTTATGTTCTCATTAGCTGACTGGATCTTTGGTCTTTCCCTTTTCCAAAAGAATCATTGGGTTTGAGATTTCTAATGTTAAAAAGACATGGAAAATTTCCATCCCCCTGCTGCTCAACCACGAACCCTGAAGGGATTGATGTCAACCTGGATTTTACTTGTATTTGTCCATCTGCCTTTCCTAGACCTCAGTGGTTCTTCCTTGGAACAACGAAATATGAAAATACTGCAGAGATATGTTTCATGTCTCCACAACCCAGGGTGTTATGTAAAATAGGATTTTTTAACAATTTTGTCTCCTCTGAAAATTTTTCCACTCCCCCATGCACCATCATATGTGCTATACCAACACCCATTTGCACTTGACTTCAAATGTCAACCAGTGATTTCCACAAAGATTGTCATGCCAGCACTTTTTGGAATGATGGACCCATTAATGGCCTGGCAGATCAGCTGGACCGTTCTGTTACATGGAGCAGTGCCCACCAAATTGACCAGATCTAGTAGGTCATGTCTATTTTCATGACCTATTTTCATTCAATAGTCTAAAAATGGCTACAAGAAAAGTATGATAAAGATATTTTCAAAGGAAAAATGAAGCCAGTACCCACTCTCTTTTTCCTCCAGAACTAGCGCTCCATAATAATTTCCTCTAAAATGTATCAATACTAATTGGAGAAGAAACATGATCTTGCAAGAGAAACTCTGTTTTATTCAGAATTACTTTTATATATTTCAGATTCTCTTCCTTGGTCGCTTTCCCTTTGCACTTCTATTTGATCGAGTAAAACTGCTGTGTAAAAGGTATCAGTGGCATTTGCAGGATAACTCTGAGCCTTCTGCCACCACGTTATTTGGAGTCCTTTGTGCCAAAGGAATGTTGCAATGCAGAGAGCAGAGCAACGCACTTGGTAGGCACAGGGCACGTTTGAGACATTCAAGAGAACTCTGTCACAGACACAATGACCTGACAAATGTGTGTGTTGTCTCTAATACCTCATGTTCAGTGGTTTTAATCCCTGCCTTTGTGAGGATTTCGATCAACTCTCCATTTGAAGGACTTCTGGGATGCCCAGGTGACTCAGGTTCACACAGTGATTTTAAAGCTGTGTCATTTGTATGTTTTTACTAAAGAGAAGGCATGCAGAGAGGCTAAGAAGGAGCCTTTGCACACATTTTAAACTCTGCTTTGAAGCAGGAATGTGTTCTGACATTTAACTGAGAGTTTATTCAGAGACATTTCCCTGAAAACTTATTTAGTAGCAAAAGAGTGAAAGCATCTCAGTTACCCATAATTCTGATTTTTCCCTCCTAAAGCTGAGAAACTGTTAATGTAGTTTATTTGTAACTCTGATGATTGTTACAAATAGTGCTCTCCTTCTGGGCAACATTTTTGATCTGAAGACTTGGAAAAGTCTGTGTCAGAACGGGAAAGAGAATCACCATCCTCCTGACCACAGTCTCTGGAGAGCCTCTGCTCCAAAATGCAAACTCTTCTAGTAGCTACTCATAATTCCCCACACATGAAAATTAAGTTAGACTTCATTTAATATCTAAATTAAAATATTTTGTTCTATTTAAGGTTCTTGGTTAATCTTTCTAAAGCTATTGTTCCAATTTTCAGGTTTTCTCTAAATTAGCAATATTTCCTCCTCAGATTTCTCCTAAGAGGAAAGCCCTGTATCTGCACCAAGCAACATTAACTCCAATGGGAACAGGAGCTTGCTCACATAGAATTCACAGCTTTGATGACAAAGGTTTAACCTTCTGATAGTGTTCATGCCAGATAAATTAACCTGCCTACAAGGAAATTGCAGAACTAGGATTTCTTATTGTGTACTTGATAGTTTGAATTCACAAAGATGAAAAGAAAACACAGAAAGAAAATGAAACAAATTACTTCCTTCCCTCCTCTTCTGTTTTATTGGAAGTGGGATTTTCTTTTCTGTTGTTTCATGACTTTTTCTAACTCAAAGGTAAAACAGTAATATAATTGAAATAAATTCTTAATGTCAAAGAATGAAAGAATCTGTCAGTCTGCAATGAAAAATAAGCAATTTTAGCTTTGCAATGGAAAGGCAATTAAATTCTTCTCACAAAAATACAGTTCAGGAACACTTTTTTGCAATCCCCTTTGAGCCTGATTGGAGTTTGAAGGCTGAGCACCTCTAAAATCAGAATTTAAAAGCTTTTTACTGGCCACCACCTTTTGGGATAGGGCATCTTGAGAGCCTGAAAAGCTGGAGAGAGCTGCCTGTGCTTTGAGTCAGTTTGCAAAGACATTCCCAAAGCTCAGGACAGACATGAAAGCCACAAGGGAGGAAACATCCCCACTGAGTGAGCAGTGCTGCTCTCTGGGCCCTTTCTGATTTATTGCAGCTCAGCATCATTTCAGCCACTGTGCTGCTGCAGTTGATCTTTTCTGATGGCCATAACAGGGCCTGTTGCTCACCAGATGTAGGTGAGGCTCTTTAGAAGTGTCCAGTCCTTTCTGATGTGCTCCACTGCCTGCCTGTGACTCCTGCTCCAGCTTTTCCAAATGCCTCTCAAGCTCCAACGTAGTTGAAACCTTCTGTTTTGCTCACAGATTCTTCTGTCACTGGGCTCCTGCCATCCAGACCAGGGAGGTTTGTTGCTCTTTGTTACCCCCAAACTACCCCATCAGTGCTATCTTAATCCCCTTCTTCCATCTGTTATTTCTGTACTTGAAAGCCCTCTGCCCACCCTCTGCCTTCAAAGAGACACTCCTCACTATCGCTGTTGTTGAAAATAGAGGCATGCACAGCCTCAAGCTGCACTTGTCAGCAAACTCCAGCTTGGTTATCTCACTTCTTATTTTCCTTTCCTCAAGTGGGTATTACGCAGGTGGAGATTTGAGAATGACCTGAGCAAGTCTCTGTTGGACACTTTTCCATGCCCTGCATTAATCTCTTATTTCAGCCTTACACTTGTCTTCCACACAGAATGACAATCCACAAAATTGCTTGCTCCTTTCAGTCAGGCACACCCACATACGGACAAGAAGTCCTTTAGGGAATATCAAAAATGTACAGATTATTTTGAAACAAGATACATAAAGTGTGGTCTCTCGTGGGAGCGGCTGTATGTTATTCACTCTGGTTGATGGCTTAACAGTACATGTTCTTTTTCCAATGAACACTTCATCCTCATGAAATTTTTGCTTGGCATTCTTCAACAGCCTTATGAATATTATAAAGTGTCTTCTACCAGCAGTACTCTTCTTGCATATTATTGCCCCTCTGATCAGTTCTCAATTTGGCAAATATCTTGCTCAGGACAACCATGCACTCTGTAATTCAGCTAAGAACAGCAGGGGAACACAGATCTGTCCCATGCACGTGTAGGTTTTTCTCAGTGCTTTCTATATTGCCTGTGTTCTGAATGTGTTTTGTGCTGGGTTGTAAGAGCAGAATTGCACAGGGCTTCCTGTGGTGTGAATTTTGTAAGAGTTAGCTACTCCCTGGTGAATGTCAATGCGTGACAATATTATATATATTCCATTAAGCAAAGGTGTTGTGTGCTGCCTTTTCACTTTCCACTACAATTGTCTCACTCAACTACAGTCAATTCTCATTGTCTATTAACCATAGTTGTCTCTAACATGTCTTATTAGACCGTCTTTTATTGGAGATTTAGAAGTTGGTTACATTACACAGCACCCAAGAGAGACAGTCAAAAAATAGATTCTCACAGGAACCTCCTCAACCATCAAGGAGAAATATCTTCTTTAAGAGAGAATTGCCAAATATACAAAACAAGGCAGAGCAGTATGCATAATGCTTTTCCAACAATATGAAAAGGAAAAATTATATGGTATTGAAGCTGTTACTCTTAAACTCCTTTTTTCCAGATGAATCCTTGAGAATTTTTATGCCTTCCTTTAAAGGCAATAAACTACATCATGTTTTCATCAGACTAATTTCTAATATAAGAACAAAATATTTGAGAATTAAAATCAATAAAAAATTGGTGAAGCCACCATTTGAATTGAATGTCAACACAGTGCATCATACATTCATTATGTGAACCACAGAGATGGTTGTTTTATTGGTGTTTGTCTCCTATGCACATTTTGTATATTTGGACCCAGTTTTACCTGTGAAAGCACACAATTTCATTTAATGTGTAGGCAGAAAAGAAGCTTGCATTTTTTGCCAGATCTATCTAGAAGCAGCATCACTAATATCTTTTTTTAAATAAGGCGGAAGATAGAGGGAGCCTTCAGGCCAGGAGTAGAGGTGGTTTTGTATTCAGTGTTACTTTTAATTAAAACAATTGTGACTCGTAATTGAAATACCTGTAACTTGTCACTAATCCTGGATTGGACATTAATTCTCTAGGGTTTTGATTCACCTGTTCTCTATTTATTATACATATATAGATAGATAGATATAGATATAGATAGATATAGATATAGATAGATATAGATATACATATTCATTGCTTATAATTCAGAAATAAATACTTAGCCCAGAAGTCTTAGTTATTAAAACAAACATTTTGTTAATTTTTTCTTACTTCTTATTTCAGTCCATGATATAAAAATACAGTTAAAATACTAGAACCTGCATTTTAAAATAGTTTTACATTTTGAATTTTTTTTCAGTGGGTGATTTTTAGTCTTTACGTAAGGTGTTAAATCTAGGAGGCAGGCAGGAGTTTTTGTTGCTCTGACTTAGTGTCTGGAGAGGCAGAGTCAGTATCTCCCACTGCCAGCCCAATGCATCCCTTTCCACTGTGAGTGGCAGAGACAAAATGCTTCACTCTCTGTACTGTGTTTAGACAGCAGTCTAAATCTTTGTTTAGATGGAGAGGGGCTGCTCCCCAATACCTGATCAGTCACTAAAACCCTCAGGCTCTGATGGTTTCAAGTTACTAATTTATGACAGGGATACTGAGGGAAGGCAGCTGGGTGAGATCAGAGGTGGAAAAATCATCCCTGCCACATTTGGGAGGACAAACAGGATACGGAGCCCTGATCTTTGTTTGGAAGGAACAGCAAAACTTATTTTTATAGACGTGATAATAACCGAGGAGCTGCCAGCTGGCTTTAAGGAAGTCTGATGAGGAGCTGGCAAAGCACTTGGACTACAGACTGGGAGATAACTGGGAGAAGAGGATAAGTGGGAAGCTAGTCCTTTTTTTCTCAGATCATTCAGAATCTGAGTTGTGTTTCTTCCCCCACCTTTCCACTGCCTTCTGTGTGTAGACTGGAAAAGATTACTTGAATTTCCTGCAAGAATTACAAATCCTATCTTCCTTCTGCAAAAGCACCTTTCAGAAGGCACTTTTGTCATTGGCGAGAATGTACTGGATTTTGGGTTGGTTTGGGTTTTTTTAATTTTAATTGAAGAGAAACAGCATATCAACATTTTTCAGACCAGCATTCTGCAAAATGCTGAGGTGCCTATTTTAACTGCTGTATTTTTTAGCAGGACTGTCATTTAAATATGGGATAAAAATAGGATACAGTCATTTAAATGCATTTTGTGACAGACGTTTTAATCCCTAATGCGTTATTTGCTGAACAGCAAGTAAAACAGTATCTGAGATTTCTGAAGATGTTACAGAAATAAAAAACCTTAAGAAAACATAAAAATAAGCTGCATTTTTAAATTCTGATTCACTAATATTTTGAAATTTGGTGCTGTGATCCCTAAGTGGATCCTTAACGTTTCCTGAGTAAACCAATGATAAATTCTATGGACAGAACTCAAGACTACAAGACTCTTTTTAAGCTAATGAATTGATGCAACTTGCAAATATTTTGGGAAATATGTTGCATATAGACATATATCTAGGTTTACTCAGGTCCTTTATTACTGAAATATTTATGTCATGAAGAAACTTGTCTGACTGTAAATGTAATCAAAATCTGGTACATTCAAATTACAGCTTCTCAGCTGAGTGTTATTTCTGTAAAGAACTACATCAAAACTCAGGTCTAATCTTAGTTTAGACCCAGATCTAAATTTCACATTCCTATTCATAATGTATTCTCTCCTTGGTGAATCAATCTCAAATCTGCAAGAAAAATGGATGATATTTTAAAGTAAATATTAATCACACATAGTACCCAGTGCTGTTGATTTTGAGAGCCCGTCTTTAAATTTGAATTTAAAAGTCCAGTTTTGAAATTCTGTCCTGTGATCAAATTGCTTCTCTGAGTTGTATTTAAATAATCAATCTGTATTCCATTTTTTGAGTTATAAATCATGGCTTTCAAAAGTAATATTTCCTCAAAAATTATGTAAATCCTTGTAGAGTAAATCCAAATCAACTGGGATTTGGTTAGATTTGCTTTTCAAATACCTCTTCTTTGTTCTTTGCAGCTAAAATGAGAAATATTTATATTTTCTAGTCTGCCAGAAAAATCTGGATTTTGTGTCCTGTAAGAGGGAACCTGTTTCCAACACACGAACCTCTCTCTGACCATGCAAACAGGAAGAGGTGCAATGCCCAAGTCAAGTTACCAGTTCAGGTGGAGGCAGTGGGAACTGGAATGTCACAGGAACTTCAAACTCATCTGCTCCCTCCCCATTCCCAGCCTGCCTCCCCTGCCAGCCTGGTTTCTCTGTCTCTGCTCCTTGCTCGGGTCTCTCCCAAGCTCTTGACCAGTTCTGTGCTCCTGTGAGACCTTGAGATCGGAGCACTTCTGCTCCCCTCCACACTTCCCTTTGCTCCTTGTCTCTTGTCTTGTTGTACCCCCGCACACGGCTCATTACTGCTGAAGTGCAGTCACATTGTTTATTTAGGATGATGTGGCAGTGCAGGTTCCTGCCCATCAGCACCGGGGCAACTCTGCAAGGCTGGCCCACAGAAAACAGAGCCAAGCTGCTCCAACCCTCTGCTGAAGGTCAAACGAGCAGTTATCCTGGAAAAGTTCTTGGGTCAGTTCGGAATTTCACCGTGGCACAAAAGACATGGCCTTATAGGAAATGCAGCTCAGGATTGGAAATACAGCTCCTTGATGTTCTGCTGTTGTAAAGCGCTGTGGAATTCTGCCAGATAGCTATGAAAAGAAATAGTAGGTTTCTCTTTTAAAGCAGGCTGTGAAAAGTACAGGAGATTATTCCAGCTATACAGCAGAGCCTGGATTTAAATTAAACAGTGACAAGCTGCATATATTTCTTAAACTCATTACAATTATTTAAAAACATGTGTGCTCTGGCTGGATAAGTCATGGAAAGCAATGCTCTGTCACAAAGGTACTCCATGATTAACATTGAATAGCTGCTTTACTAAGCACCTCTTGCTACTCCTGATAACAGAAGTAGCTGCTTACTATCCATTATACAATTATCAGGCTCTAATGCTTTTATAGACTATAATCTAGCTTTAGGCCTTTCCCCATTCATAGCTATGCCTTTAATTGAGTTTACTTAGGAAGTGAATTATGCAGTTGTCAGTAAAAAAACTGACAGGCTCATTTTTCTACTTCTCAAAGAGCTAGCCATGCAAACAGACATAATATCTGGCAGGATCTTGCTATTTGTCTGTCAGCTCCACATTTTATCTTCATTGTTTGTCTAAAATACATTCTCTCTCTGAAATAATTTTCAGGTTCCTGTGGCTTCCTGAAAGCTGGGAGAGTCTGTAAAAATGCTGTCAATGTGGTGTCCAACCACACAAACCGATCTGGTTGTTTTATTAGTCTAAATATTTTTTTAAAAAAAGGAAATTTATTACCCAAAGCAATTTATCTGGAGTCTAACAGAGCTGCTGTTCTGTCCCAGTTCTATCCAAAGAAGTGGTGTAAGCCAATCAGAGGAAGACAGGTACTTCTCCCTTTGAAGCCAATGTTGAACCTGAAAAAGGAGATAGAAAATATGATTTTGTCACTGACTCAGGTTGAAGTAATGCAGAGCTAAAAGGCAGTTTCTGGTCTCAAGGAACTTTCAAAAGAAATAGTAAGAGGGAACTTCTGTTGTGCAAAGGGAACTGCACAAACTCAACCTACAGTCCAACACAGGCTAGCAGAGATTGCTGTGTTTAGTCTGCTTCTGGATGGACAGGGAGCTGCAGCAAAGGGGGGCACGTTCAAAAAGTGGCCATTACAAGAAATCGGAGGGATAGTAAAAAAAAAAGTTAAAATCAGACATGGCATAAGTCATCTTTCAAATGCTGATACCCCAGTGCATCATCAACAACACAGGCCAGCACTGAGGATGATTCCACAGTCTAGAAAGCCTTTAACAGTTCAGAAGGTGACAGACAGGTGTGATGTGACACACAGAATGAGACGAAGTAGAGGTGATAATTTTCCACCTCTCTTACAAGGCTGCACTCCTACAGATGTGTTTGTCACTATGAAAGGCATTGCTCTTCTTCAGAGTGGAAAAGTCTTTTCAGCTTGGTACTGCCCAGGTTAAATCACTTGTGTGCTTCAGATGGAAGTTTACAAATAAAGCCCAATGAAAGCAGAAGCAGACACACATTTCCTGGAAAATATATATATAATAGATTGGAAACCAGTCTCTGATGTTTTCAAACCCTTAAGTGCTCCCTCATATTGCAGTAAAGCTGAGGGGGGAGATTGAGAGGTGCTGTAAGTGGCTGTGTGTCGCTGGTGCTGAGATGGTAACCTCAGATGGTTGTGCCAGAACGGGGGAGCAGCCAAGGTTTCAAACCAGCACACAGAGCAGGTCATGCATTGACACTAAATCAAGTGTTTGACCCTCGTGCTCATGAAAGAGGAAAACTTCCTGCTGGTGAAAACTTACTTATTGCACTACAGGCCCAAGTTCTGCTCTGCTCAGCAAAAAATCATGTTTCAGTCTGTATCAGCTTCCAGCAGGTGTTTATATTTATTATTTGTATGTTTTGCAAAAATATAAAGCCAATATGAATTTTGGTACTTAGTTTCCTGAATGGCACCATAATGCCATTAAATAAACCTGTTTTCACCAGTGCTTTGTCTTCTCCGAAATTATTTTCACAGTGTTTCATAATTGACTTAAAAAGCATTTCCACAGAGATACAGTATAACTAACAAAAAACCTTCATTTCATATAATCTCCTGATTTTTTTGCAAGTGTGACTGGCACTCTTAACACTTGCCATAATAATAAGAAGAACCTTTGTTTTTCAGGGCACTTCTAGTCCAAAATGAGAAATCTCAGCTCCTGAAGAGTTTTAGAAATATTTTATTTTCTTACAAACTTTTAGACAACAACACATTACAAAAACCTGCTATTTTCTTATAGTGTGTGTGCCTTTCTGAGTGCCCATGGCAGTTCATCTGGCTAACCATGAATGGTAATTAATCACACCAATATGTTCATCATCATGTCACCTGCTTTCCCTTTTAATTGCAGGTAGCTTTCCTGAGCAAGGTAAATTTACATATATAAAAATTCTAGAAATTTCAAAGCATAATAGTTCCAGACACTGATTTTTTACAAATCTACTTATTCTTTTGACTGTAAATAATAATAATAGTAATAGATATAGTGCTCTTGACATTATTTCCTAAATAAAGGTGAGTGTATCTGGAATATCTTTTCAGAATCAGTACATGAAGTGCTGCTCTAATGAGTCAGAGAGCAGCAAAATATTGTGGTTCATTTTACTCAAGCAGTGCCTCAGCTCATAATTAGCATAAATTTGGTTTAGACAGCTAAATGAGGTTGCCTCAGTATGGCTAAAACCAGAATGCAGTCACATACAAAACCACAAAAGAGTAAAAGTTTGTTACCTAGGGTATTCTTTGTTTTTACTTCGTGCCATTGAACTATGCAGGCATCCAAGAGCACTCAAGTGTGATCATTGAGTAGTATTGAATATCAGTAACTTGGGAGAAACAGAGAGAAATATGACCTTCAGAGATACAGAAAATTTGCATAAACCAATAGTTTCTACAAGATTTTTTTTGTGCTACAAAACACCAGCAAGCTGCAGATCTAGATATGTTTTTATTATGTAATGATGAACATTAAAAATTCCATTATCAGAGCTAATAGCTTTGTGGTGGCTAAGGCATGATCAGAATATGCTGTCTTTATTGTCTGTATTAATGTCATCTTTCCATTTGGTGACAATACTAAAACCTTCTTTTATTATGAGATTAGGCAGATTTGACTTGGAAGATATACACACACTCTGATACATATGACATTGTTGAAGGTGCTTTTTCCTCCTCAAGTTTAAAATGTGTTTTTCCCCAGTAAATTGCCTGTGGTATATACATTTTTGTTTAAAGCATGTCGCTGCTTTTCTTCTCGGAGGCAAAATTGCTGGGCTTTTTATTTTAATTTCCTTTTGGATAAAACTAATCTATATCTCCTAGAGGCACAAGAAGCTCTGAAGTGGGATTACTGGTGAAAATTCTTCTGGAATGACCTTCTTTCCAGAATAAAATTAAAGTTTGAGGATTTTGTATAAGAGAGGAGGCACCCTGCTGCCACATATCTTCCTCTTGCTGCTTTGCACAAGCATATAAAAGTAATATTCCTCTAACTTTGTTTTCTGTGTATACAGACTTTCAATCCACACAAAAAGTCAACATAATTTTAAACTCAGTTTTTCAGCGAGAACAAGTACTGCACAATTTTTTTTGATGTGTCTGGCATCCAACACTATTCACCAGCAGCTAAGCCGCAGACTTTCGTAAGCCAGAGGAAAAAATAAATAGCTCGAATCTTTCACCTTTGAGCAGAAATCACTGGGAAATCCAGCTATTCCCCTCAGCCCTTCACAAAGGAGGTCCAGAGAGGTTCAGTTCTTTTTCTTTCTCTAACTCACCTGCATGGAGCTGTTGTTGCAAATGATGCTCTGTAAATGGCAGCAGTGCAGGAGCAACAAAGCACAAGGAAAGAGTATCACTTTAAAATGCCGCTGGAAACTGAAATTTATTAGAACCCCATTGAAGAGTATGACTGAATGTGAAAAGAGAGCTGGTGGTAGAAAATTAGCATAAGCACAGTTAAGTCACTGTACCAGAGGCAGTGGTCTCTGTTTATGTAAGAAATATGCTCTCTGGAGATTTTTGCTTCATCTTAATATCCTCAGTGGTGGCTGCTAAAATGTCACCTTCTCTCTGCAGAGCACCAGAAAACTGTCTTTTCTTATCAGACTCTAATTTGGCAACAGTAATGCACACACACGACTTCTAGGCTTGATTATTGCAATCCATTGCAGCCAGGAATGAAGCCATTTGCCTTGAGACAGCTCCAGCTGTATCAACCCACTGGCTCAGCAGCCGGAGCAGCCAGTTCCCTGCCATCGATTCTGCCCCCATTCCCTGCCCTGCATCCCTGCAGTATCCACAATCCAATTCCAGGCTCTCATCTTTTCAGTGGGAGTGGGCTACCTAACCAGAGCCATCCCTGAAGCTGGCACTGGCTGGAGCCTGTGCTGGCACCAGCTGCTGGGCATTGGGTGAGGATTCTCTCCTGGAGAATGAGCTGACCACTCCCTCACAGATGGGTTCTCTCCACCAGTTTTCCAAGCCAGCTCCTGGATTCTCTGTCTACTCAAACCACCCACTGAAATGAGGGTGATTTGCATGCACTCAGGATGATCAGATTCCCAATCTCTTTCTTCTGGAGAATAATATTTAGTTAATTAAGATGCTGAAATAGAATTGAGGCCGTTATAGTTATTATCTAAATTATTATTATATGTCAATATTTTTATCTGAAAATAGTGTCTTATGGTATTTGGGTTCTTAAAATTCTGTGAAAGTGTAGCTTGCCACTGTTACTATACAAACATAGATGCTGTGATCAGAGACTCACGAGACTGAACTTGCTGAGAATGGACCAAAAGCCTCTGATAATAGCTAAAGGCAGATGTCTAGGCAAGAACATTGAAACCAAGTAGGAACACAGGGACAGTTTCTGTGATATCCTTTCCCAGTTTGCTATAGTCTTTTCCTTAGGAACTTCCTGAAGGTGTTGCCCCTACTTTTGAACTTAGTAGGCTTTTCTTATATATCATTGTTTGAGTAAATGGTTGTGAACAAGTAGCCATTCTCCTTGCCAAACAAACACAGGAGAATAACAGGTGTAAGCATGGGACTGCATTAGTGTTGTAAAAATAAAACTGAACAGTCACCTGGTCTGCAGCAAGCCAAACAGAGATCAAAACTGCATTTTGTTTTCTTCGTGCTGTAGTCTCACATAGGTTAGCTTTCTTAAGGAGTGGAAGCTCTATGACAGTTCTCAAATTCTTTCCTAGGAAGGGACAGCAGTGAATATATTGATCCTGGTTACACACATGGTTCAGCCAGGCTGACACCAGAGCAAGAGTCAGGTAAGCATTGGGTACAGACACTCCAAACCCCAATTTGTCAGCAACTAAGGAAGAATTTCCATCAGAGTTCTATTACTGGTCGTTATAGTACCCATACACAAATACCATCTCTCAATGTACTGCTTAAAGCAGGAATGCAGCACAGCTGTACTGGATCATGCCAAAGGTGATTTCTCTTCCATCTGTGATGCCAAGGGAAGAATGTAGGAATAGGCAGAGTTTATGTATATGTACAACTACTATTTCCCAGCCTGCAGTCATCTGCACTCCTGGGGCATTTTGAGATTAGCATTGTTTTGACAAATATTTCCCACTCTTGGAGTCCTCTATTTTGAGATACAGGCACTAGAAGGGTACTTCACTCCATTTGCCTTTCTGTCACTGAGCATCAAGTTGTCCTTTTCACACAACTGTCACAACACCAAGATTTCTGAGTCAAAGTGTTCAGCTTGGAACTCATCATTCCACGCATGATGTACATCAGATGCACATCAGATGCATCGTTTATTTAATTAATTTCCATTTGATTTCAGCTGCCATTTTATTTGCCCAGTCACTCCATCTTGTAAGTTTTAGCAATTCTGGCTGTGGTTTCGCAAACGTGCATCTCAGGACAGATGGGAAGCATTGCATGGATACAGAATATGGGGGGGAAAGTCATAGGAGAAGTGCAAACACAATTAAAACAAAGTGTGTTTCATTTCATGAAGCAAACTGGGACAGTGCAAGAGCACCAAAAATATTCAACAGATTCTGACTGATTTATTGATAAACGGAGAAGACAGTTTATGCAGCATTACAAAAGGAGTAGCTGTAAATCACTCTTTGGTTCAGCTTCTTTTTAAGCAGTAGCACAAATAGTTAAGCAAGAATCTGGTAAGAAAAATTCTGAACACATTATAGGAAGAAACACTGGAAATCTGGTGATTTTACCCACTGTCCCATTTTACCCACTCCACAACTACTGAGCTTTAGATTGCTTCTCTCCAAACCTTTGGACGTTCTTCTATTTCTAATTTTTCTACTGGTTGTAGAAGAAATACGTTTTAATATTTTAAACTCAGCCTTTTAATATTGTAAACAATTGTAGAAAGCAAGCAAAGGCCATACAATGGGATCTCTTTTAAAGATATTACTGAACTTTTACAGGAACTAAGCACGCTGTAAATAACTCCTTGGAACTGCAGCCATTAAAGGCAACTGCCTATCACAAAGCTTGGACAAACACAGTTCTAGGAATATTGCTTACTTTTCACTGTGCAATTGGCATTTCTTGGAGCAAAGATTTTCAATCAGTAATCAAGTAGAAATGTTACTGTGATCCCAAACTCCTCAGCTATTTAAACATAGGTACAGATGCTCAAGTGAAACATGAATTATCTCTCTTCTTCAGTTGGACAGGCATTATCACACACAAGCAGGTTAAAAGTCTGTTTGCTCTTTGGCCCAATTTTAGGAATTGCTGGGCCAGATCTAGTGCAGCATCCTGGCAAAGTCTTGTACAGTTTATTCCCAAACCATCCTGTATTGAGGCAATAATAACACAAGGCTAGGCGAGGCTTCAGCTTGAAGGATAAGACTGCAGCTGTGGAAAAACAGCTGTTTCATCAATGTCTTCCTTCCAATGTGGCTGACACAGAAGAGAAAAGGGTGTGGGATGCTGAATGCAGAGACAACGTCACTTGAAAAAAAAGCTGAAAAGTATCAAGTGTTACCTAAAGCCACTAGAGAAAATCGAAGTGTATTTTAAAACATGCAGACTTACCTGGGTGACTGGATTTCCTGCTGAATGCTCTGTAGAGATGCTTGGCCACAAGATTTCCTGGTTCATCATAACACCTGGGGTAATTTGTTAGGTTTGCCACTTATGTTGTTAATCTGAAAGCAGTGTTCCTTTAAATCCATAAAAGAAATCAATATCCAGAAGGCTTTTCAAGGCTAGAATATGATGCAGTTGTAAAGCAAAAAGAGGAGCAGCAGCATGAATGACAGCTTTACTAAAACATTAGGCTTCACCTAAGGCCAAAATCATGTATAAGTGGAATAAAATTGCCACTAATGATCTTGGTCATTAATGTTTAATTATGCAGTTCATTATGTAAGGTTATTATTGTAAAGGATTTCATTAGTAACAATTAGAGTACCTCTCTTCTAATTTATATGCACCTGTTCTTAATTACCATGGTATTGAAATCAATACTGAAAAATGCTTAGGTACTTTGCATTCGACATAATGTGCTGTACATAACTAGGATTACAACACCTTCCAGTTATTAGCCGACAATCAAGTTAACTTAACATCTGCTAAAATATGTTCTCTTTGTTCTAAAATGAGGTCAAATCATACTGCCTGTAAAATCTGAGTTCCTTAGCAAAGGCAGAAGTTATCAGAATGTTTATGTAATCGATATTTGTAAGCTGTTTAAAAATAATCTTTTCTGTTTTCTGTTGTTTTTAATTTCTTCATTCTATAGTCTCAGTCACTATTATATACCACTGCTATATATAGTATACATAATATCACTGCTAAGTCAGCTTTCTTGGCATGCATTACCATAAGATATCATGACAGAAAGAATTGCTAGGGATAATAACTATGTGCCAACAGGAGGATAGCAAACCCCAGATATTTCATGTGAGACAACACACTAGAAGCCCATCATCAATTCACTTCTCACACATACTGGTTCAGCTTCCAAACCACCTCTTATTCTTGTAATTTTTCATACATATCTAGACATTCTATATGGAAAGTCCGCTTTCTAAAATATTTAAATGTGTAATGGTATTTTCTCATCCAATTAATGAAACTGTTCCTTGATATGTATCAGTGATTATATTTGACAAGCAATCCTTCAACAAGTAAACAATCCTTCAGCAAAGCATCAGTGAGGTTTTAGAGCTGAGCCCTAAAATTGCTCAGATACAGCAACAAGCACAGGAGTAGAAAGAGAACCCTCCCAGTTTCTTTCTTTCCTCTGGCATTTTGGTTTTGAAACCCTACAGCCCACTGAGATTTCAAACACGTTGTTTAAAGCCAATAAAGCTAAAAACGGTTTGTGTTAAATGGAACCCCAAGCACGCTGGCCACCTGTAGGAAGCCTGGCGTGGCTTTTTAGATTGTATCTGGTTCCTCAACTGCCCGGCATGCTCCAGGCAAAATGTGGCCTAAGGTGTCCTCCCAGGTACCAGACTTTGGTTTAATCTTAGGTGTACTTGAGTCAGATCAACCACACTGCCTTTATTTTCCTCTCTTCCCTGGCCATCCTCCCACTTATTCAAGCTGCAGCAGCATCAGAGCAACGGCTCTAAGTGATGAATGGTCTTTAAAGCACCTAAATCTGATCAGATCCATGTGGTCACTTGTGTTCTAAGCCAAAGCATCTTGTCATATGCCTCTTGCACATAATTCACAGTATGCTCTTTCCCTCTAAAAGGAAAAACAGGGAAAGTGAGGAAATATCATAGCACCGATGCGGTTGCAGGGAATAGTCTGCACAGCCTTTTCAGCACTTAAAAAAACCTGACCCATGATACAGTAATACAAAGAAATAACAGAATCAATCTATTTTTCATAGGAACACAAACAAAAGTTTATTACCAGTTATGACTTACAGGCATGGTATGTCTATAAAAACACATAGTGTCTTTTTTACATGAGAATGGAGTTCTCCAGCACATTCTCTTATCCAAAGATTTTCTTCCATGCTCTCAACATTTGCTGGCATTTCAAGATGACTCCAAAAATTTTGCCTGTGAGATTTGCAGGGTGATAGAGGGCGAAACTGTGTTCACAGGATGAGTTTAGCTGGAGGAAACTTCAAAGAAAAACGGACTGATGTGGCAAGTACATGAAAAGCACGAGAACAAAGCAATACTCTCAGTTGTGGGGAAGTTAGGATTTGGATCTGAACACTTTGGACTTAAGTAAACACTAACAAACCAAATTAGCACAGGCAAACAACAGCTAAGGTTTGCTTCTAGTGCAAATTAAAGGCTATTCTTTAGGGTTTTTTTCTGAAGTATGACTTATAGATGCTCCATTTGCAAGCCATATCTTAATTGCATTGCTCTGATGTTCTGGCTTTGTTGTGTATTTTTAAGCATGAAGCTGACAACCCAATAGCGTTCCTCTAAAATGTTTATTTAAATTATTGTTTTGCATCAATTTCCTTAATTATTTTATTTAAAATAGGCATTAAAATGAACAGTCCAGAAATATCACTTTGTTCAGAAGGACGATATCAACACTGCAGAAATATCTGCAATATAATTACATTGTCAATGTATTTTAAATTTTGCAGGTTATTGCAGTTTATCTTCACAGAGAAATACTCTAGATAAAAATAATTGCCAGATATAATCACAGAATCTACTTAAGTATCTTCCTCAAATGTGGTAAATGTTGGTTTAGGGCTTGGTTTAGTGCTTGTGAAAGACTAAGGAAGCAAAGCAAGTAAGATCCTTACACTAGATAAGCATTCCAGCTTTTATCCTCCAGTTCACCAGAGACCAGTTGTTTCTATTTCTGGGACCTTCCTGCATAAACTGCTACTTATATTGGATGTGTAGCACTTTTGTGACATGCACAAATTACATATCCTTCTCCCTTTCCCTTTGTACAGAATCCCAGCTTTGTGATGCAGGACAAGGCGTTTGTCTGGTTTGGGATCAATCACTAAGGCTCTTTTGCTATAAAGTGATTGGAATTATTCATTAATCTTCCAGACCAGTAGTTTTGTCTTTCATGAAGTGAAATTGATTTCCTTATCTGAGCTTGTGAAGAAGTGGAATGTGCACCTTTCCTGATTCATAGCTCAGGATGGACAGTAACGGAGAAGCTTTGAAAGCAGCAGGTTTTGGGACCCCAGAAATGACAGGTCTTCCCTGATATTTACTCATGGGTGGGCTACATATTGCACTAGATAGCACTTTGAAAAGCAGATTTTTAAATTTGGGGAGAATAAATCCTTGGGGAGCACTAGCTTTTCTACAGATTTGCTTTATTCATTCTCTGCTGGAGAGCTTCATGACAGTTTATAGTGCACAACAAATCTCTTTGGTTGCAAGAGGGGTAGATTTATTCCACCATATTTGAATCACCTGGGAGAAATAGAAGCAACTTTGAGCTGAATTACTGAGTAATCTACAGCTTCTTTTTCAAGGACCAGCAGACCCAGGAACAGACAGCATTTCCATCAGGATCTTACCTTTTTTCTGGCCAGATGGTAGCAAGAAGCATTGGAAATCTGATTAATATCCTGTGGTGGTTTTACCAGCTCCCTGGTTACTGGCCTTTCAAACACTCCAGACTTTTTGAGAGTCTTCTGTTCGTAATATTAATACAGTTGTACCTCATATCCCTTTGGGCCACTACAAAAAGGGGTCAAATCATGGTTCTCTGCTTTGATTTAACTGAAGATCTGTGGCATTTTCCTATCTAGAAGCTAACAATTTCAGGAGCTATATTGTTTCCCATTCCTTTCCAATGTAGCCGGGGAATGACTGTGCAGTCCTTGCACAACCACCAACGCAGATTCTTGAATCAAAGCCTGAAAAAGAGGGTCTGTATTACTTTGAATTTAGTCTAGACTTTTACCTTTCATCCACAATCTACCCATCTACTTTGCAGTAAAAATGCAAATCATTTAGGCCTAGAGTATAATTAGAGTTCCAGACCTAGATTCCAGTCCCCTATGGCTGCTGTTTGACTAATTTCTTTTTTTGTCCATTTTTCTTTCCACTCAGAAGATACTAAAAGTACTGCATTAATGTCCTATGGACAGAAAAGAAACAGAGATAAATCAGCTACGTATACCACAGTTATTCCCTGGTCTGCAAAATAATTGCCTTGAAAGCCATTTTTCTTACTGCTTGCTCCTACATTCAGAACTGTCTGCATTAATAACCAGGCTTTGCATCTTGGTATTACTATAGCAGGGCATAATCTCTTCTACAGTAAAGTTTACCAGTCATGGTCAGTGCAAAGATCTTTTTTGCAGGTTCTGCCCACACGGTTTGTTAGAAGAAGGGCACAGGGAGTGTAACTGTGCGTGTATTGCACCAATAAACAGAGCACGGAATACGTGCCTCTAATGACAAAGTATCAAACCCCCAAAAGAGCAAACCTGTAACATAGACATTTGATGGTTCTAAATTCTATTCTTTATTTAAATTACGTGGTCCTTTATCCCTTATAAATACTCATGATTACAGTGAGATAAACATTTTGCAGAGGTGTTACCCAGCAGGTAGTGGTGTCACAGTTTATGAGTGTGTCCAGCAGCTGGAATAAATACCTGAAATGTAAGTCAGACACTGGAAAACTAAAAGCTTCAAAAGCGGGTTCTCACACAGCTTGGAATTACAGCACTGGGATCTCTGACCCAATTGCAATTTGGGATCTCCTGACACAGTGGTTCTTCTGTAATTTTTGATAGCATCAGCAGGACTTAGCTAAGTATGCAAGGAAGGAGTCTGAAATAAATACCCTTCGTGTTCAACACAGCCAGAATATGAAGGTCACCTCAGGGAAAAGGAAATTAATGTACGCCAAGAACAAAGGGCCAACACAAAATATAACATACTATTATCCCAACCCACAATGCTGTACACAGCTTACTGTCAACAAATGCTCAGAGAAACAAGAGAAATTGAGTGAAATCCCCCTTATCATAGCTGTTTGGAAAGAAAAGCAACTGGAAACAAATGCATTCCACCAGGGAGAAATCTCAATCTCCTGTGAAATGGCTGACAACTGATTTGTCCTAGACCAGGGCACAGGAGGAGAACCATAAACAGATTAAAATTTTTACAGTCTGTATTTACCTATTCCTTTGATAAGTGTTATTCATCTCAATCTTATTATTATCACCAAATCTACTATGTGTAGTTTTTAAAGTTATAAGCTGATGGTGTGCTAGATGGAGTTTGAAGGATCTGTTAAAATCGCAGTAAATGAAGAAGACCTGAAAAGCATGAGGTTATAATCAGTAGTGCCTTTTACTGGATTACATTTTATCTTCTTTTATCACATTCTTAACTGACTTTTAAGTCGTGGTAGGACGGCTGCAGACTTGGTCCCCACGGGACACACAGGGTACCCAGTGCCTGAGGCATGAACTCATTCGAGTCTGCAGATAGAGGAAGGCTGAAGCAACTGTGCCATCCAAAAGGCCTTGCCCAAATTCCTATCAGAAGAGAATTGCACGGTTAATGAACCACACTGAATCTATATGAAATTTCAGAGTGCTAACTGCTTAACCTCAAAAAATCATGATTTGGTCATCAGTTCTGCAGGATGAGTGAGAAGGGTGCTTTTGGCCGTACTTTTGAACAAAAGAACAGATCAGTTGAGAAAATACAATTTTGGTACTTCCCATTTGCTTTGTCAGCCTAATGGAATCAAGATAAAATGAGGTATTAAACATCATTTCTATGGGGCTAAAGTGGAAGGCCTTTATTGTCCAAATGCCAGCTCTGAAAGTGAAGGGAAATCCAACCAAGAGTACAAGGTAAATTTCTGCACAGAAAAAAAATCAATGAGCTATGGCAGTTGTCTGAAAACTTTATTAGTTCAATGAATCACATTTATATAGACACTAATAATTACAATGTAAATAAGGCAGTCAGAGTAATGTAAAATAGCCCATCATACAATACTCAGTATGTCAATGTTATTACCATAGTGTTACAATTACTGAAGTTTAATAGAGAAATATAAGACACACACAGAAAGTAATTGAGATAAAAGAGCACAGTAAATTGGTATAGTACTGCAGAGAGTGATGAGGCACACTTATTAATTTCAACAATTACAAACCTACAGAGCAAGTTCTACTTCTCTTATCCCAAGGAATTATTGTGTTAAAGCAAATAGCCCACACTCCTAATGGAATTCCCCTACTTCATAAAACTGGAAGGTTTGTTAAACATCCCACCTGGATTTTCCGCAATGCTGTGCTGCTTGTATTTGAGTGTTTCTTCTGCAGCATTAATTGCAGAGGGGGAAATTCCTTGAAGTGCTGTAGAATTTCTCTGCACTTTGAAGTGTCTGTCGTGAGAGTGGCAGACATGCCATCAGCCTGCCTCAAAGCTAAGGACCTCCACAGTTTTTTACAATAAATAAACTAGTTCTTTTTGTGTTCCCCTTACTCTAAAAATACCTCTCTGTTACCATCCCTGAAGTTAGCTCATTTAGTCCTGCCCTTTTGAGTAGCTTCTTCAAAGGGAGGTAAAAAAAAAAAAATTGACTGGCTGACAAAACAGCATTAAAAAAGAAGAGAAGAAAAAAAAAAGGAGAAAATAATCCAGTAATATACAGTAGTGTTCAAACTTCTACATGGCAAGGAGAAAAGGTAGGACAGAGGTTTTGCATAACCAAAACAATTGCCATAATAAGAAACAAATCAAATCCAGAGAAATACTAAAATTCTAGCAAGAAATTCAGACTGGCGGCACCTTGGCATGATTTATATCAGACATCTCCCAGAGAATTTCCATTGGAGAGGGACAGGGAGAGGCTCTGCTTGTGGTCTAAGGAACAGAGGACTACCTGCTCTAGTTGGTTTTGGAAGTCAGCTGGATGAGATTTTATGATTAATCAGAAAATGCACAAAATGAAGTGCCTCTGTGGTAGGATATCCAGCAAAAACCTTGCTGAGTTCCTCCTTGCTGAACTCACACATCCTGGGAGCTCTCCCACTTGTACAGGTGACTATGACTTGTCTAACAGCCCCATAAAAACTATCTGACCTTATTATACTACTGGTTTGTGATTAGTTACCTGGTCTTAAAATAGTATGAAAAATTAGGGTGACCTAATTTTCCACACAGCCACAACATCCAGCAATTAATTCTTCTGTTCCCAAAACAATATTTCCTCCTGCTAGTTGCACAGGTGTTCTTTCTGCAGCTTCTTTTTCATGCCATCTTCCTTAATCCCAGAGGGCTGCAGAGGATTCTCAGCCTGACTGCTCCACAGAGCAGCAAAAGCCTGAAAAGAAAGCATAAGATTTAGTGTCTCAGCTGGGGGCCAAGGGAAAAAATAAATATGCAGGTAGCCTGAGATGCTTCAATGCTTTTGATGAATGAAATTGTCCTGTGAATTAAATGCTTTCAAAGAGAGAAGGAAACCATTTTTTAAATGTTTGCAAGTTCAATTTAGTAATTAATACTTTGCATAGATATTACTAGGGGAACAGTTAAAGATGGGTGAGGCCGAAAATACCTGTTCTGAATTTGAATTTTCACAAGCAATCGGAAGAACAATTAGAAACCGTAATGTGCAAGTGATAACAGCTTGAAAATTCATTAAACTAGAACCTCAAAATCTTTTGATTCGCAGAACCCCTTCAGTATTGTATTTAATGACTTCTGCAGCATTCTTAGGATTTACAGTTTGAAACCTTTAGACTCTGGGAAAGATCAAAGGTTTGTGCCTGTTTAACAGTATCACCTATGAGTCTGAATAGAAGGAAAAAATATGTAAAGCTGGGAGAGGGAATTACTGCTGGGACATATGTATGCATTTTCCTGCCACTGTAGGAACGTATGGATTATCAGTCTGGGTCACTTTGTCTCTGGAAGAAATTCAAGAATTCACCTACACGCCTTGTTTTTCCAGCTGCTTTTCTTCAAAGGTATCCAAGTGAGTTCTGCCAGCATAAATCTTTCCATGAAAGAGTAGCATCTGCATCCTGGCCCATAATACTCACAGGCTGCTTCACAGGAGATGAGGTGTCCTGTCTGACGAGGTGAAGGAGCAGTGTCAGTTGTATGGCTCCTCTAAAAATTGTATCCAGGGTGAGATATTTCAGGAACACCAGAAAAACTTCTTCCTCTTATAAGAGGTGTCTTTATGCTTCTCTGCATCAGCTTAACTAGCATGTGATAGCACAAGCTGCTACTGATAAAGCCAGATCTGTCATATGAAAAACTATAAAGCACTAATTCAAATGTATGCTTATATCTCCTTTGGTACAGACCAATTCCTAGGGTTTAATAGAGTAAAATAAAAAGTAGAAATATACTTTATATTAAAACAGATTCAAAGTAAAAAAAAAAAAAAAAGATATTAGAGTTTCTTAAAAGAGCTATTTCAAGCTTGAGAGCATTTTCAGAATTGCATTTCAGATACTGAAAATCCAAATTTTTTCACACTGGTTCATATCTAAAAGGGATATAGAAACCTTGAAATGTTTCATATGATGGAAATCCTTTTCCCCCACTAGTAATACTTTTATCTTTCATTCCTCCCCCTGCCCCACTCCACCCCAAAAAAACCAAAACAAACAATAAAAAGAATCCATGATGTTGGTCATTGAGGTATTCATGTAAAAATTTAAAAGGAACCTCAGCTTTTTATAATATCATTATGTATGAATTCCCTTTAAAGTCTGATCCAGTATCCACTGACTTCAAAGAACAGACCTTTTTTGGATGAGACTAGTCACTGAAGAGTTTGGATGATATTAGTCACTGAAATGCAGATTCTGTGTTACCAGACTCTCTGCCTATATTATGACTCTTAGGTGAAGACCCCATTATTAGCTTGAGCCCACAACAAGCTTTACAAATTACCATAGAATTATGAAGTTACAGTGGTATATTATCCCTTAAGTGTTCAAATCCCTTCAAAATTCTCTCTCTGTTATTATGAATTATATATTAAAAATGCTGTTAGTTCATAATCAGGCTGCAAAATTTATACATAAAAGAGCATTTCTCTTTTGAGGAACCTTACACTAAGTTGGAAAAAAAAAAAATCTGTCTGCCCATAAAATTAACATATCAAACCTTCAGATTTAAAAGAAAATGTCATAAATGCAGAAACTTAAGACATTTGCATAGCTCAGACAAGAAATTTCATGTAGTCTACTGCCAGTTTTATCAGCGTTATGTTAGATGATCCTTTCCTGCATTTGCTTCATTGAGGTCTAATAACATTCGTCTTTCTTTCGGAATTGAAATTATGTTAGCATGACAAACACTAGAAGAGAAATCTGCTGGGAATTATTTACAAGGAACTTGGCAGAGTGGCTTTTAACAATACCTAGTTCTGCAACCTTAGCCATGACCTTCATTAACCAGAGAAACACTCCCAATTACTAAAAAAGATGAACTTCAAGTGCCGGATTTTACCTAAAAGTGCTAAAAAAAGAAAACAAACACCAAAACTAAAGAAAAGCAGGGGAGAAAAGGAAAGAGGAAATCTACAGGAAAGAAAGACTCAAGTTTCCAAACCCAAGTAATTTTTGAAGGCTAAACTCTGGCTGCCAAAAGCAGGACAAAAACCCCAGGTGTGACGTGACAGGCTGTTCCCCAGAGGTCACATCAGGGACAGTGCCACCGCTCCTGGTCAGCTGGGTGCCAGCTCAGGAGGCATTCAGTGCCCCAGAGGGGTTCTGTCCTGGTGGGTGCACTCAGTGCCCCAGAGGGATTCTGTCCTGAGGGGTGCATTCAGTGCCCCAGAGGGATTCTGTCCTGACCAGTGCATTCGGTGCCCCAGAGGGATTCTGTCCCAGGAGGTGCATTCAGTGCCCCAGAGGGGTTCTGTCCTGGTGGGTGCACTCAGTGCCCCAGAGGGATTCTGTCCTGAGGGGTGCATTCAGTGCCCCAGAGGGGTTCTGTCCCAGGAGGTGCATTCAGAGCCCCAGAGGGATTCTGTCCTGACCAGTGCATTCAGTGCCCCGGAGGGGTTCTGTCCTGACCAGTGCATTCAGTGCCCCAGAGGGATTCTGTCCTGGTGGGTGCACTCAGTGCCCCAGAGGGATTCTGTCCTGACCAGTGCATTCAGTGCCCCAGAGGGGTTCTGTCCTGACCAGTTCATTCAGTGCCCCAGAGGGGTTCTGTCCTGGTGGGTGCATTCAGTGCCCCAGAGGGATTCTGTCCTGGTGGGTGCACTCAGTGCCCCAGAGGGGTTCTGTCCTGGGGAGCGCATTCAGTGCCCCAGAGGGATTCTGTCCTGAGGGGTGCATTCAGTGCCCCAGAGGGATTCTGTCCTGGCAGGTGGCTCCGGTGCCCTGTGAAGCACGGGCTCAGAGCTCCCTGCTGATGCAGTCCTACAGGCCTGTGCTTCCCTGAGGATGTTGGACAGGATGTGCACGGCTGCAAATCCAAAGCAGGCCCTCCCCCTCTCCTTTTGGAGGAGGCTCAGAACAGATGAGACTCGGGCTGTGTTTTCCTTGGCTGTGACAGATTTGCACAGTATCACAAGCTTGCTGCGCTTGGTTGTTTTCCTTCTATCAAAAGAAAGATGTTGCAAAACTGTTTAGAGTACAAATGAATCCATACCCCATATGTTGCTATTTATATTTATATCCACTTAGGACACCCAGCAGACCTGGTTATGGAGCAGGTCCTTGTTGTTTCCAGTTAATTTTCTGCTCTTAAACATTTAAGTGCAAACAACTGGATACTGCCATGTCTGCACTTAAATTGCTCATTGTAATTTCACATCAGCTTCTATTACATATCAATTTTCTATGCAACATATTATAGTATCTGCTCATGTATTTTGTGCAGACTGTGTAGGAAGAAGCTTAATCTAAAACATCTGTGGCAAGATGAGATGATCACATAAACATTATTTCTTGCAGAGGTTCTGTCTATAAACTGCAATGAAGTATGTTTCCACTGCATCAGCACAATCCTACCTTTGCATTTACCTTTTATCATCGAAATGGGGAACAAAGTAAAATAAAATACAAGAGGAAAAGTCAAATTCCCAGGCACATAAACACTATGTTCAGACAGAAACTGACAAAGCTCTGAAAGTTATGTCCCTAATCCAAAACCTGTTCAATAAACTACATTAAATATCACTGCTGAGTATCTGTTTATGTGCCTAAATTCCCAGTAAGCCATATGGAAAATTACTTTCTAATGTGGAACCGCCAGAGCTTTGTGATAGTGAAAGTTACACACACACTAAACTGTTGCAGAGTCAGTCAATAATCAGTGAGCTGCAATTTTCAGAGCCTAATGGATTCAATAGACACATGAGGGATAGCTCAGCTTCAGCAGCAGCTCCATCACATTACCCTGCAATAGAAGCAACGACTCACAACACAGTCTCATAAAAGAGGGTATAAATTATCCTTGTAGTTGAGATTTACCCTTGAAGGTCGCTATCCATACCCAAACAATTTCTCTTCTATCATGCCCTTCAGGCACTTTACCAAAAGATAGGAAAGGTGCTCGGTATCAGACATGTTTCAGCTCTGAAGGTACCTACATGCAGTTTCATCTGCACATAAAATACAATACGGAAGCAGCTTGCCATCAACACACAAATAGCCTTTGTCAGCAGACAAGTTAATTACCAAAATTCGTATTCCAAGACTTGCCATGTTAGTTCCTTAAAAAAACTAAGCACATTAGCTGTTTTTTCATTACATCATTTTGAATATGAGAGTGAATGCAAGTTCCAACACAAGTTTCAGGCACTAGAGAGGGCAGATTATAAAGATTCACCTAATAGCTGAATAATTTCTCAAACAAAAGAATCCTTTTTACACAAGAAAGTGCTCTGAAAGGAATATCTGCTAAACACTTTATGCATGCCCCTGGAAGTCAGTGGAGCATTTGGACCCCCTCTTAGCTTGTAAGATTTTATAAATAAAAATCTAGTAAGTTCTCAGGATCTGTAGCCTTCTATTCGATCCTTTTAGTCCTGAGTGTTCTTCACCATCCTCATTGGAACATAAGCAGAAGAGTTACATATTTGTATTTCTAAATGCAGATGAGTATTTTTCCCTTTATTATGATCCACCAAACTGGAGTAGGATTCAACTAATAAATTACTCTTAACTCCAACTGAACTATACTATTGTAAGTCAGAATATCAGAAACATGTAAATACAAACACATCAAAAGTTGAATGTCTGGTGACAAGCAATCCATTGGCTTCTATAATTTTAACCAATATAAATTAGTTTTTGGGGGGCAATATCATAATTCCAAGTAAACTATTCTGGCTTCTACAGATGAAGTAGCAAAAGGAGTAAGAGCAACACTTATTAAACAGAAAGTAAACTTGAGGGAAGGTTCATTTTCAAACCTCAAAACTCAGTTCTATGTCCCAAAGTAAACTGAGGACACAGTACTGTCACCCGCTCGTGAATTTTCTTCTTCCAACTTTAAGAAGCCTGCGGGTTAAATAATGATAAAAATCCAGGGATGATGGGAACGCCTTTGTTCCAGGTGGTTATGCAGGAGGAGAAACACCACCCTGTGGTACTGGGTTCAATCTCAGCTCACAGTGTGATCAACACTGCTGTAGCTGGTGCCCAGGCAGAGCCTCCCTGGCAAGGAGAGGTTCCTGCACACACAGGCACCAACACGTCAGATCACCACAGGCATAATCACTGCCTCTGCACTGGGGGAGAAAGAACTGTGAGAATAAAACTTGAGGCCAAAAACTGCCTACAGCCTAAACACTGGCAATGATTTCACTTTTCTGTTTAGGATAGAAAGGAAGGTAGGAAGTCCTATTATGTGCAGGGAAGGAACAAAGTCCTTGAGGCTCATTGGTGAAGTCTATGAATCGAGAAGTACTAATTTAACACATGGGTAGTACGTGGAATGATGGCATCTCTTCAAATGAATTCATAAATTAAAAGGTATTTTACGTTTTTAAGGGAACATTTTTGTTGGTTATAAAGAAATTAAACCGAAAACCTCTGAGTAAGGCATTGTAATTGGATTCACAGGTTATCACTGAAAGCTTGTGTTAAATGAAGAAAATAACATCTACAAAGGTTTTGAGCTTAAACTGAAAACTGTAGCAAGTCAGTCTCGAAGTCAGTTTCATTCTTGGCAACTCTTCTAAGGACACATTGACTGATCTCTGCCCACATGAAAGAAGAACCTATACTTAGTGCCTTCAATAAATTGAAGCTTTGGATATTCCAAGAAGGTGCAGAGAATATGGGAGAAATGTAGATTCTTGAAAAATGCCAGGTATTTCCTTTTGCACAGTTCCTGTGCTCCACACAGTGAGTGCTGGATGAGATGCACACAGTATATGGAAGAGAAGTCAGACTAGGATAGCCCTTCTGACCTTAAAATGGGGATATAACTTAACTACATTTAAGGGGACTCAGTAGCACAGGCATCTGGACAAAAAAAGTTTTGTGAGAGTACTCCTTTGCATTATAGTTGTGTATTGAATAAGACATCATATTTACTTTTACTCTAAATTAGTATCTTTATCAAAGTACCAAGTTTTTTCCCATCTACTTCTTGTTTGTTTTTGCTTCATATTTCTCTTCCTTCATATTCTTTTCTCCATTGCTTGTCCTTTTCCACTGTAGTGTCCCCAGTGACGTTCTTTCAGTCTTTACTTGCATATCACAGCTCATTTTGCTTCCTGTTTCTTTTCACCATCACCATAAAATAGATACTGATAATGTGGCATTTTGCTGCTCTGCCTGCACTACTAAACTTATTTGATAGCTGAGAGATTGGCACAGGTAATAAATAATTTGCTGATTTACTTGTGCACCTTTAAAGTATGTGTCACTGCTAAAAGAAAAGAGATCTCCTGCCTCACTGGACAAAGCCCTAATTTGAATGTTTTTCTTCTCTTTTACAAAACTGAAAGAACTTTATTACAATTACAAATACAGCATACTCTTTCAGAAATAAACATATCACTTCCTCAGTGAGGGATCTGAAGAACAGTTTTGGGAGGCCTTTCTCTCATTCCTCATCGCCAGGCAGACGTCAGACTCTCTGCCAGTATTCAAGTCAGTCAGTGAGCACACTGGCACCACTGCCCCT
This sequence comes from Pachycephala philippinensis, assembly GCA_013397055.1. Lineage (NCBI taxonomy): Eukaryota > Metazoa > Chordata > Aves > Passeriformes > Pachycephala > Pachycephala philippinensis. The sequence goes on from VWZT01008479.1 coordinate 178,479, forward strand.
AAATGGAAGTTCTTTTAAAAACTACATTTCTAAATCCACTCCCACCTTTTTCATACAACTGTTGAGTTTCATTTCTGTGGTTTCCTTGTCTGCATTAACTTGTCACGCCGTGCCCCAAATTAGACATCGACCTGGCTTCCAATGCACGCTCTACAGAGGATGCAGAAGACACAGAAGTGTCTCACAGAACTCACTGATCACGCTGTGATTTATTAAGAAATAATGAAGAAACTGATTGGCATTAGTTTCAAAGCTTTGAATCGAGCCCTTTGAGAATGGATGTAATTGGATTGTATGATATTACAAGCTAGTAGATTTAAAGAAGAATTCCTCAGCTTTGGGTTATATTACAAAATACGCTGAAGATATTTATTAAAAAAATTAAATCAAGCAGCCATTCCTCTGTTTGTGAAGGCAAGAAGAGCAAGTTAACCACTTTATAAAGCTGAACTATGACACCCCTAGCCAGCTTCATCGTCTATGTTGTGAATTAAACAATTGTTTATACATGTGACATTCTCACTAAAAGTTTAAAATCATACTTATTTGTTGTACAGCAATTCAAAGTAGAACCACTGACTGAAAACATGGACGCCCTAATCATAACTATTTATAGACAATTGGTACTAGAGTAACTTTATCAAGAATTTACTGGGAAAAAAAAATTATCTGAATTATTTATAACACCACATTTTATCAGTTAATCAAATAATAATTAATTTGCTTCATCTGAAACTTTTTATTGCTGAGAATTGAAGTGTGTGGGTATTAAACAAGGTCTTGTTTCATAGCAGTCACCGATTCTATAGCGCACAAAGAACTGTCATGACTTTAAATTAAGCTTTCATGTAATCTAACTTTTCACTTGAGCCTGCTCAGGGTCAGGATATTTTTTTTTTATGCCTCTATGAAATCACAAAAATAAAGTAATTTTATTTTCTAAATGAGCATTTATTCATCTTAAAGCAAAGGGTTGAGGGTACACCTTGTTCGTTACCACAATTACTGACCTAGCCAGAATTAAATGAACTCTGCATTTAAACTAATATTCCGTAAACAGCAATGAATAAGGGCACCTCAACAGCAGTTTAAATGCATCCATTTTGGTGGAATGAGTATTATAAAAGAGAGACTTACTTCATATTAGAAATCATTTCCTGCCCAACTCAGCATCTTTGTATTATCTCCTGTGCTTATTTACTTTTCACATCATTACCACTGTGGCTTTGCCAGATCTTTTTTTAAATGATAACATCAGTTTCTCTCAGCCAAGAATCTTATTTGACATAATTGCTTCTCATATTAGAACTTTTCGGAAATTAATGTAGATTTGGCACATTTCTGAGCTGATGCTGAGGACTTTCTAGACATCCAGAACTAAAAATACACTTCCAGAAGAGGCAGTGGTAAGCAGTTCCACCACCAAACAAAGGCTCCTAATTCAGCTGGTGACACTGACCAACACTAAGCCAGCAAGTCCATTCAGGGGCTTCTGAATTCAGTGGAGATAGTCAGGTTCTGTTGAACTGGAGGCTGAGAATGCTGAAGTTTTCTGGAATAAAAGATGGGGAAGAAGGTTCAGCAAGCATTTAGAAGCCCCCAGAAACAACACCTACTGAATAAAAATATTATTATGTTACAGTATTGATATTATGGGACACCAACTGGGATGTGCACTGATTCATTCTCACCTCCCCTGAACCCACATTGTGGCTGTGTCATCATGGCCAAATGCATCCTCTACGCAAGACTGAGTATCTGCCGCTGAAACCCACCTACTGCAGCACAGTTTGAGGGGCATGCTGCTCATTACATAGTCCATATATTCTGTTTTACAACATCCACCAGCCAGAATCAGGAAATCAAAACATCCCTTCCTGCATGTGCCACAGGGCATTTGCAGTTTGGGCTGCTGTTGTAGCAATGTGTAGTTAAGGTCGTGAAAAACAGCTGCTCTGCATTAGCATCAAGGCAGGCTCCTGTTTGGGCGCTGTAATCAATGAAAATGCACCCTGGGTAGTTCTGAAAATAGCCATGGATGTGTGGGAGTACAGAGACATTAAAACCACCCTTCTTAAATTGATATGAAAATTAACTAAGAGAAATTTAATCAAAATCTAACCTAGAGATTCTCTCTGGGAAGACTTTGCCTATAATTGCACTCCATGTTTAGGTCTGCTGAATCCACTACAGAAATTGCATAACTTTATTTTGGGACCTTATCAGATGGTCCAAATTTCCTCACAGCTCAGTTGTTGGTTCTATAAAGTTATTCATATACTTTAGACATCTTGAGAAGCCTGAGTGTAAAAGCTCATGTTCTTAAGCTTTCTGTAGAAGTTGATGGAGAATGGGGACTGTTCTAGGACATGGTTCAGAATAACAGCTAAATTAGGTTCAAAAGGAGCACAAATATTCCCTCTTCCTTTGTTACTCTCAAAATTTTATTTAGATGGCACAGTCCAACACTTAGGAAAGACAGAGGCCTTATCCCTGAACTTTCAGAGATGCCCCAAGTACTACAACAGCACCCAAAACATATATAGCACCATAGGCTTAGAGGCATTTATAACAGGCTTATGTTGCTTTTGCACAGGTGGAATCCTGACCTGGCCCCTTCAATCCTGAAATCTTCCTGAAATTTTTCTCAAGTTGGTGATCTGAAGAGTCCTGAAACAGTGCAACATCTTCAGAGTGGTTCACAGCAGGAACCCCCAGGAGCACATTCTCACTGCAGAGAACCTGGCAGGGAATTTCCACAGGCCATAAATGATCCTCACTCCCTCAACAAACAAAAATTAAGGTCCAACCAACTCAGCCACAGAACAGCTCTGCTGTTCATAATTCAAGGAGCAGGAAAATGGTCCACTGGCAACACTTTATAACCTTTGAAAAGACAAATGTGTATGGTCCCAGTCCTTCTAGTTGTTTTATATGATAGACTCCTTGCTAGACTGCTCTGGAAATTTGGTGCTTGGAAAGGCGGGGCTCTTGTTCTGGAGAATCCTTTGGGGTATGACAGTGACAGTGCTTTTGTAAACCTGTCTCATTTTATCCAGCATTAAGAAAGGATCTAATATATTTCATGGCACTGTGTGGCATAATTGCTCATGCCTTTTTTCCCTCTGCCTCTTTCAAAATGAAGAATGTTACTCCCATACATCCTCACAGGCTGTGCGTCATTAATGACCATTCAGGCCACAGCTGCATATTTATTTCCATGCATGATTTCCCACTGTCTCTCTGAAGTCTTTACTTTTTAAAGTCATTCAGTCTTCTCTTGAAAATGTGAACAAGAAACCGGGTGATTTGTTCCCAAAAATAATCACATTCTGCAAGAAGTCTCCATGCTGGTTTTTATATACAACTCTTACCTCTGAGGAGAGAAGCACTTTTTAAATCCAAGTGTTAAAGCAAGTCAAAGGCAGGAAGGTGAATCAACCACGCACTCACAATTGGATGAGATAACTCAATGCTTTCACACTGCAGGACAGCTATTTCATTATCTTTTGCTTGCAAAGGGAAGCAGCAGTTCTGATTAAACACTATTTTATCTGTGCTCTTTGTAAGCATAACTCAGTGAAGATGACGGTATGATACGGCTGAGTTTTGAAGGCTTGTGTTTAAAAGCCATATATCTTTAAGGCTTGTACCTTACGTGGATTCTCTCCTAATTAAGAACACCTGTAGAGGCCTGACCAGACCCTGTGGTTTGCAGCAAAACTGCCGAAGGGCTCTGAAAAGGCAGAAACTTTGTGTTGTCTTTTAACCTAAATTATAACAGGGTTCAAGCCTGTGCCAAGCAGAGTAAAACTATATAATTTATGAGCTATGAGGGCAGCTCTGGGCCCCTCTGAGGTGATTTTTATCAGTGCAGTAGCATAAACAGCTCTCCTTTACTTGAACATTGGGAACAGGGAGCAGAGGAAGGCCTGCCGTATAAAGGGGACCCAGCCTGTGCTAGGAGCTGTGTAGCCCACGGACAGCCAGGTAAGTGTTTGCACTGCTCTGCTTTCTGAGCAAGGGCTGAGGAAAAGGTGTGCAGTGTGCTGAGACTGAGCGTGGGCTGCGGGCTGTGGGACTGCAGGAGCTGCACTTCAAGGCCAATGATTTGCTTTTTGCTCTTAAAATTTTAAGCTTGTTACAGAGGATCCACTTTGATTCATCATCTGCCTTTGTCTTGGAAGGCTCAGTTGTGCCAAACCTCACCAGTGGTGTAATAGAACTACCCACAGTATTACAAACTGCACTTGGCTGTAATGATGGGTTTGGGCCCTTGCTCTCTCTGGGTTTTGAAGATGTATTCCTATGAACAAGCAGGTGTTACTTAAGGACTGGTCCTTGAGTCAAGTGGAAAACTATTAGATATAAGCAGAACATATAAAGAACTTATTTTTGGTTTTTGCTATTTATTAATAATGTAATTATATATAAACCATAAAAGGTAGTTTGTAACTCAAAATGACAGTATGGAACAGAACTCAATCCAGTCATTTTTTCTGTCAGGGTTTGAGGGGCTTTAGGAGACTTAGGTAATAAGACATTACTGCAGCTTCACATTCTTTTCAGCAAATAGTAGGCAAGAAGTGGGAATAGCCTAAAAATATCAGCTAACTGGAAAAAGAACTAAAGCAATGTCCAGCTGACCCACCTCCAGAAACAACAGATAGGCTCCAAGGACATCTGGCTTTTGTTTCTGTCTCAGAAGGTTTGGTTTTCGTGGTGTGGAGGTTGGGAGGGAAGAAGGGGGGCGGGGGGCAGGGTTTTTGTTTGGTTTAAACTGACATTTTGACTCTAATCTTTATAGGAAAAGGGACACCTTGAAAATCGTAGCGCTATGTTTCCTTATTGCATATCTCCAGCAAGAATAAAGCCTTTGTTGGTATTGGTTCCTGATGATTAAAACAGCTACAATAGTTGCTGTCTTAATTTAAAAAAAAAAAACAACACCCTTTGAAGTTGCTCTAATTTTTATTTTCTCTGTAATGTTACTTGCAGACTGCTGCAGAGGGAGAGCTGGGGAGATAAGTTTCAGACTCAGTTTGCCAGCTGCAGCAGAAGGGGACTTGTTATTTAAAAGCTTTTTCTTGACGGAAAGCTAGAGCTCTGCCCTCATTAAGCACTGTCAGTTGGCACAGCTCTCTTGTGCTGCCCAGTTATGCCCCATAAGTCTGGGATAAGAAGCACTTCTTGCTAAAAGATTAAGAGGGAGACTCTTAGAAATGTTTTACAACGTTATATAAGAACTGAGTCTGGCTGTAGGTTGTCCTTGGACTTGAAACAACCAGGGTCACAGATCCAGCCTGAACATGAGCTTGGTGCTCTCATCTTGAAGTTGTTCTAAATTTTAAGCCATTATGGTCTATGACTAACTCTGCAGTTTAGATTGGAACAGTCTCAAAGGAAGGTATTTCCCTGCATCTGGAAAAAAAGTGGACGCAGCCAATGGCCTTTTAAAGAATACTGCAAGAAAACCGTACAACAGCTTGAGGCATCATGTGTAGGTTGTTTAATTTCTTCAGCATAATTATCCTTTTAATAGGTGTGTGCTAGTACCATAATCCTCCTTTCAGGATTCCAGTAGAAGACTAAATGCTTGGCTAGTTCAGGCCAATGGCTTCTATGGGATCTGTACTGTTCTTTTTGGAAAATTTAATGTAATGGGTTTGTTCTGTAAACAGAAGATCAAGGTCACATTTCTCTTGTAGGACTGAGCATCAAGAAAAGTTAGTCATTTTTGATTTAAAACTTGCAATATATGAACTATTGCGTGTAATGTTGATAGCATTGCTCATAGTGGATTGAATAATACCATAACTTTATACAAACAGTATCTCCAAAATATATATTATAGACAGAGACCTGCAGTTTGTGTATAGGGGTTTTGTACGGGTCTTTGTATAGGCTGCTTTGTATAGGTCTTCATTAACCAGGCGAATCTGCTGATCAGTTCCCAGGGCAGGTATGGCTCAGGAATACTTCATACTCATCCAGTTGCCTGAGGTCTGCCTAGACACTGCCTGTTTTAGGATTACTGGTTTCTTATTCACATCATTTTTGCCTGACAGCTGTGCTGATTCTAGTATTGAGAAACACATAGATCTCTCTAAATAACCTCTTCTCAGCTTATTTTCTGCAGTATTTGCATTTAAGACTCAGTGGTGTTCAGGGAATTGCTTTGGAGATGATCATAACAAAGATCACTACCTTCAGATCTCTACCAAGATGTTCTGAGGATTTCAGCTTCAGCAAAGCCTCTTTAAAAGGATTTTTGTGCTTAGTCAGATCACTGTGTGGAGCAGTTCTTGTCATAGGACTGGACAGTGGAAGTCTGCAAAAATCTTTCACTTCCTTCAGAAGCTTCTGTTGGGTGTCCTCTGTCTTGGCTTGGTGCTGGGGGCACAGCACTGTGTGTATCTTGTTGCTGTGACTGTTCTCCAGATCAAACAGAATTAGCAGCTCCTCAAACTGAGCAAACAAGCTCAGAAAGACTATAGAGACCTCCCACATGTAGGATATGTGCTGTAGAGAACATGCATTCTGTAATGTGAATGGGCTGCACTTAAATGAGAAGATAATGTCTGTCTCAGATAAGTGCAGTGTGTTGCTGAGTACAGAGATAAGCCCACACTGGAACAAAGCAGTGCATGGTGAGGCAGCTGCTGAAAGACTGCTGAGAGCAGACATCAGGAATGTATCTTCACACAAGCAAGATCTCTGCAAGCGAAAGTAGTGCCGTGACCTAAATGGCCAAGAAGTCGTGCTGAAAATAGATGGATCTGTAAATCATCAGTCTGATCCAGCCTACACTCTGAGGCAGGAAGGACAGCAGGAAACCTGAGAGTTGGGTGCTTTGCACTCCTTGCCTGTAAGGCCTTTGGGGGAGGGGATAACTCTGTTATGGTGGAAGGGCACTCAATAATAATCACACAGTTAGCAGTTACTTTGAACATGTCCAGTTGTCCAACCACGCTCCAGTCGGTTCTAGTGGCATCACAGGTGGGAACAGTACACCAGCGAGTTTGGGGAGGTCCATGATGAAGTGTCTGTTTTACTAGAAGAGAAGCACAGCAAAAATTGTAACCCTTATCTTCACTATCATCACCACCAGCTGCACTCTAGCGAGCACCTGGAAAAGGATATTTGCTCATCCCATCACTTCTGGGGGACTTGGCAGCATTAGGTTTGTGGTTGAATTCAATCTTAAATATCTTTTCCAACCTAAATGATTCTAGAAGATGATCTGGATACTTCTATAAGGATGTTGTTCTTATCTAGCTACACAACTGGCCACAATCACAGCAGGTAAGAGCCTGGAAGATCAGGAAGCGGCAGCACAGTTACCAGAGAAGGCTCAGTGCATCCTCTGTTGGACTTCTGTACCCTGTTTAATCTTTAAGAAAATGAGATTAAACACAGCAGTGGTTTTTAGCTAAGAGAATTTCTTGGATGGCAGAAGGAAAAGCACCATTAGGAAGGTGAATGGAATCAGGACAGGCTGCCAGAACAGAGCAATGTCTGCTATTGATGCTGCTGCTCACTAAGCCTCTGTAAGGCAAAGGAAAAATCTGTAAAATATCAGTGGATGACTGGGATTACACGTGTTCCTAGCCTCAAAAGCCGAGGAAAGAAGGCAGGAAATATTTGGGGTTATGGAGGGAGGCAAACCTGTTTTGCACAGGAATGGCATGTTTGAAGAACAAGCCAAAAATGGGTGTTATCAGGTGTGGAATACACAGCACCAGGAGGCATAGCTTCATATAGCTCTGCTTAGCTTTGGGTTTTCTTCAAAAGAAAACAATAGGTAGCTGTCTCCTGGGTAACAGGAGAGAGGAAAATGGTGCCAGAAGAACTAAAAATAATCAAATCTAAAGTATGAATTCTGGCTGTGCCCATTAAATTCTCAGTAAGCCAGAAATAAAGTACGGCTTAGGTGGCACTCCTGTTTAGGGGACAAGGTTTGCTTGTGCTCTTAGAATTGACTTCAAATGCAGCTGGGTGATTGCATGGAAAGGCCTAGGAAAACTGAGAAAAACTAATTGTATTCTCTGTAAGACTTCTGTTGTACTCAAGACAAACATTTAAATTTTGAAAAAAATCTACAGACTCCTCCCCTCCTTTACTTGGGCACTTCTCATATAAAGCTGCTACAACCCTTTCTCAAGATAGAAGTTTAACCCTGCAAACTTTCTTTACTCACTTTCCCTTTTAGCTAACCCTAAAATTCCATGTGTGGGATGTTGCTAGTGTGTTTTACAGGATCAGAGCCACACCATGCTAGTAACTTTAATCTCTCAAACTCTTTGGAACTGCCGTGGTCTGTGTTCCTTGGATGTTTCCACTGAAGAACATTGCTTATTCACACTGAGCTTCAGCACAGTTCAGCTGACGCTGCTCTAGTTTTGATCCATTATGCAACAGAAATGTCAGTGTGCTTCACTAAATGTTAGCTGTGATTTATGATTTCTTTTTAATCTGTGCTAATTTGGGGGCTACTTGGCATTTATACATAGCTTGAAAAAGTGTATTAGTGACTCAAACATTGTTGCCAGGTTTCTGTGGTTTACTTTTGCCCATACCGAGCATTAAGTAATTAATCTCAAGGTCTTATGTATGGCAAAACAAAACAACCTCTCAGATGTGGCTTACATTTGTTTGAGAAAAACTTTCCTTGGAAATGAGGAATTTGAAAGAAAGAAGAACAGAATATTTATAAACAGTAACTATATGACAAAATGCTTCTGTAAGAAGAGACTAAACTTAGCATTTGCAAGACTTTTATCCGTGTTCTGGGTATTCTCAAGCACAGGTAAACCATCTGATAAGTAAAACAAAAGCTCTTGTACAAGTTGTCTACAGTACTTACATGTGTGTTTTTATAACATCTTCCTGAGAACTACCTGTTTTTTTCCATTAAGCTATTTTTCCCCACTTGAGAATGTTTGATAGACACACCTCAGGTGAAAAGCTGTCTTTGAAACTGGTGCCAGGTATTGTACAGATGAATTAAATTGCCTCCAGCAAATGTTGAGCCATCCACACTGAAAGTGACTGTCCCTTTCGTGGGTATAGAAAGCCACAGAGCACCTACAGCGCTGGGAACATTTGATCAGCAGTGTGCAGAGCTAAAGCACTCCAATGCCTGGGGTTTTTCATGCTGCAAAATGGAAAAAACTCACTGGAAAACAATAGAGAAAGAAGACAAGATTTAGTTTTATTTTCTTTAGCTCTGCGCCATCTAAATATGTTGTATATTTTTAATTATGTAAGCCAGAATAAACCAGCTACAGAACTGTGTCCAAAGTTTTGGATTACATAGGACACAAACTATTTGCATGCCTGGCCCAGGTACCACACCTTACCATACCTTGGGCTTCCTCCCCTTCTTTGGTGAAATCCCCAAACTTTGCCCAAGACCATGCTGACAGACAAAGTGTGAGCGCTGCAAATCTTCCTGAATCAAATCACATCAGCCTCACGTGGCTTTTTCTAATAGGCCAAGATGACCAAGAGCCCTCTCAAAATGCAGACAGATTGGCCAATGACCAGTGCAAAAGGGCAAGCCTGGGTGGCCACACAACAGTTCTGGAAAAGTTTTCCTCTCTGCTTGATGCCATTGCTTGCTGAGAACCAGGATGAACACTGTAAGTGACAATATATAAAACAAGGGATCAACAAATTACTTTAAGCAAACAAGATTTTGGTGATGCAGGTTGCTTTAAAAATATACCTGTGCCCTCAATGCAAGTACAGCTCTAACATACCCTCTTACCATCTGCCAAGCTTCATATTCCAACCTCATAACGGATTGAAGGGTTACTCTTGTGGGGGGTTGGGTTTTTCTTCTGAGAAATTTGTGGGAATTAAGACACAAAATTTTCCTGTTATTACTGGAAAGTTTCTTAATTGTGATAGTTCAGAGAACTCTTAGCAGAGTGTTATCAGAAGTGTAAAATGAATCCAGGTAAAATGGCTTTTGCAGAGAAGGTAGCAAATATTTTTGGATTTCCTCTCATGAGGCATGCTTTCAAATCTTTGTAGGTGAAATCAAAGAGACTGGGAGGAAAGGACCATAAGCCAAATACTTTTGGTGTTTATAACAGGTGTGCAGAAGGTACATAATTTGTTACAGTCTTTGCAAGCTTCATTATAATGCAAAGACAAGGACCTAAAATAACCAATGTTTTTAGAATTATATTGCCTCATTTTTCAAAGCTTTGGAGATGTTGGACACTTTTAACCAAATTCAGCAGGAGAGCTTTTAAATATAGTGAAGTCCACCAAAGTTTTATGAGAACCATTGTATAAGCAGGGAAGAGAGTTCCTCTAGTGAGTGCTAGAGAAGTTGCCCATGGATATGTTTGGTGTTGCCCAGGCTGATCCTGCTGAGGTTTCAGACAAGCTGCAGGGGCTTCTCCCAACAAGCATGGTGTGCCACAAGAAACATGGGAAAGTAGAGTAGGAGTAGCTAAGGGTGTGGGTCTGAAGGCAAGAATATGGCTTCTGTCCTTCCAACAGGAGTGTTCTATGCTGCTAACAAAGTAATTTTTAAACAAGCGTTTTGCAACAGCTCACTAAAGGGTTGTCCTCCCCTCCTAACTGTTCCACTACTATTTAACAAAGTGGAAATCTCACTTTTCTTCTTCTGTATGAAGCAATGGACCTGGCTTTCTTATAGTCTGTCTGCACCACAGCTTTCTTCTTTAATACACGTCACACAAAGCTCAGCTGAGTGGTTCCCCAAAACCCCTTGCCTACCTTCGTGTTACCTATTTGCAACATCTCATTTATTTGAAATGGTTGGTCTCTATAGTTAAATCTTATCTTTATCCCCTTAGGGATCTTATCTGTCCTACACTTGTGGCCCCATTTCCTCTTCTGGTGAGCCCCTGGAGTGCTTTATGCCTTTCCATGGAACTGTTTACAAGCTGCTTTTGAGGGCACAGCTGTCACTATAAGACTAAAACTGAATCCAAAATCAACTAAATATAGCTGTTCCACAGGGAACCATCTTAACTGATAAGGCCAATAAATTACAGGAAAAAATAGAGATCTAGAACATAAGTCCCGTACAGCCAAGACCTGAACAATGGCTAAAACAAAACAAGGTTCAGTACATCCAGGAAAAAAACCAACAATGTGGCAAACAAAGCAGTGCCGTTCAGGCAGCTTTGCCTTTCCTCCTACCTAGGTGAGATGCAGTCTGGGCTTTTGCCTGCTGCCCAAAAAGCAGGATTACTGCCATGTGCACTTTGGGGGTCACACGGCAGTCAGGGCTAGAATGAGTAACATGCCCCACCAAATCCACCACTAGCTGTGCCAATAATGGGCATACACCAAATGAATCCCGCCACTCCACTCCTCAATTCTTGATTTGTGATGAAGTAAACTCTACAGTTTCACCTGTTTAATGGGACCTGACAGGGGACAGGAGAACAATAAATGAAGAGCCAGCTTTATTTCTATAGCTGCTGTTTTAAAACATTATGGAATTGATGGCCGTGCAATGACTTTGGTGAATTGTGGAAGGCCAAAGATCAGAAAAGGGACTGTAATAGAGGTGCTAGGCAAGGACAACAAGCTACAAGATGCCATGAAGCCCACAGTTCAAATACTGACTATTTGAGATAGGGATAGGATAGATTGAATTACTACATTTAACTTTAAAAGTAGGCACTCATTTGCACATTGTTGATATTAAGGTAAGATTTAGAAGATAAGAATCTGTACAACCCATTGTGCTGTTCTCTCTTTGTTAGCCTGCAGAGTGAGAAGGATGCTGGGGTTGGAAGGTAGATATCATTTTACGTTCATATTAATGAGTGTAGAGGTCAGTCATGTATTTTTAAGTCATTAACATCATAGAAATAAGATTTTCCCCAAAAAAAAAAAAAAACAGGAGCAGGGGAGCTTGCAGACTCATTTTCTACACAATTTTTCATGGAATCTAGCTAGTGCAAGGGCTAGCTTGTTCACAAATATAAAAGTCAAGTACCTTGACTTTCATTTCATTTGATTCCTCTTCAAAATACTTTGACCTTCTGTTTTAAAACCAAAAAACTTTTTCACCCTCTTCCTGAATGTCATAAAATGTTATAGAATTGTTAAATTTGGAAAGAACCATTAATATCATCAAGCCCAATTATCATAGAAAATAATATTCAAGAATTTAGGAAAGATTGACAGGCTTCTCCGGCACTCAGGGCCTGCCCTGATCCAAAACTAGCTCCACTGGGAATGTCCATCTTTGCCACTTTCTAGTTTGAAGAGCTGTCAATAGAGGCAATAAGAGCTAGGAACTCTAAGGAAGCTGGGCACAATCAGCAAGTGCAAACCTATACCACTGTCAGATACTAAGATGCTGGGGCAGGAGGGTCCAAATGGCATTTATGAGCTTCTAGCAAAAGCTTTTAACTTGGCCAAACTTGGATGGACTTTTTTTTTTTCTCTTGAAACAGCACAGGATCCCTCCTTAACATGTGTTCTTCTCATTCGCTCATTTTGTTTTGTACATACAGTCTGCTATGTGAGGCATAGAAAATTGTTACCATAATTCTTGGTAAACAGCTAGAAATGGCAGAGCTTTACACACACACACACCCTTAAAAAAAAAAAATCCAGACTCAGCCATGCACTGGGCATGGAATATTTAAGCCCAAATGATAAACAATTATGTGCTTTGTGAGAGAGGAGTGATGAGCAAGCACATTAATACATATTCATGTTACAAGTTTTGACACTAACATTTCAGATTATGCTTTATCTGTTGTGTTCACTTACCTGTTATGAGACTGGTTAAGTGAGAAAGAAAAACGAGATTTTATTCTTGGAGGGTTTACATCTTAACATCTGAAATGCAGGATGTTTTTGAAGAGTGCGTAGTACATACTGGAAAATAATAGTATTTGATACGAAGTTACAGAGAAACCGATACAGTGTTTTATACTAATCTTGTGAAATAGTAATAGTAAGGCTTTCTTTCCTTCATTTTGGTTCATCATTATTAATAAAATGTATGTAGGTCAAACGATTTTCATTGACAATTGCATAACCTTATAGAGTTGCTACTGGCTAAAAATAAGTAATTATCCTCCCAGCCCCTTTTTTGTTTTTTTTTTAATTAATGAAGACCTAGGAAAAAAGCAAGTTTTCAAAATATTCTTGGGTGGACTTTTAGAGATGACAAGATAAAAGTAACAAAAACTCTTGCATTAGTAAAGGATAAATCTACCAGGCCACAGAATTTATCAAATGAGTGAGCTGAATATAAAGGTGAAAGAAAGCTGGAGTACCAGATACTCTGAAATGTGGTATTGCTATTGATTGGTGCTGCTGGAATGGCTGCACCAAATGGTGCAAAGGTAGTGGAGATAGTAAAAAATTTAGACATTAGTAAGGTATAATTTCTCTGTGGTTTAAAAGTGGCAGCACAGAGGCAAAGGGCAGGAATCAGCTGGAAGTACTGTACTGGGTATGCATTTCTGTGTAGGCCAATCAATAATTTTTTACCTAACAAAGTCTCCAGAGGTGATCCTGCTGGTCTGCACAACACACTGTGCACAGTAACACCGAGTCTCAAGAGGGCCAACGCACCTTGTGCCGATTTCAGGCCTCCAGGTTTTCGTGTTGCTCAGAGAACATGGTTTCTTATTTAGCCTGTCCAACCAAGAGATTACAGAAACTCTCCCCATTACTGTTTAGGAAGTGAACTTTCTGCAGAAATGAAAACAGGATGTAAACTAGCACATGTTCTGCAGCACAAAATGTGCTTACACTAAAGACCCCCTGTAGCAATGAACACAGCTTTGGGCCAGAGGGAAGCTTGATAGATGGAGCAGTTAGTTTCCCTCTCCCTTTCCAGTTCCTCTGTAGGAGGGCAAAGCTTTGAGTGGTTATTTATCATAGCAGATGCAGTGGGGAGGAAAGGAGATGTGGAAGAGATGTTTATTGTAAGAACTGAGTGAAGATACATATTATCTCTAGCAGTACAGCATCCCATTTCCTGTATTCAAATATTTATTAACATTACAACTGAGCCACAGATGTTCAGTTTAATGTTGGTATAAGGAAATTAGAAGGCTGGAGTCAATAATCTTCCAATTCACAAGTTTTAGGGAAATAAATAAAGGATAGTGGAGAATGAAGACAAAATTGGGCCAGTACAAAAGAGAGTATGGAAGTCGCACACAAGCAACATTCCAGGAATCTCATGCAGAGCAGAAAGTTTCCTTGAAGGTCTTGGTGCTCTTTCTGTTCCAGTCAAGTAATGGAAATGGACTTGGAGAAGTATTTGACCTACAGGTGGCTTGAACCTTGCTATTACTTCAGCTAGTGGAGATCTACTGACATGAAGCTCACAAGAGATATCTTAACGTGGTCATGGTTCAGAGGGAAAACAGACTTCTGCAGCAGGAAGGGAGTCAATTCTTCAGAGGTGGCACTGATGGTCAAGGAAAGGACAGAGAGTAAAACACAACAGAAAAAGGAGAGAACACGTGTGCAAGTGTCCTGATGAAGGTAAAAGCAGCATTCTAGGTTCACATCAGAGATCCTACATGAGTAAACACAGCAGTGAAAGAAATCTTACCAGGGCCCCACTGAAGGAGCAAAAGTTTTAATCAGTGCCTGAAACAACTACAAAAAATGGAGCAGTCAAAAGTGGTGGGTTGGCATGTGTGAAATCTTGAATTGTTCCTTCATTTTCCACCCTCGTCAGTCAGATTCCTTTTCTTCTGGTTTTGCTTGCCCTCTCTCCCCTTCCCAGCACAATTCCTCTGTGGTCACAAATGATTAGTCAGGTTTCCTTAGTATCAATTCTGTCATGATCTGATCTTCTTTTAATCTTGCAGCTGAGAAATGATAACATGGTAGGATACCATATGTGTTGGGCTTTTTCTTGTCATTGTTTGGGGAGCTTGGGGGTTTTGCGTCCTTGTTTTTTTGGGTTGTGGGGTTTTTTTTTGTTTGTTTGTTTTTTGTTTTTTGTTTTTTGTTTTTTGTTTTTTGTTTTTTGTTTTTTGTTTTTTGTTTTTTGTTTTTTGTTTTTTGTTTTTTGTTTTTTGTTTTTTTTTTTTTTTGTTTTGTTTTTGTTTGTTTGGTTTTTTTAATACAAGGGATATGCAGATTATCCTATCTCACATTAGTTCTGCTTGGTCCAAACCAAAATATTCAGCACTAGATAGTGGCCTGATCTGAACACTGATGCATGCAATTGGCTTTTGATTCAGTGTCAGTGTAACTGAGTAGAACCAGCTCCCCTCCAGAGATGTGTATTTACATCATTAGCATCTAGACAAGCCAGCTGAGATCAGCTCACTGTTTCTCTAAATACTATGCTCTATACAAAGCAAGACCGTAAAACCTTTGTAATATGAAGATTAAAGACGATCAGCCCTTAATTAAAAGTCTGTTGGGGAGCAGGCTGCAAGTTGAAAATCTGAAATACGAGAAAGCAAGTCTTTGTTCACAGACTGGCTGAACTGTGGTTTCAGCACACAGTAAAATTACAATCTTTTACAAATAGCTGCTTGCCAAATGAGTCACAGTAATATCTACATGGACACTCTTTATCTGGCCCTGTAGTGAGGTAATGCAGCTTAGACAGAATCTGTGTGAAAAAAAAACCACACTGTGTCTTTGGAAGAAATCTGCTTCCATGTAGAAACACTGATAGCATCAAGGAAACTGAACTGACAACAAATCATTTTATTGACTCTTCAATGTAAAACTCAAATGAGAGCAGAAAGTCTTAGAGCATTAGGGAAATAAATTCTGGTGGTTTTTTTACTGTAACACGGGATATTTTGTGGCAGCACCTCAAGCACAGGTTCTGAAGCTTCCTCAGATACAGTGTGAATATTAGGGTCAGAAGATGTGTACAGGGAGAACTGAAACTCATCTTTTAAGCTGAAAACTCCTAACTAGGTGAAATTCATTTCACTGCTTCTCTCCCCAGTGAAAAAGACACACAGCATTTTACGCTCCATGTTACAAATTTGGGGCCTTTAGAGAAATGGAGTGTGCAAGGGACTGGGTAGTGAAAATCCAGCACGTTTCGCTGGGGAACAGGTAGGCAGAAACTTGAGTGCATGGGCTTTGAAGACTTCCATGCATGCTTATTTTATGCAGTTAAATAATCTTGTTTACTTCACTGAGTACCTCATATGTAAAGCTCTGTAAATCTGTGTGTGCAAGTAAAATGCCTCCTGCTGATCCTGCAGGGACTGTCTGCCCCTGTTGTAGAGCAAAGCTGCCTGCAAGCCTGTATTACTGCCTTTAATCCTCTGTGTGTATGTGCATTGTTATGTGACAGTGTTGCATCCCTGGGAGCATTCCAAAGCATTAATCCACTTCTGAGAACAGTTTATTGCTGACCTAATGGTAAGCACACAGAAATGCGGAGAAATGAGCTGCTGATGTACAGGTTAAAAGATTTAATAAACAGGAATTTTCACAGTCAGGTTGCAATAAATATTGTGGGTCTTCAGTAACAGCAGATTGATGTTACTCTGGTGTGAAACCTAACTGTAGAGTATTTTAAAATATCATGAGGTACTATCAACAGTAATTCTTGATAAAGTTGCACTGGAAGAGGTGAATAAAGTTTAGTAGTTGGGCCTTTACTCGAAATGTAAACATATGATTTAACAGATTGCTGGAACAAATTATATGCATAAATAAACCTGGATTGGGTTACTTCTTTAGAATATTAACTGAGGTTAACAAATGCTGCATGAAGAAAAAGAAATTGCCTGGGATTCCACAGTCAGCAGTTTAAAATGCATTCACTGCTAATCTTGTGACAAGCGTACAACCAACCCCAGTTGGACCTGGGGTTCTCGAGTGTGTTGGCATTGTGATTGAAACTGAATTCCAGGCCCATCTCCCTGCTGCTGCCATGCCATAAAAGGGCAATTTTTATATCAAACTTATAAAGCATTTGTCATCCTTTAGATGTTAAAGAATTTTAGCGAGTGATGTGTGAGTTTAGGATGTCAGGATGAGTAAGGTATGAGCTTGGAAAGAAATAAACTTCAAAATGCCTTCTAGCTTTTTGACTCCAAAGGACTTAAAGCACGGAAACAACAACAGTCACATCCTGTTTTGTCACTTAGTCACGTCAAGTGCCAGTAGCCATTACCATTCCTTCAGCCTTTCTGTCCATATTCCCAGCTGTTCTCATCATTAATTAAGTCAAACGTGCTGGCTCTATTTAGAACCTCTGTAGTTATAATTCAACTCTTAATACAGACTTAATCATACCTTCTTGAAATTAATCTCTCCACTGGAAATGGCACTGGTAACCAGACTTTGCTTTCCTTTTTGCTCTTGTCTCTTTCTGTATCTATTATATATAAATAGTTTTGGTTTGTTTTATGAGTAGCAATCCTTTATGGATATGGATATTTTACTTTTTTACTGAAAAGTAAAAGTAATTTTAAGTGTCAGGCAGAAAAATTTAATTCAAGGAACTGAATTTCCAAACTTAACTAGTGATGGATCATAAGGGGTTTGTGGGGTTTTCTGTTGTTCTAAGTATTAAAATGCTCCATAATATTTGGTTCATTTCTCTGTTTCACAGATAATGTTTTATCAAGAAAAGTTAAGAGATCAAATAGTTTCCAAAAGTATAATGACCAACTGAGTTTAGAATTGCTCATTATCTGTACAGCAAAGTGGGAAACTCAAAGGGACTAGTTTTTAAATTAACTACCTGAGCCATGTGATCTAGCAAAGCCTCCAAAAAATGAAAAGTATGTTTAATCTGGTAATGACTTTTTGATCTCTTAGTACCAAAGCAACATAATTAGCGTTGATTTCTGGAAAGTTTCTCTCTGAAATCCACTTAACTTTACTCCGAATAATATGGAAAAAATCTCCCTTAAACCTCTATAGCAAAAATTTAAGGCTGAGATTTTCTGAGTCCAGTAAAGCCCAGATGCCCAATGCCTTCTGAATTCTAGTTGAAACAAATGGACTTTCACAAAACGCCCAGCCCAACATGTTGTGTTCCAGTAGTTTCAATTAAAGACACATTTGACTTTACTGTGGCTGTAACTCAGCAATAGGAAGCTCTGATGCTTAACATGGAACTCAATAATTTATTGTCAGCATTGCATCTTCCTGACACCTTGATGTTCCTCTTCTCCCTCACCCCTCATCTGCTGCAGCTCTTGAAGGATCAATGCAGAGAGTGGCACCTCCAGCCTTTGGCCCATCTCCCTGCAAGTGAGGTTATTATGCTCTTCTCAAACTCCAGTGAACTTGGCAGGGGGCAGCTCTTCCATAATCAGCATCAGAATATCTCCTGTTGTACCATACTTCTATCTAGGCCTGCCGAGGGTTGGGGTTTTTGGTTTGCAATGGGGTTTTTTTGCACTCAGCTTGGCAGTCGGGGTGAGTTATTGGTACTGCAGAGAGTGGACAACCATGGTTAGTCAGTGTTTGAACACCTCAGCAACATCATTAACTCACGTCATTAACTCACTTTCCTTGCTGGTGTGGGGACAAGCTTTCCTTTGTACTCTTTATCCAGCCTCTGTTTTGGAGTTACTGTGTGATGCTGGTGCTGTGATACTGATGCCTTTTATATCATAACTTATTCTGCCAGTCCCATTCTTAGTTATTCTGTGGTGGAGGTTTTTGGGGTTGGTTTCCTTTTTTTTTCCTTCCTTAGTGGTGCTGGCTTGCTCTCAGCTTCGTTTATGGCCTGTAATTAGCTGCAGGTTTTCAGTAGCTTTATATGGACCTACAGTTAGTGTGGACTCTTAGCATCATAATTCAAAGTATTCTATCCTTAGCACTCCTAATAGCGTCTCGTAAATGAGTTCATATATATGTCACTTGATAATTATACATAATCTATATTGTCTAAAGCTGGCAATATAGCCACTCACAGCTTCTTCTAGACTCTCCAATGAAAATAGTTTTATTCTTTGTCATTTTGGGGATGTGGTTTGGAGGTTTTGAGTTGGGTTTTTGGTTTCGGTTGTGTTTCAGTTTTGTTTGTTTGGGGTTTTTTAAAATGATCCTGCTAATCTCTTCTTGTTAAATCCAG
The DNA here is from genome assembly GCA_013397055.1 of Pachycephala philippinensis. Taxonomy (NCBI): domain Eukaryota; kingdom Metazoa; phylum Chordata; class Aves; order Passeriformes; genus Pachycephala; species Pachycephala philippinensis. The sequence goes on from VWZT01008479.1 coordinate 197,536, forward strand.
ATGATGCTGGTACATGTCACAACCACTGAAAGTTAGTGAAGCTATTTCTATGTTCTTACTTTACTGCCTTTCAATTTAACATCACTGTAAGCTGGTAGTTTTTTCACTCACAATCACTGATGTGGAGAGTTTATGCAATACCTCTGTATTTTCAATACTGCACTTGGGTCCAACTCGCAGGTACTTCCCACATGGTTAATGGTGCCCAGTTCTAAGCTGAATGCTTATCTCCAACCCATCAGCTGGGGCAACTGTTTTGAATGGTAAAGCTTCCTGCATCAAAAGAAATCATGTGCATGTTTGTGTGTGGCCATCACTTGTTTGCTGTCTGGCAAACACATCCATATGCTATATTCCATCAGTTTTTATGTTTAAACATTCTACGTAAAATTCTCACCTAACAATGGTCATGAGCTGCGGAGTTCCACGCTAAGATTAGCATATCTTATAGCTGAAGAGTTACTCAGATTTTGTTTGGGCCCATCTCAAAAAGTCCATGCTAACAGAAATTTTCCACCTTTTTTCTGTTGCCACTGCCCCAGAGCATTTACAAAGTTTGCTTACCTTGGGTCTCAGGAGGGAAACAGTCTTTCCAGTCCAGCTGCTGTGTTAGCCTTCAATCAGTTTTTGGGAGGAGCCAAAGTTAAAACTTTTAGGTTTTCCTAGATTGATGACTTTCTGGCTTTCCTTCATTCTTTGTTTCTTGCTTACAATCCCAAATGTGTGCTTTTGGATCTACTGAAAAGTACAGCGGGCTTTGGAGGCTCATGCAGCAAAGACTAAGGACACTTCAGCAGACTTCAACTTAGGAACTAAAGAGAACAGCAAAGGCTAATCAGGAGACTGCTTTCATAAAAATTTTTTCTAGTCTGTAGTGGTGAAAGTCTAAAACATCTGAACTGATCAATAGCTTTAAAAGCCTGATGGATTCTCTTTCTTTGAAGCTTTTCCCAAAACAGTCCTTCCCAAAAGCACAGGATAACTTCGGAAACTGCAGACACACTTGCTTCAAGCTTCCTAGAGCTCCATCCAGTCTGCAGCAGAGCTAGTACTTATTCTATCTTCTTTCAGTTTTGGACATGCTAGAAGGAGATGAGAGCCTAAAGAAGTTGCATTTCTGTAGAACTGTCAGCAAAATTTTCTGTGCTCCAACAGGGCACTTCTACTGCCTCTGAAACTGCCCCTCTGGGACCACGACACTGATTTAGCTCCAGCTGTTTTAGCATGACAGGCAAGACCTTCCTATTGGCAGATATTTGGACTTAATATAAGAAAAGAGATACTCCATAAAATAAAGATTATAATCATAAACTTGGGGAAACAGCTGTGAGGGGATAATAAAAGGTTTCTAAGTGAGTGGAAGAAAATGTGTTTTCCACTGGAAGATATTTTCACTTTTTACCAGAAATTACCTATCTCTTCCCAATCTTTATCCAGAGTAGCCACAACTAAAATCCATGGCCTGCACCATCCTCTCTGTCCCCTACATCCAGTCACAACCAAAGGCAGTGAGGAGCAGCTACTATGACCAGTCCCACAGAGCCACATTTGCCCAGCCACTCTGCCTTCAGCTCCAGTACCCTCAGGATCTCTGCACTGTGTTCCAGTATATAACACAGATAAGGCAGCAAATCCTCACACTGCCTCATCTTAAAGGGGAGGCTTTTCCAATTTAGGATCATTGATTGCTTTGTCCCAAATGTTTGTTTCCCTGGTCCCTTTTTTCCTGACTCAAAAGGTGGAAACATTGTCAGGAATACATTCCTTCAGAAAAGGACAAGATAAGGTAATATACAGTGCCACTAAATGTAGTGACCTCCATAAACTTCTTATGAACACATGCAGTTTGCAGGAATGCTTTTTAATTCAGCTGATAAAAGAGCATGAAAACAGACAGATAATGCTTAAACTGTTTGTATACAAGGGTGTTGATTTTAAGGATGGAAGAGGGCCTAAAAAATTCTTAAACTATACAAGTATTTTAACTAGACTTTACAAACTACTTTCACTTTGGACTTGGGCCCAGAGTAACCATATTATGACTTCTTGGCATGAAACTACAGCTCTGATGGCTTAATCCTTCTGTGAATGACTAACACTTTACCAAAAACTTTATTTAAGCACAGAAGAATGGATGACCTTCAAACAAATCATTTTTCAGTACCTGAGAACCTGGCTAGGAACAGTGCAGGAAGCACATGGAGCTGGGCATTGTACCATGAACACCATCCCTTCCTTTTATTCCTGCCCCTCATGCCATCCTCAGGCCCTCTCTGATTGGTGTCACGGCAGGGAAGGATCTCCACCTTATTCTTTGTGAGAACAAAGGGCTTCACTATGTGTTTGCAAACCAGTTTACTTCTTGCAGCCTTCCAAACTGGTTCACCAGGTGGTGCTTTTCTTGCCAAAAGGGAGGCTAAGCTCAGCTCTTGGGTTCCTGTTGACTTCCAGACTCACTGGGAACTGGATGCTGGATGCCCTCAGAGCTCTGAGTAAAGCAAAAAGATGCATCCTTGGTTACTAAATGTTTGTTTTCTACCATCAGCCTTTAGCTGCTCATTGGTAAAAGAGGTAAATGGCTGTAATAGGTAAATGCTTGGGGGGAATGCCGAACAGAAAAACAAACATTTCCACATTTATGGGAGTTGTTTCCTTGCTCACAAAAGCCTAGGTTTCAAATACATTGTTAGCATGATGTTCTGATATTCATGTTGCTGCTTTCTGAATAGCAGTGAAATAGGCTTTGCACCACAGTGGGGAAATATGTGTCTGGTCTGGACAGGGAGGCAAATACATTGGAAATAACATCTACACAATTCAGAGAACCCATTTCCTCCAAACCATCAATAGCATTTCACATTGGCAGCTTCTCTGTCAAAAAATTAACTGTTACAGGGACAGCTACTGACTGTCAATCAGCTCAACCGGAGAGCTGCTGGATGAGAGGAGGTGGACATGGCATCCTCCTCTCCTTGAGAATCTGCTGAAGCCCAAGATTTCAGTGTGGTGCTGCTCCTGCTGGGCATCAGCACTCTACTTTGACTCCTCTGTATGCAATGAGTTCCTCAGCTACCTTCCTTCAATGCTAATTAGCCAAATTCCTTTGCAATGCTGCTGAGTGAAGCAGTTCCAGGTACAGGCTCTGTGGAGATGACTTTGCCCTCAGAAAATAGTCCAGATTTTAATCAGACTGTGTGAGTGAGTTAAAGCCACTGTGTGGCTTTAGGTGGCCATTGACAGTGACCTTTGTGGGAGACTGTCCTAACAGCTTGGGATCTCACTCAACCTCACTTCTTCACCTGGTGGGCATCCACATGAAAAAACAGGGAACACTCACAATTTTGTGATCCTTCAACACCAGGCTACCCGGTTGTGAAATGCAGAGGATGGCAAAAGCTGCACTTGATAATAAGTATATTAACAATTAAATGCATACCCTGCAGCACGATGTTCTTTCCAATAAAACAGGCGGCAACAAAACCAGATTGCACTGGATAGGGAGTGTTCAACAGCCCAAACTGGATTTTGGCAGGATGAAAATCACAAACAGTAACACACCCCTTCTCGTGCAAAAAAAAAAAAAAAAAAAAAAAAAAATAAATTGTTAATACCCCTATATAATCAGAGCTTTGATCTTGATTCCAAGAAAAGGAACCTCAAGCCAGTAGTTGACATCTCTACAGCAGGCACAGGCATTGGTTTAATAATGGCAAAGAATAAGCTTCATGATGCTGTCTGCAGCTAGCTCTCCCACTCTGCTTGGCCTACGTCTACCTACTTAAGCTACAAAATCTAAGAAGCCACTTGGTTTTTACTGATCACCAAAGACCCTTAGGGTCTTTCTAACGCATTCCAAAAATAGATGATAACCCTCCATTCTCCAAGAAAGGATGTCCCATGGCAGATCCTAGCCATCACTCCCCTTGCTTCCTAAGCAAATCTCAAATGCTTATGACATTTGCTTTGGTATTAACTTCCTTAATGGATAGCTCTGTTTGGAGTTCTTATTCTTCCAGTGACACATTACATGTCAAATCCTAAATGTTCCAAATCTTACCTTTACAGAAAAAGATTAAATCTCTTGCTGCTTCTTGTGTGAGAATGTGTAGAAACTGGAGAGATTCTCTGACCATCCTCCACACAGTTAAGAAATGGCTTCCAGGATTGTACTTTCAGGGTATGTGGGGTTTTGTTAAACAGCCTTTACAGAACTCGGATGGTAAATGCAAGGTGAGTTACAAGGGCAACTGAGTGACAGCAATGAAGGGAAAGACTCAACAAGTCGAGGCATTGAAATGACTGGGATTAAAGCAAAAGTTAAGTACTGTGTATGTTCAGAATTCAGGCCTTAAGTAACAGCTTTGCTTTAGCTGTAAAGGATTCCTTGCACAGCTCCTGTTTTTCTTCCTGAGGATTTTGAAATATATTTGTACCTCGAGTCTGGTTCGTGGTGTATTTCAGAAAAAGAGTTGTATCAAGGGAGATCTAAAAAAGTATAAAATTAGGCCACTGCTTATGCTCATTATGTAAGAGGCAACTTGGGGATTTCTTTGCTGAAAACCACCCTCATTACTTAGTGATGTTTTCCCAAATTACTTTGGCCACTTTAGGTGTATCCTTAACAGAAGTTGTGTCTATTTTTACTTCCCCTGCACTCACATCTGTTTCTTTCTTATCAGCAAATATCTATTCATTGGTCCTATCTAACTCTTTTACATTTATCTGCATTAAAATGTGTGTCACTCATTAACTCAGGGTTTGTACATAAATTAAAGTCTCCTGTATCTCCTATAGCAGTGTTATTCTTTCTGCTTTTTGCATCACCTAAAAACAAAATTACATTTCATTTATAGCAGATACATGAATTCCTATCCCTTAACTGTTTCTTAGTTCAATCAGTCAATTTTTGCAATTAGATTATGTTTGAAGTCCCGTGAGTTTGACAGATTATTTGTATTCAGAACATTCTGTGTCTGAACTTGATGGGGATGGGTTGTTCTGTTGTTTTTTTGGTTGGTTCGTTGTTTGGTTTTTTTTTTGGGGGGGGGGTTGTTTGTTCTTTGTGCAAGAAATAAAAGGTTTCTGACTCTTTTCTAAGAACTTTGAGAATTATTTAGATAGAAAACTCACAGGTCTACAAGCCTGGACTGTATTAGCCTTACCCTGTAATAAAAGTCCAGCATCTACATGACAGTTCATATTTAAATATTAATTCTTAGTAAGCTGCTTGTTGTTTTCTGTCCTAGAAATCTACTTGAGAGATAATCTTCAAGCAGTTCTGCTAACTGCTCTGTAATCATAACAATTTTGTACTTCTCAGAGTACTAAAATATTCTCCATGTAGGTACGTTCACATTGTTTTTTTCACATAATTTAAAAACCTTTCTACACATAATATAATTTATTGCAATAACATAAGATGTTCATGGCAAAACATTGTATTATACAGAGAATGCACTAGTGCAAAAATGAAAGGTAACCTCGATCATCTAAATTAGGCCTTGAAAATTAATGCTGACCTGTAATCTTTGCCAAGGAGAAATGTAATAAGTCTTCATAAACAGTTGCATCAGATTTCTAGCATTTAATCTAAGTAAGTATGTAACTCTACGCCAGCTGAATGATTAAATATTTAGCATATTTAGTATAAATATGGGGTTGTGATTTAATTTGTTTCAGTTACCTGTACAAATAATTCTAATCTAAGATCAGTTGCCCTGGTTTGAATAATGTGGATATTTAACACAGCAAAATGCATGTGTCTAAACTTGGCTTGCAGTGTTGAGGCAGCTTATTTAGACAGACAGATATTTGATGGGTATTTAGTATCTCAGATATGTTTATCGTACTAATTCTATTACGTTTATCATACCAACTCTATTTAGTTAAATGTGCAGTTTCTCCAGCAGATACACAAAGAATATTGGTATTACATCTGAGCAAACCACCTGTAATTAGTTCCTGTCAAAACTGACGTAAAAGCAACAGGAAAGAAGTTAACTCTCTTAATTCTTTGATAGTTGATGTTCTATTGTCTGATGTGAGAAAAAAAAAAAGGAAATAATTTACTACTACTATAATCTGTAGAAATTGCCTCACAATTACATAACCACGTCCTTTGCACACTTTGTTGCCCTTTGTTTGTAAATCATCTCAGGGGAATCCAGAGCCACTACTGGCAGTCAGAGGCAGGAATTTTACGCAGTTTTCATTACAAGCTTTTTCCCCAAAGTGCCCCATTTCATGGTCAGTTCCTGGTACCAGTATCATGTAAACATCCTCCGTGTTTTAGACCTCCTTCTCCATAAAATGTTGTCCCAGTAGCCTTCTGTGCTACTGCTGTGGATGGAGAGGCTTAGGGAATGCTTTACAGTTATTAGAGTGAAATCTCTAGTCTCTTTTCCCTCCCTGTGAAGACAGAGTCCAGCCATCTCCAGGACAGGCAGTAAGTATTATGGGATATTTCATTTCTTTCCGTTATCCTTGCTGAGCAGACAGTATGTTACCAGACAATGAAATGGTGAAATATAATAAACTTCTGCAGAATTCTCAAGAAAGTTGCAGCTGCAGAACAAGTATTTGAGTTTGCTCCAAAATCCTTAACTCTAAGGATGTAGGTGTAAACCCAAGGATTAAAAATTTGCTTATTTTATTAAATCAGGAGTTACAAGAATTCAATTAGCTTGTCCTGTCCCACAGGTTGTGAAATATCAGGGAGAGCAGAGAGAAGTAATCCTTCAGTTTGTAAAGAGAAGCAATAAACATGGAAATACAGTCTCATACTTTTAGATTAAAATCTGTTGTGGGCATAAAATACTCTTCCAGGAAATTGGTTCATGAGTGGGAAACATGCTGTCAGATGTAATAATGATATATGGGACCATCTCTTGCATTAATTCAAAAGTGTGGTAAGTTTTGCAACATCTTCAGGTGGGAGGGTTGGGTGCTAAAGCTCTAAGCAGAGCATTATGAGGTGGAGTGAAAGCCTGTTGCACACTAAATGCACTCAGCAGCTGGATGAGTGGCTGGCTACCAGCATGTGCCATTTACTTTGTAAACAGGGAGCTTGGTACGTAAAGACCTGGTGGATGACTAGGAAAAAAAAGAGCAGGCATGTATGGAATAAAAGAACATAGCTGGATCACGGATATTGTGTGTGAGCAGTAATGAATGAGAGAAATATGATGTCAGTGTGTTCATCACCAGCCTTTAATGACATACCATGATTATTTTCCCATCATTCATGTATAGAGTGTTAATGGCATGTGCTCAGAAGCAGCTCCAAAATAAACAATTGAGTTACATCACTTCCTCTTGAACTGTTCTTTAGGGTTGGTTTAGGCATTAAACAGATTAACAGTAATGTGAAAGTGGTAGAGCAGAAGGTGAAATAGTTGTCCAAATGGATTCACCAAGTACCTGCATTTAAAAAGCATTATCATAAATCTCTTACATTCTGACCAGGCAAGGAATGTTTTTAAGTGTACATAAAAGAGATTCTTTGTTTTCTTTTTTTCCTTTTTTTTTTTTTTGGTTTTTTTTGTTTGTTTGTTTTGGTTAGATTAAGAAATGTGTTATATAATTAAAAATTTTATTTGCCAGTGATGGATCACCTGTAGCTAAAATCAAGCAAAGGTTAGGGCTGCCCCCTCAAATTAGATACCAAATCTAGGGGTGGTAAGATCACAGTGTCCCCCAAAAACCATTTTTGGAGGGAAAGGCTTCAGGGAGCACAAGCAATAGTTTTCACAAATGCACTTCTACAAAATGCTGCAGTATTTGATTTCATGTAAGGTCTGATCTTGGATAAGCTGCAGGTAAACTGAGTTATGCAATTAAATCAGACTGGCAGGTTGCATATGCACATGAAATATCAGGTTGCATGACAAGCTGTGTGAAAAAAGCATTTGACTGGGTCTTGAATTGCTTGAAAAGAAAGGGTGTTTTACATCACAGCAGGTTAAAACTTTACTTAGACTTCTGGAGCACCATTAGCATAATCTGATCACTGTCTAGGCAGGTGATGGCTGCTCCTGGATAGGCCTAAAGGAAATGAACGTTTTGAAAGTATAAAGGAGTGCTCAGTGGAAGGCAGGAGGAATTCTGAAGTTATTTGGGAGTAAATGATTATTACAAAATAATCGATCCTGACAAATTTTAAGGAGTGTCTTGGCTGTTCAGATTTCTACTTAAGGTTTCAAGTACTGCTTAAACTTTCACTCTATCAAACTTGTTCTTATATCCATTGCCCTTCTGAGTTCTTACTTGGTCCAAGAGACATGTTTGGGGGAGGTGTGGGGATGTGGTGTCGGGGGGGGAGAGGGGGCAGTGTCAACTTGGTTGGTTTGGGGGTTTTTTTTAGAATTTCTGATTATTATCTTCTCTCACATCATTTGCTATATTCTCATTATTCTCTCTAACTAATTCTTTTAAGCTCCCATTCCAACACTAATATCTCATTCCAGGTGTTAAAGAAGCACTGGCCATTAAATCCTTTCAAAGTAAAGGCATGAGTTGTACTCCTTCCTTCTAAAGGAAATTATGATTTACTGGCTGAAAGTGACTGTCAAAAATTCTATATTGTGTTTCCAGCTGTGCATCTCTCCTGGTGCGTAACTAACTGGGATTTTCTTGTGCTTCTAATTTCAAGCTCCAAGTTTAGGCAATGCCATGTTTGTCTTAATTCTTGCTAGCATAGTTTAATTATTTGAATTCATTTACATGTCTTGTTCCTCAGACCAGTAGAAATTATATTGCTAATTAATCGTGTCTAACTGAAACACTAAGTGAGCTTTTAGGTCCATACAGGAAAACTACTAAAAATCAAAGACAGTAACTTTTTTGAATACCAGATATATTAAATGGCTTCTAGGTTTTGCATTTCTCATCCCTGGTTTTAAGTCACTTTTAGTCCCTCTGCATAGGGTTTGAGTAGCACCAGGAATGACAGTGTGTAGTTCTTTTTTTTATGTCATCATTTATAATACAGTTAATGTTAAATTGAAACATCAAGTTAATGTTCAGAACATGATCCTTTAGACATCATTGAAAGAGAGCTCTAGAAGAATATTTTTCCTCTATGTTCTTGTCAGTTAAGGCTCGGTTTTCCATTCTGATTAGGGTGAAAAGACAACATCTCTGAGGTTTTCTGCAGGTTGAAGGGCCTGTCTGCTCAAAGCTGACTTTGCAAGGGCACCCCTTTCTATGTCACACAATAAATGTGACACACATAAGGAACACCAACTTCCTGCATGTAAGCTGCAGGAGGATATCACAGATTTCCAGATAAAACCCGATCACGCATGAAAACCCTCATATAATTTCATGTATCTGCAATAACTGCACGTGAGAAGGAGCTCTGAAGGCTTTCACTGAGAATGGGACAAATATGCCAAAGCATTCATTCTCTCAAAAAAGGTTCTGTCTAGGACCTGAAGATTCCTGGAAAGCATAAAAGTGTCATTGGCCAGATCATCTCACACCAGTAGATATTCCAAGGGATCTCCATGTATGTCACACTAGAATTTTAAGACTGTTAGAGAGTTTGCCATTGCTGAGGTAGTTCCCTATTGCTGAAGCAATTTCTTAGACTTTTTCCCAGAGATGTAACAGTAAGAGAAATCCAGATCTGGAATCTTAATCTACTCAAAGCCTGAATGTTGGGAAGAAGGGCTTATGAATAACAAATACTTAGAACTGCTTTCCAAGAGCTTCAGGGACAGTATTATACAGTATGGAAATTGCTGGAACTGAAAATAAAAAGGATCTCTCATAACCTGTGTCCCTTCAAAAATTGGTTAAGTATGTCAGATGAGATACTTTAATGTTCTCAAACACTTCCTTTCAGGCATTCTTCCAGGCCAGCAATGCCTTTTGAATTTTCCCTAAAATACTACTTCAACGCATCGGCCATTCACCTTTGCAAAGGGGAAGGTGGGAGCAGAAAGTTTTTTGGCACTGCCAATTCCTTTAGGCACCTGACTCAAGGGACACTTGTATATTGCAGATTAGTTTCCATTCTCCATTTCAGGTCAAACCTTTTATTTTCTTCTATTAAAGCACTGAACATAATTACGAGTGTTTTCCACCTCTTTAATTTTGTCTGAAACTGATTCTGACCCTTTGATTTTAATTACCCTGAGATGATCTTGAACTACATTTTAAAACCCTCTGTGAAGCAAACCCATGCTGTACATCATAATTGTATTTTTCGATTTGAGGACTCCTGCTGTCCAGTCTTCAGATATATTTGAACTGCATCCTGAAATTGAGGTTTGCAGTTAACACACACCCACTCACACCTCCCACCCCCACCAAGCCTTTCTCTAGAGCAGTATACCCTATTAATCAGAACCCAATTCTAGTTCAGATGTGGAGCAGCTGGTAGAGTTAACCCTTCAATCCCCTCAGGAGAGAATTAAGGGCAAGGCAGTGCATCTGGTTAGGAACATTAGTTGTTCACTTGGTGCCTTTCTTTTATTCTGACTTTTAAATGTGTACCCATCAGTATAAACAAATGGGGCTCAAAAGAGCAATTAGATTAACAGAATTTCAAAACTCATGGCTTTTTACGACTGTATCTGTCTTGTCTTGGCCAAGAAAAATCATTATTATAATTCCATCTGGATAAAAGAACGCTTACCACCTCCTCAACAATTTGTTCACTGTTATCTCTATTGGTATGCATTCCCATACCCTTCTCCGATTTCTTATCACTGGTTGCTAACTCTGAGGAAAACAGCAAGAGGTAGGACTAACGGGAGAGTTAAATTAGCCCACTTTCACACTTCACCTGCAGTAAATCTGCACCTGAATAAAAGTCTTCAGTAGCCAGAAGGGATAATAGAAGAAAAAGTATAGCTCAAGAGAAGCAAATCTCTGGCTGATTCCTCAGATGAAGGACTTTGCAGGTATTCCCTGCAATGCTGTTCTAAGTCCATTCCCTCTTACTGTAGACCTAATACTACTCAATCCATATAGTTTTCGCATAATTATTGGCTTAACCTTAAACCGTCCTCTCATGGAGAAGAAGAAAGCACCTTGCCTCTGTACAGATGAGGTGTCAACTCTCCACAGTGAAGCACTACTCCTGTTACTGCAAGGCGAAACCTCATGCAGATAGTGGAATTAAGCTGGTCTAAAAATACATCCAGCATCTTCTCTTTAACAGAGAATGACAGATCACTGCTGGGATTAAAAATGCAGTTTTACTGCCTAAAAGGGTTTTTCTTGTTCCTGTATTTCATTCTGTGCCCAAAAATTTACCTGGAAAACTCTAAGCTTAGAGTTGATTGTATGAATAAATGTTCTGAACAAGGAAATAGAAGAAAATATCATCATTAATTTTATCTAACGTGAGGAATCCTAAAACAAACCAGTTACTCCCACAACAGATACCACACTCTGGAAAGAACATGATAATTTATGCTTGACAATACAAAGCACAATGCATGTATTTTTCACACTTATACCAGGTAAATCACGAGGCTGTCATTTATTTTCAACTTATTGATCATTATAATCATCTGGTAAACCCCCAACCTTCTAATAAAAAACAACCTGATCATAAGAGAAGTGTCAATCATTGGAGACAGGGTCTATGAAGAGGCTGAGTTCTGTGTATCTAATTAGGTTTGGCTGAGCTAACTGCACTCTGAACATATCTTTCCCTGCTTCAGGTACACAACTATCCTCAGGGCACAGCTAGTTTTCTATTCCCACTGTGCTGCCTTAATCTAGTAAACTTCCACCTCTGACCTCAATAAATATTTTATTTTCTTAATTGCAAGATGCTTGCTTCATTCTTCTGCAAGGCCACTTACCTTGATTCCATCTCTGCATTAAATGTTTTAAGATTTGGGCATATCTATGAATATAGATATATAGATATAGACTAGATATATATATATA
>VWZT01008479.1:209467-222770 GCA_013397055.1 Pachycephala philippinensis
AAGAGAGATATGTGAACATACGATATATGTATGATTATATCATGTGAACATGAGCAAAAGAAGATAAAGGAAAGAGGCACTGAGGCAAGGCAGACAGTACATAATTTCTGGAAGAGCTATGCTGCACTTTTCTACAACAGCTTCTGGCACTTGGAAGCAATCAAACACAAACACCTTGCTGCTTACAACAAAATCAGAAATTTTCTGTGATGGCTTAAAGAAACTAAAATCTAAAACAATTTTCATGAAGGAGTGAGAGGGAAGGGAAGCTTTCTTCCTGTTACAAAGATTTCTATGTGAAAGAAAGCAAGCCATGACTCTTAATGTTAGCTAAGCATTACTGCTTCATTGTAGATGTTAGGCTTACCTTTTATATTTTTCTCTGCCATTTTCATCCAAAAAATCTCTTGAAAGGGAACCTTGAGAAACAAAACTAACATTGAAGTTTATTTCAGAGCTGACTGAAGTAAGCATATTGATTTTTGCAGATTTTGTATGAGCTTCTTGGTATACTACATTTCTCATTCAGCCATGTAATATTTGGGAAAATATTTGTCTGTATACTAGAGGGTCCTAAATGTTGCTACCAAATAGAAAAGTAAACACTGTCATATTGGTCCATACTGAATTCAGTGTTGTATGAAGTATTTCTTCAAAAAAGCAGATTTGTTATGTTGTTATGGTGGTTGTTATGGTGTCACATACCTGGCAGAAATCAAAGTGTTGTTTCGGTTGTTGGGGTTTTTTTTAATGTGTATGCAGTGTACCTACAGAAACAACATGGCTTTCAAAATGCCTGGATTCTAGCATCTGGAATTTTTCTGGAAATGGCAGAATTTGCTAAATATCTAAATGCATGGTAGTCTCAGAGCTGAAAACATTCATCATCCCCCTTCCCCTACCCCAGCACTCACACTCCCCAGCTTGATGTCATGCCATGTTCTACCTTCCGTAACAAATTTGGTGTATGGTCACAACCACATTTCTCAGTAATGAGTGTGACATGCAGAGGACATGATTCAGCACGACTAAAGCATGTGCCTCACTTGTAGCACATTTACATTCCTATTGATCTGAAAGGAGCTACTAAGCAACTGAGTGAGGTAAATACTTGCCTGTGTAAAGCCGGCAAAATGCTTTAAACTCTTGAACTAGAGCCTGATAATGGGTAAGTACCGTGTTCCTTTATAAACTTGTTTTATCATCGTTTTCAGGGAAAAAATTAAACCAAGTGGACTTCCTTTGGGTTCATTAGGTGGCTACTGAAAATGATTGTTTCAGGGTAATAGAAACCTTTAGAAATCTTTTTTCCACGTTCTCTTGGAACTTCACCAGCCACGAGCACAATGGGGGGCGGAGGGAGGAAAGCCTTACATCCCATTGTCTCCACAGGACTCCCTGTTCCCTACTCAACAACAATGTCATTTTTTCCGAACAGCTCTGTCTTTCTGCCAAAGATAATGTACATGTTTGGAGTGTGTGGGTAAAGATGAGAACCGTGTCACTCACATATGGCTTGCTTGCTTTTTAGGTATTTCAGTAATCATTCCTTCCCTGTAGTTTGTAGATGCTTTGCAGTACTTAAGACTAAATCGTACTAAATCCTAGCTTCAAACATCTCAACAAAGTAGTAGAGCTATAGGTGTCAAAATGGTGTACATCGCTTTTTATGTATTTTTTTTTTTTTAAATTGGTGTGGAAGTAAGTTCTCTAGAAAAACTCCATCTGTCAGCTTATTTTTTGTGGGAGGCTTCTGGTGTGTGGTTTTGCTCCTCCTAGAATGTGATAAAGTGAAACTAAAGGAAAAGAATTTCTGCCTCCTTTCTGAACTTAATGACATGATTTTTCCGAAAACAGAAGAGAGTTCAAGACCATAAAAATATTATTGCTAAATTTTAATCCCTTGAAAATGAGGTCAGGCTAAAGGAAACAAAATCCATTGAGGAGAAGTTGTTTTTATTAAAGCATTAACTTCAGTGGTGCCGTGAAAGTCTGCTCCAGTGTAGGTTCACTATGCAAATATCAAATGGGAAAGTGTTCTCAAGCTGTCGCTTCCTGCATGGTTATTGAAGGATAAAACTTAATTCTGGGAAGATTATTCCTCACCAGTATCTCAGGACCAAATATATATAGTATGTCCTCTGTGTCACCAGGGCTTAGCTGGCTCAGAGAGACACTATGTGACAGCAGTCAGTAGTGAGAGACTTCAAGGGCCTGCAGTGAGAAGAGTGACTGGGCAGTGAGGAGAAATAGTTACCTGAAGTCTTACATTTGAGCCCTTATCAGCAACAGATTTATCCATTCCTCTGTACCCGTTACTGTTCAGTTACAATTGCACCTTGGCAAGTGCTGCCACAGAGGAACCACCTGCACTAGTTTAGGTACTGTGTTTCCTGTACTTCAAAAAAACCTTCAAACAACCTTGCACTTGGCCTTGCTGTGCCTCATGAAGTTCACATGGGCCAAGCTCTCCAGCCTGCCCAGGTCCCTCTGGATGGCATCCCTTCCCTCCGATGTGTCAACCGCACCATACAGCTTGGTGTCATTGGCAAATTTGCTGAGAGTGCACTCAATCCCACTGTCCATGTCACCGATGCTAAAAAGTGCCAATCCCAGCACCAACCCGTGAGGAACATCACTCATCACTGGTCTCACCTGGACATTGAGCTGTTGACTCTGAGTGTGACCATCTAACCAATCCATTATCCACCCAGATCCATCCGCCAAATCCGTGTCTTCCCTCTTTAGAGACAAGGATGTCGTGAGGGACAGTGCCAAGTGCTTTGCACAGCTCCAGGCAGATGATGGCAGTTGCTCTTCTCTTATCCATCAACAGCTGTAACCCCATCACAGCAGGCCACCCCACTTGTCAGGCATGACTTGCCCTTAGTGAAGCCATGCCCTCCAGCTGTCATCACTCTCCTCCTTATTTTCCATATGCTTTGGCATAGTTTCCAGGAAAATCTGCTCCATGACCTTGCCAGGCACTCAGGTGAGACTGACTGACCTGTAGATTATGTTCTTTTGAAGAATACACTGCTGAAAAGAACATGGAAATACTGTCCCCAGAAGAAACAGAACTGCTGTCCTGGTTTTCTACAACTGGAAACAAGAATGTATCTTTGGGGTCTCTACCCAGGTGAGATCCTACATTTAAGTCATGTTAGGAAAAAGAAGGTCAGTTGCTTTTGCAGATTCTTGAAAATATGAACTGCCTTATAAAGACTGAATCATCTCATAGTTAGTGGTAGTACAAGGTTGATGGTTGGACCGGATGCTCTCAAGGGCCTCCTCCAACCTTGATGATTCTATGATTCTATAATCTCTGAAAAGCTTTCTGTGACAATTGTCACTGTATCTGTCAGGCTTCAGGAGAGCAGATTTTCTGAGGATAAGAGAGCAGACGTGTGTGTTGTCTTTAGATGGCATTATAACCTATAATCCAAAATGGCTCGGTGACTTCACTGGTGATTCCAAGCCAAAGGGCTAAACATGAGCCATAACAAGACACAGCTCTGGGATATGTCAGGAAGACACAACTGTTATGGTGCAATGAATATACAGAGGTATTTGGCGGGAAATTCCATCTGCCTCTGCCAAATTCTTGAAGTCCTGTTCTTTCCTCCTCAGTTTTCTCAATGATTGCTGATATATTAGAATGAAGACTGACTCTGTCCTTTGCCCTCAGGAGATCACTGATTTTTGAAACGAATGCAGTTTCTGCACCGTTTTGCAGTACAACACAAGTGGCATTAAAAAAATGGAAAGTGTTGCAGTTATATTGATCCACCCCATCCTCCCCTAAAAAAAATCACTTTTTTCTATATTTTAGATTACAATTAAACTATCAGCAATAACCTCTGAAAAACTGTCTATTGCTGCTTGGCTGTTCACGATAACTGGGGCTTGTACACTGCAAACCTCTCAGTGCTCAACAGTCAAAGGTTTTGTGCAGCAATTTGAAGTGTCCTCTTGTGAAAACAGCAGCTCTGGTTTTATAACTAGAGCACTACCACAATATTGTTTTTACTAGCTCAAGGTTCAATTTCAATACAATAATAAATAACAAAACCCTCTTCAAACAGCTCCTTAAAAATACAGTAGGTTTAGAAAAGAAACTGCATAGATAGCAACTCCTCCGGTTTAGGGAAATGACTAAAGGCCATGCAGTCTCTCCCTCCTGTACATGAGGAAGAGGAGAAAGAGGGAAATGACAAGAATCAGACACTGCTGTCCTGAAAGATGGAGCTGACACCCAACATCGTGTAAGTGGCCTGATCTGATCTGTAATGTGTGCATGCTGCTCTCAAAAATGGGGTGCCTGCAGGACTTTCAGGCACTGGCAGTTCATTTTCTGATTCACTGTTTTTAGAAGCTGCGTACCCACTCTATTTTTCATCTAATTATTGCTAGCTATGATACTGTTAATATCTTCTGAGATAATGGAGCCAAAATTTGTATACTTCTCTGAGGGTAAGAAGAGCACGTTACCTGAAAATCAAAGCCCCTTGGAAAAACAGGAACAAATTCTTGTCATTCTTACGCTATGAATTTGACATGTCCTGTAATATAAATAATGTTATCCCAGAATCACACTGTCCAAACTAAGTACTTTTCTGTCATCTGAGATAAACTTAAGTAAAACTCTGTGAGCTGGTTTTGGGTTGAGAATTTCCTAGAATCTGGCAACAAGCCAGCCCAACCCAGGTATATGTGAGCTGGAGAGCCCCAAGAAGTCTCTTTTCAAGTACCTGGCTTAACTAAAATATTCTCATTTCAAGCTTCCTTGCAAATCATTAGTGAGTATTGACTTTAGTTTTAGCTTCTGTTCATCTTTAAGAAGCAATGTCTTGAAGCTCCAGTGTACCATTTCCTTCTTTCCATTATGTGTATTGATTTGCCAAAGGATATTACGTTGTGCTTCGGAGACTTATTCTCAGAATTTTAGTAAACTGGAAATCTGACAGATTATAGGCAGATTTCAAACTTCAGGTTGCACTTGCAATTAATCCAGTGGATTTCTCTCATATATCTAACAATTAATAGTAAACTAATTTGAAAATGTAAATGAAATTATAATGTTTACCCAGCTACAAAGATTTATCCTAAACTGCCTGCAAAAAACAGAAAAGGTGATTCTCTGAAGTAGATACTGTTCAAAGTAAGGTTATGATTCCATGAACTGTTTTAAGGTACTGAGTGTAGGTAACTACGTAAGTGGCCTGACAGTCAAAAGCTGCTGTGAGACTGCTTTCACTGAGAGCCACCACCCACTCACTTTAATGAATGAACAGGGGGAAGCACCTTCATTGGCAATTTTTTTTTCTTCTGAGAAATAACTAAGAAACCTCAGCAGGAGAGAAAAACTCTTCAGGAATCATGCAGATATACTCTTCATACATTTAAAGAAAACCACCTGTTGGAAGCAGTTCCATGAGCAGACATAGTTGTTCAGAGATGGCATCATGATTAAATGAAAAAATAAATACCAGTTCACTCACAAGTCCTTTAATTTTGCCCCTATCTGTTCAAAAGGCAGTAGTATTTTGTTTTTTTCAATTAATTTATAGCCTTGAATCATATCACTGCATGCTTGTGGTGCATTTTGGTATACATTCAATAATGTAAATCTGTTATAAAGAACAAACTGCATTTGCTGTTCAACATTTTATTTTAAATATTCTTGGGATGCTCTGCTTAACCAAGAAAAGGCATGAACTCGTGTTTTTCTTGGAGAAGTGCACAATAATTTCATTAGAGCTACTACAGAAGATCATTAAAAGTTTACCCTTTGTGTATATGGGAATGATTTTTTATTTATATTTATGAAGAGAGAAATACAAGGCAAGGTTATCTGGGAGGAGTGGAAAGACACTAACAGTATGAGCGAAATCAAGCATTTTCAAATGTAACTTTTTCTTTTTTTTTTTTCTTTTCAACTTCAGCGTTGCCAAAACTGACATTGAGTTTGTCTCAGTGTGATTTTCTTTCCCTGAGCTTCTGAGTTCATTTTCTTGGATGACATATCCATGGATGGACAGACTGGATGTCAGTCCAACATCTCAGCAAAGTTAGTCCAACCCAACCATTGCAGAAATGCTCTGTTTTTCTCTCTGCTTGCTTCCTGGCATTCCCACCCTTGAGTCTCCCCAGAGCTCTCAATGCTCTAATACATGGCAAATCCGTCACCTGATGTGTCAGCAGAGACACATGACCACATCCCCTCTGTCACAAGCAGTCTCCTTAGTCCCATGCCTGAGAAAATGCTTCAAAACTTCTCTTCCTTTCTAACCAACAATGGGAAGTATTCATCCCTGTAACAGTCTATTCTGCTGCTGCTGCAGCTTGCTCTCAGAGGAGTCACTGCTGGTTTACAGAAAGAGGTATCAAGTGAGGTTGCCAAGTCATCCAGACCAGAAATAGTTATGTAACAGGCCTCTCCATTTCTCTGTTCTCCTCCCACTTCTACTGTGCAACATCCTCATGGCCTGTCTCTCCCTGTAATTCCACTGATGCTCATCTCTGGTTTTTACATTTCTTGTCATTTAGACCATATTTAGGTGTCTGTATGATTCATCTTTTTGCGTATCAGCTAAAGTTTACTCCCTTCTTCATAGGTCTTTATGCTTAAATTCACACTCCTCCTTGCGTTATTAAAACCAAAAATTAGCATCCAACTGTGCAAAGGATCTTGGGGCAGCAACATGGAAAATAAAGCTGCAACACCTAATAGTACTGTCAAATGGTTGTACTTAAAGATTTGGAAACTGGGGTGTTTCCTAATGTCATTCACACTCTTCCTGGTGTCTCCTCATTTATTTTCCCTAGAAATCACGAAATACAAGTGCAAAAATTCCAAACGTAAATTATGGGGGAAAACAATCCAACTTTAAATGCATACCAGCATTTCAAAGCAAAGGTCATGTAGTTTTCATGGTGCCCTGAAGGCCACCATCCTACTGCTCCCTTCAATTCCCAGTTATGAATTAGCAGGCATGGAAGGATAAACACAGCTGACATTAAGTTAATTCTTTTCCTAAACTGTGGGCCAGCCTGTGATAATTTTGATTTTGAGAGCCTTTATCTTGATTTTAGATTTTGTTACTGGTACAGTTTATTTTAAGAAAAGTAAACAAAACACCCATTTCATAATTTGCTTTATTTCTGCAAACAATACCTTTGTTTTCCCTGCCAGTGCATGGTCTTGTCACACGTGTTCTCTGTAGGTGTCTCTGAGGTTTTGGATCTGTGCTAAAGATGGGATGAGGCTGTATGACATCCTTGCCCACTCATACAAGCTCACATTGGCTTCCCTTTCCACTGCCAAAATTTCACAGATGAGCAATGGCCCCAAAGTACCCAGAACAGGTAGACAGCACCTTCAGGATGTCTTGGCTTCCTGATTCTTCCTGCTGATAATGGAGGAACTGCAGGAGTTCAAAATTTGTCATTTCCACTCCCAAGTGTAACAGAGGTGAAAGAAATGGGGAACTTCACCCCAGCTGCCTAGTAAAATCCAGCTTTAGAAGAGCTATGCTTCCATTACTCAGCTAAGTCTAGGTCATATATAAAAAATGCCAATTCACCAAATTAGTGGTTAAAATTTCACAGAGACTGACAAAAAAAGATGCTGACCTTTATTATTTTAAGCTCCTCATTGATTCCTTCAAATAATGTCAGGGACAGTCTCATTAAATTTTTTCCATTCTGAGAGGAGGGTGTAAAACAAATTCCTCAGCTTGTAAAGAGATTACATGAAAGTCAATATTTTCTCTTTGGTCAGGTGGGTCAGTTTCGGAATCAGTAGTTTGTTTTAATAAGTGAAAGCCTTTAGAGGAATTTCTACCCCACCCAGCCAGCTAGCACAGCTTTGTTTAATGTTTCAAACCCTGCCTGGCTCCAGCAGATAATATCCATATATATTGATACAGAGCTCTTCTGTGAATATGACCATAAGTCCTTCGTGCTTTGCAATCTCACCCCACTCATGTGCTGCAGGAAGCAGCTGACTGGCCTTTCCCTCCCACCACATCCTTTGGTATGAAGATGGTATCTCTGCAACCACTGCCTACAGAAAAGATGCCACAAGCAAACAGGTGTTTTCAGCAGGCAGGAAGGAAGGGAGAAAAATAAATAAACCTGAGTCTGCAAGAGCGGAAGAAGGCTGTGACACACTTTCTAGTACCTTCCACATTGAATTTTATCCCAGACCTGCAACCAGCAAATCCTGCCTGTCTCAGATCCAATGAAAGGGCTTTTGACTGCTTTAGAGAGCAGGACTAGACAGTTATGTTTAAAACAAATAATAACATAACAAAGGGAGAGTCATTTAACAAAGTAAAGTTTGCCAGCAAGTTTTCCTGTGGATAAGTATACCAGTATTTGCTAGCTTTGCAAAATTAGCCAAAGGTCATATTGGCTTTTACCCAAATTACAGACAAACCTTTGAGTGCACCAAAGACTTCAGTTGCTGCTGCAGCATCACACCCATCTGCTTATGTCATTTAATGTTTATGTAATCTTAAGTCTAGAGCCAATGAAAAAGGGGTTATATTTTTTTTCTAAAAATGTCAGCCCATGTTTAAAAACAAAACAAAAAAGCCCAGCCCTTCCTCACAAAAGACCAATTCAAAAACCTCTAAAACAAAGATCTTTAAAATCTGTACCTTGTTTTGGCTTGTTAAAAATAAATAAATAAAAAATTCCTAGATTTCTCTTTGAACTGACTTCCTGTTGGTACTTACACTAGTACCGTATTTAAAATTATGCACACAGTCTCATTGACTTTAATACTTTTGCTTCAAAACCTATACAAATGCTCATACATGTTTAGATGCTGTCCCAACAGAGGGGTATCTACATGTTGTAAGAGAAGAAGGGTAAGAATGGTTCTTTAAACAAAAAAACTCAGATGTATTTCCCTTTTTTTTCCCACGTTATGACTAAAGTAACTTTCAAATTATACTTACTAGTTCATGCAAAACTAGCCAGATCTACTTTGATTTACCATTGGAATTCACACAGTTGAAACCAATTAGAGCTAATTAAAGAAACCTGCCAAGCAAAGGCTTAAAGGAGAGCACCCAGTTTGGCAGGAAGGT
Organism: Pachycephala philippinensis; assembly: GCA_013397055.1. Lineage (NCBI taxonomy): Eukaryota > Metazoa > Chordata > Aves > Passeriformes > Pachycephala > Pachycephala philippinensis. The sequence continues at coordinate 218,569 of VWZT01008479.1, forward strand.
GGAAAAAAAGCATATATAATCTCTACTAAAAGTACCATTTTTATACATGGCCTTGGAGTTAAATAAACTTGGGCTTTAAATTCACTGCAAACAAACCAAGTAGTCCTGAGGCAGTGAAATCCCCCAGAGGACATCACTGCTTATTTCCAAGCACAAGCTTTAATCACGAATCACCACCTGCTTGTTTAAGTTCCCCCCAACGCTTAAACACTTCCCTTCCGTCCTTGCCAAAAGCAAAGTCTCTGCTGCTTCAGCACCAACCTCAGCGCCTGGGGATGAGCACACCTCACACTGCCAAGCAGTGAAAGTACAAGTCAATCTATACAACACAACTAACCAGAGAGGGCTGTACAGAAAACACAGCAGTAAATTCAGAGCAGGACAGACAACTGTCAACAAGTCACATTTGAGACACAGAGAAGGAAATTATGATTTCTACATGATTCCCTGATATCTCACTTCAGAGTTCTTGTCAGTGTACTTCTGAGCAAGCTTCCTGTAGCAAAGCTCTTCCACTCCTGAGGAACTGGGTGAAATCCTTCTGCTTGGCAAGTCTGCATTGGCAACAGCCATGCCCTGTCAGCCATTCTCTCCTCAAGGTTCATTCTGCCACTGAATTTCCCTAGCAAACTGAGTAATACTTGTTGGTCATTGTCACATAAGAAATGGCATTTCTGACTTTGTTTCAGTCTCCCAGAATGAATGAAAGGCAGGGACAGAAATTAGAAAAAATGTTTTAAAGAAAAGGAAAGAAAATATGCGTGTAACATGGGCCACAAACCCAACTATGTGTTAGCATTCAATCTGCTTTAAGTTCTGATTAAATCTTGGACAAGATGATTTAAAATAAAAGGAGGAAGTTGATGTTTCAAGCCATTACCTTGGCTTTTTCATGAGACATCAATATTTCAAAAGTAAGAAAATTAAGTTGGGTTCTTCAACCAAAAAAAAAGGTGAATTTGCCAGAGGGGTACAAAACTTCATTTTGGCAACAAGTAGTGACATTTTCCTCCCACTTATATAACAAGATTTGTGCACACCTTCAACTACCAGCTTTCTAAATTAATTTCTCCTCGTTAAAATATTTTTTCAGTATTATTGTTTCAGTTCTCCAAGGAATACTCACAAGACTCTTACTTCTGTTCACAGTCAGAGGCACTATCAGGATATGAGAACTGTGTGCAGAATTGCTAATTGAGTAGCTTTGGGTTTTGGTTGGGTTTTTTGGGTTGGGGTTTTTTTTCTTAGTTTGTCTAAACAAACTACTTATTTTGTATACATATATAGGTCAACCTTCTACCCCCTCACCTGCAACTGGGTTGTTGCAAAGGGAGACAGGAAATCGGTGTGTGAGATCTGTCAAACTCCCTCAGATCTCCCACGTCTGTCTCCTCTCTAGGTCTGCATCTCACAGCTGAAGGTCTCAGGGCACTGGGAAGAGGCTGCAGCATTGAACTGGAGCTGGGGAAGTGCTGCTACACAGGACCCCATTTATGACAAGTCCGCTAGAAGCTGCAATCTGCTTTTGCAGCATGATGCCCCAAGTCTTCCTGTATTACCTGAGATACATACATATATATTTATATAAAAAAATATATTCCCTTCCTGCAGCCCAATGTATGAGTGTGTACTGTGCAGTGTTACTCAGCAAGGAAGTGCCCTGTGAGAGGAGAGGGGAAAAAACCAAACCAGTTCTGTTCTAAAAGCACAGTAACATATCATTCTTTTTGAAGCTTGAAAAGTCAGTCTGGGTTTGTTGCATACATTTGTGTTTTCTCAAGCTCTCAGCACTCTTGCAGTGCTGGCTGCCCTGCTCTGCTGCTCCAGCTTCCCTGCAGCACAGAAAGTTGCTCCACGGGCTTTACAGGGAAACACACTCCTCAGCCTTTTTTCATGGTAAATGCCTGATCTAATAATTTTTGGTTTGGGTTTCTGAACCCATGCTATAGAAAGCCCTGCTTTCTCTTCTTCAAATACTGATGTGCATGCAGCTCTTGCACTAAAAGGTATGGTTAAAACTACTGAGAAGAAGCCTAAATGCAATATACAATGTACAACTACAGGGAAAATATTCTAGATACAAGCAGGCTTTTCAATTTATTGCGAGAAAGCCATGAGCAGACTGACTGGGAAGGTTCTAACCTAACTCAAACTACAAATGAGACTCATTTGTTAGCAGGAAATGTTAGCAGAGTGCTGGCAGGCCTGCTAATGGCCCCTTCTGGATTTAAAATGAACAGATACGTGTTAGAGTGGGTAACAGCTGGAGGGGAGGAGAACCCACTAACAGAGATCTATTTATTGGTTCACCTTGGCTGTGTGAGTTTCTGGAAAGTCGCTGTGTAGCATCACTATGCCATTTTATTAGACTTCTTGCTTTTTTTTAAGGAGATTTTACATTACTTGAATTTTACTCAGAAAAGCTAACAAACTCCATATACTCTATTTATTACTGAGTACAATTTCCTCGGAATAAACTCTGATGGAAAAAGTAAACTTAATTTTTTAATTTTTTTTTTCCACTCAGTGGATCTATTCCTAGAGCAAACAGCAATACAAATCAGTCAGGTCTGGTGATCAAGAGTGGTATCGTAGTAGATGGCTAACAACCAATGTCATAATCAGATCTGTATTTTATTTGCTGTGCTAAAATTCTGAGATATAAGGGACCTGCTTCAAGGTAAAAAATCATTAAAATCAACATACAAACGGTCTGGCACAACAGTTTGGTATATAACCTCATAATCACTTTATAACAGTCCCTAAAACTTGATGTAAGCTAGTGACTTTGGGCTACTATGGTTCGTATTCTAGTGATGGATTCAGTAAGACATATGGAAAAAAAAATGAGGGAGGGATTATTTTTTTCCACAAAAATAAACACTAAAGAGAAAAATATGCTAGAGAAGACATGAAATTAGAAATTCTGTCACTGAGACATGAAAATGATGGGGAAATAGAAGAATAATTGGAAAAGTTCAGAAAAGATTCGGCATCACATACCAAAAAATTGGTGTAGTATAACACACGCAGTTGATGGGGTCTTAGGTCCTGTGTTTGAGAGGTCTACCTGTCTATCTGTTTGCTACAGTATCTGCATTCTCATGAACATTTATCATCTCTAGAAAAGTTTACTCTTTTGCACCATGACTTCAATGCTTACACAGTTTTTGAACTCTTACAGACAACTTTTGTTTGGTTGCTAACCCAACAAGTAATCCTTTACATGTCACCACGCAAATAATCACGTAACTTTGGGAGGCTTTTGGGGTGGATAACCACGGGGTATGCCTCAGACTTCAGACAGGACTAGGATAGGGTAAGACTCTGGCTCCGCCAGGGCATACTTAAGGTAGTAGTGGTGTGAATCATCCGGTTTAACAAAGGACCATTTTTAGAAATAATTAGCTTAGTTCAATTCAGTAAGAGTCTAAACGAAAAGTGTGTGCCTCCTTAGAAATAGAGGGAAGGTCAGTTTGCTTCTAGATACATTCTAGATACATAGCAGGCTTCTTCTAGATTGAAGCCTGCTATGGAAACACTAGTTATTTTTGGAAGAAAATGTCGTGAAATTTGTATGCAAATTTCTCCAAGAGAAAAATGAAACAGCCTAAAACTTATCTGAAACGTTCCTATAGCAGCACTTCAGCCCTTGAACGTGCTTTCTACAAATAACCATTACAAAACATGCTGGTCTATTTTAAAATATGATTTGTTGTGAAAGACTCCACTATCTTGTAGGTCTTACGTTATAAACCAAAATGTCCTCTGATCCTCGGCGTTGAGCTAGCAAGGGTTTTGATTTACATAAGGTTTGGGTTGGTTTGGGGGCTTTATTTAGCTCTGTAGTTGTTGTCTAGGAATGAAGTGTGTCGTGACGAGGGGCTCCACCTCGGGACACGTTTATCGCCTGAACAGGCTTTGGCAGCACGAGCAAGCCTGACACGAGTTTCTGGAGTTAAATAAACGGGGGTTAATGCGCACCTCGGCCTCGAAAGGTACCTCGATAGGAAGGTACGAAATGCCCCGTTGTTGCTGACGGACCCTCTCCCCAGGCGGCTGCAGAGGCGGCAGCTCAGCCCCGGCCCCGCGGGCCCGGCTCCCCCGAACGGCCCAGCCCGGCTCCCTGGGCCGGGACACGGCGGGCTGCCGCTGCCCGGGCCCGCGGGGCTCCCTCCGGCGCTGCCCGGGCCGCGCGGCCA
>VWZT01008479.1:223462-276711 GCA_013397055.1 Pachycephala philippinensis
CTGCCGAGCTCGCTCGCTCTCGGTGCGGCCACGTGGAGGCCGCGGGTGCGGGTGGAAGGTGCCGGCCCTGCGCGCCCGGCGTGGGCGCTGCGGGGTGCGCGGAGCGGGAGCGGCCGTGCCGGCTCCGCCAGGGACCCCGCAGGACTCGGCGGTATTTGGGGGCAGTACCGTGGCGGTGGGTGACGAACAAGCCACGCGATTAGATCTTGTAGAGCTTAGGGCTGGATTTAGCGTTAACACCTGCGGAAAAATCACTCGGGCTGTAAGGTAACCTGCACGTACCTTTAAACAAGGGTAAGAGCGGAAGGGTCAGGAGGCTTTGTCGCTGTACTATACGGACGCAGAATTGATGAGCGAAAAGAATTGATTTCCTGTTCTCAACCATCTCTGCTGCTTATGCTGCATCCTTTGGAAGTACACACTTAACGTTGAAACTGCGGAATAAAATTGCTCTTTAAAATCTCTAGCTATCTTTGTCGTTTTTGGGCCTCTCTGTAGAAGTGTTCATGCCTGCTAGCTCTTAAAACTGAGTAAGAGTTGCCTGACTACAAATACTTCTGTTTTTTAGCACTCCTAACGCTGTATGTCTGTAAGTAGCAATCATAATGTGTTTTTTTTATTAAGGTAGGATCTTGTACCGTAACATCAAGGGAGCCTGTGATAACCTCGAGCCTGATACAGAACTGAGAAATGCACAGTGGAAGACCTGGTTAGTTTTCAGAGGAGCGGAAGCAGTTGTCATCTAGTTAACAAAAGTAATTCGTGGCATGTTGCAGCGGGTATGTTCTTGTATCCCCTTGGGTAGTAGTAACTGACACATAACAATAGAAAACTATTTCTATATTAAAAAGATATATGAGGTTTTTAAAATTTGATGTTAACAGAGAATGCACTGTGATTTCCTTCAGTGAATAACGTGCTTTGCTTGAGATGTGTAGGGAGATAGGAATTTTGTGTGGGCTGGACTGAGGCACGCTATGCAATTCCAAAGTGAGAGACTAATAGTTACTATATAGGTTAATAGGTTGGTATGATCGTGTAAGAAAATAAAGTGAAAAAGCTCTGTGGTTCCCAAGAACATTGACCAGTGTTACTATAGACTTCACCAGCTAAATTCTTGTGCTAAATTAATGTTTAAAATAGGATTGGTGGTGGTCCTGGAGCACTTTTATTTTAACTTGCTTTTAACTCATACTTTCAAGAAGTATACAGCCATGCAATCCATTTCTAAAGAATAGGGCCTGGATACATAGAGTGTGAATTAATTGTGTAATTTAGATGAGATTAATAGTGGCAGTTCCCCGTGGGCATTACATGAGTGTCCATGGGTCGGTGTGGAGGGGTTATACACTGTTACCTGTCTGGAAAAGGCAATACGACTGGAGATTTCGGCTACATAAAAAATAATTCTCCAGAACAATGAGCTTTGTTTCAGTTAATATTTGTGTAGGTCTTTGTGCTTTCCAGGTTGGCTTACTTAAAACCTGGATATTAAGTTTGCAGCATATATCTAGTCAGTCATAAAATGTGCAATTGCAGCAGAGTTGTGGTTTAAAGTTATTCAAATATGCTCACAGGCTTTGTCTTAACGGATGTTTTTCCCATTGCAAGAAAATAATTTAATGAAATTGGATCATCAGGGTAATTCAGACATGTTCTAGAAAGTTTCCTTGACATGAAAAAGCACATACTGACCATCATTGGTGTGAGAGAAATGTGTACATATGGCAAAATTAATATATCCAGCTTGGCATAGGTTTCCTTCATGGTCTTCACTAAGTAAGTCAAGCAACTGTAATTTACTCTTCCTATTCATAATACATTTTCTGCAAAGCAATGGCTGATTCAAGTCTGAAGAGACTTTTTAAGTAGTGCCCAGATCCCATGGACTTCAAGCTTGTGTGTGTATAGTCCCAGAGGAAGTGTGTTTGGACTTGTTTGCCTTGGCTGTCCAGTTTCAATGTCGTTTGATCATGATTGTGCCTATTGTAAAGACTTAATCCTGTTTCTGTCACAGTTTTTACAGAAGTGGAAGTTTGTTTAGAATGCATGATGGGCACTTGATAAATCAGTGATAAAGTAAATCAGTTTGAGAACATTTACGTGTTTTCATCAGATGGAATTGCTGATTAAAATTACACAAGCTACTTAAAAGCTAAACTCCATGAAAGTTTTTCTGTAAATTATTGTTTGGTTTTTACTGTAGTGAAACTTGGTGGAAGGATGGTGGCATCTGTACAAACTGTTGCACAGTAGGAGGGATGGACAGATATAACTGCATGTGTCAGCAATGAAAATGGTACCAGAACAAGAAAATCTCATTCAGTTTTCTTCTCAGTTCAATGATCAACTGTCAGAACATTTGCTATTTCATAGCATGTTATTTTATAGCATGTTTTCAGAATTGTCAAATGTACCTTGGCTTTCTGTAACACATTTAAAAATGTCAGTAGAAGTTTCAGAGAAGGAAAGTTTAATGGCAGTTCTGCTCCTTGGACAGGTATACTTTTCACAGGAGTGAGCATTATTTAGGTGCAGGGTGAGTTCTGTGACTACTGAAAATTTATGCCTTTCGGGCAGCAATTTCTATTCTAAGGCAAAGAAAATCAGTTTAACTTCCTGGTTTTCTGTGGGAGTCCAACTTAATTTAGAGAGCAATTATTTAAAACGATTTTATCATACGAAAAGTATAATCTTTGGGGGTGGGCTACTGAAGTTACCTTAAACGAACCTAGTAATTTAATCTTGCTGATAAAGGCCTGAAGTAACACCTGATGCAGAAAGAATTTAGACTGCTCTTAGGTAATTTTTAATTACAGCTGAGATATTGAAATACACCTAATAAGGTCTGGTAAGGAACTGTGTACCAATTAGGCAAAGCTAATAAAATCGGTTTTTTTCTAAATTTCAAAAACTGATTGAAATGCTGGAAACCACGTCCTGCCACAGTGTAACCTCCTAAAGGAAAGAAAGGTATGTGCTGCGTCAGTCCACCTATTCCTAGTATTTTAAGTGCCGTTGGATCAGTGCCATTCCTCCAGGCTTTTTGGATGTAATAAAAATCCGAGGAGTAAAGAAGTTAAAAAATAGTTGTTTGAAGTCACTTTGGTTACCTCTTGTGATAGTCCAAAGTCTGTACAGGTTTTAGTACCCAGAAAGCTGGAAAGCAGCATGAAAGACTTGGAAGATGGTGGTTCGCTGATGTCAGTCTCAAAAGCTTCTGAGAAGAAGGGGATGTTGGAATTACGTGTAGGGTGTTGTACCCATGCTGGGGGACATGATTCATTAGACTGGAAGTGTTCTCATCTTCTATCACTTTGTGCTGCCTCATCTTCACCCTTTCCGTTTCCTGGCTGCTTTTTCTGTTGCTGCAGAGGACGAATGACTCAGCTGTTGTCTTTTCTCTCCCAACTGTCACTGACCCAGGAGCTTCATTCTCATCTGGCTATCACCTTTCTGTAGCCTCATGAAGTCTGTGAGAGAAACCTGCCCCTCTTTTTGTTCTGTGTTGACAATCAACGTCAGTATTAAAGTAGCATGTCTATACAGAAGGTGGTATATTAACAGAGGAGTTAAAACTCCAGAGAGAGTTAAGAGGACTGGACTGTTAAGAGGTACAGAAAATTGTATAAGCATTCAATTTGGTGCTTAAGGGATAAAGGCACACAGTTCTGAAGTCACTGAGGTAGCTAAACAAATGTAGATTTGGGAGAAACTCTGTAATACTGGAAGGTGATGTATAACTGATCATGTCTGAAAGTCATCAACTTAAGCCGTGGTTGGTTAGATAAAATGCATATGTGAGATAAAATGCTCTTCGGGTTAAGAATGTATGAAGTTTTATGCAGAATTTGCATAAAATTGTAAATATAATCAAGACAGACTTTGTGCAGTGTTTCTGCATGTAGGTTATAAATGCTTTAAAAATAGTTTCCAATCACAGTTCCTAGTAAAGACCACTGTAATACAACATGAATTCCAGACAGGTGTTGTCACACAGTTTGTGTATAGAGATCTCAAGATTACCTGATCTGTACCATATTAATAAATTGCTCTTTAGGGTGATGATTATTAATGGACAAAAATAATACCTTGAAGTCTCAAGGATAACTGTAAATGATACATTATTTACAGCTGGTGATTTGAGATCTATAAACAGTTCCTCTTTAACCCAGCTAATTGCTGATAATAGCATGCAACCATACTGAGATTGGAGTATCAAAGAAAAACAGAGGTAATATATATGTAATCTTCAAGGTAGTCTCTTTCAGTAGACATTGTTCAACATGATTCTTTTTGTGGATTTTTTTTTTTTTTTTGAGTAATATCTTTATTAGTATTGTTTTGTATTTTAAACAGGATTGAGTAGCTCTGCATCCCTAGGATTCTTCATGGTAGCCATGTGTCATCTGTACAGCTGGCAGTTGAGTTCAGTTCATCTTGCAAAATAACTAATAATGCCACAAGTGACTGTTCCTGCAAGGGGGAGCAGTGAGCCAGGTGTGCTTCTCAGTCCTGCTTTGCCACTGTAGGCACTGCTTCATTCATATCATGTACAGCACAGTCCAGAAAATCTGCTTTACTGCCAAGTGGAAGATTGTACTCTGTGTTTCACATGATGGTTACATCTCAGGGCTCTGTGCAGTTTCTGTAATCCGTTCCTGTCAGGGAAGGCCTCTTTCCATCAGGGCTCCACTCCCTTGGTAAGTAATCTCATTCAAATACAAACAGTATCATATAGGCCATATATATTGTCTGGTGCTGTTTCCAGAATATAGAAGCATTTTTTTGTGCTGACCTGAACATCAGTCTCTAGAAGACACTGTCTCAGCCTAAAAGTACAGTTTTAAATTGTACTAGCATACATTAAAACCTAAGAAGTACTATTTGACTGCAGTCCAAATAATGTGGTCGCCTTGCAATACTAAGTTTTTCTGCTAAATATAAAATATTCCTATTTATTTGATGTGTGATACAATACATAAACGAGGTGGATTTCCATCCTTGCTGTTCTGAACTATGTTTTGAGGCAATTGTCCAGCAGAGGCATTGCATTATATTAACGGGGTCCACTTGCTCCCAGACCATACATTCAGTAAATAAATACACAGTAGCTGCAGCAGGATGTATATACAAAATTTTGCTTTTCATTGTAGTATGCCCATAGCTAGTTATTTTTTCACTGAGTTGCTGTCTTTGTACTCCAGATAAGAGATTGAGTTTTGTAAAGTGTGTAGTGTAAGTTAATGCATCTGTATCTTGCAGAGCGTGGTACACAGAGTCACAGAAGTTCATTTTTGGTGGCTTTAGGCAAAGATTTTTATGCTGGCTTTTGCTAACTATGTATGTTCAGTAGTAGGGAGAGGAATGTGAGGGGTTAATGCTGACTCCTAAAAGAACAGATGAAGATGAGGTGCTTTAATAAGAATGCAGCAAGTATAGCAAATTTTTACTCTGTTTCCCTTGTATCAAACTTTGTGGTTCAAATTAATTGCAGTAAACAGTTACACTGAGCGATGTAAAATACTTATACAGCCTTTGAAGACCATACTTGGCCTTGTATTGTATTGTTGTTGAGTTCTTAAAACAGGAATAAAAAAGGCAATTTGTCACTTACTTGTGGAAAATTCTGCGAGTTTCTATAAATAAATTAATTTACTGGAATTTTCTCCATTACTGTCGCTTAAGTGTTAACAGTAAATTGGCAAAGACACAGGATTAATTATATTTTATAAACAAAATATTCTCAAAGTGAAGCAGCTAGAGGAGTACATTGTTCTTCACATAAAAGGAATGTATATTAATGGGAAAACCCACAATTTTTTGCGGAATTTTTGCCCATATCCTATGAAAAGTGTCATACAGGAGTTCCTTGTATTCAATCAAGCAGTGATTGAATAATAGTGAAATGACAAAATTATGCCACACCTGCTCTGCAGTTTTGTATTCTGGACATGCAGTTACAGTTTGTGTCAGTTTTACTTCCCTTGACAGTAAGCAATTCCAGTCCCTTGACATTTCTGCCTCACATATTACCAGTAATACTGTGCTTCCTTGCCCCTCTTCTGTTTCTAAGCTTGCACTAAGAGTAACATTGGGTATTAAATACTACATTTTCATTATTTCACCTCAAACTTGTGTCCCTTCTGAGTTAATACCTTGCTGAGAAAGGTTTATTGGTGGTGGTGAGTGATTCTTGAAGCCAGTCAGTATTTGTATCAGTTTGTTTGCCTTCATCACCACACAAACCTGTAATGAGTAGCCATGTAGTTCTTTCAGAGTAATCTTGGTTAAAATAAATGATGGCTAGGAAGTAGCATGACTTCTGCTGAGGTCTCACTTGGAATGTGGTGAAAATGACACATACTGGTTCAGCTGGGCATTTTCTTGGTGGATTTGCCTGTTGAAATATGTACAACTATTTTATGTCCTTTGTCAGACTGGTTAAGTGTTACCTGTGAATCTGCCAAGACGTCTTGACAAACTCCTTTGTCTCCCACAATTACTGAACAAAGACACGTTTGGGAGCCCACTAATTCAAGATGTCAGTGGTTCCAGGAGCTGCCTGCTGTCTAGGAGTACTAGTTCTGGTTTGTTCTCTTGACTGAGTAACTTTGCTAAGAAGAATTTGAGTGGCATGTTGACAGAGCACCTTATAAAAGTCTCTGATGGTGATTCATTAACTAAATCTCTTACGTAAAAATACAGATTTGATTCAATGGTATATGTTCTCAAGTAAAGAATTTGAAACCTTCTCATTCTAGGAATGGCCTTCACAATCAGTCAGGCACTAATTTGGTATAGCACATGTAAGAAAAGTATGCTTTAGTCTCGTGTTTCAATGGACTTCCATAATTGACAGCTTTTCTGCATTTATTTTTCTGTTTTTTTCAAGTGAGAGAAGTCATCGGCTTAGTAGTAGGCATGCATAATTCCTTTTTGGATTGTAGCTGTGATAGAGAGGGGTTTATTACAATGATGTAGGTATTAAACGCTCATCAAAGACATGCTTTTAATGCCTTCTAACATACCACAAGTGTTACAATGTAGTGCAAGGATGAAATCCTTATAGTGGCGTAAGTTATAAGAACAATAAAAGTACTGCAGCTGGTTTTAACACTTTATTAGAAATATTGTTATATTGTCTTTTGAAGGGAAAGTTGGAGAAATTATTCTCAAATGGCTTTCAGTAGGAAATATGTTCACTGCTGTTTTTTCAGTGTTATTTGAGTGCATTTTGAGGTGGTCAGTTGTTATATTTGTGCTCTATCAAAATATCCTGTTAGACTGAAGATCAACCAGATCAGTAACTGGTGTTCCCACCTAAAGTTGAGTGGCTCTTTGTGTGGGCTGTGGTGTTTGTGCAGCTGCACAGTGAGCCAGATAGGAAAAGTAATGTCTTGAAAATAATCTCTTTTTTCTTCTTCTTCTAGGCTGTTTTTCAGCAGAATCTAGTTGTACAGCTGCACAGTGAACAGATCAGCAAACAAATGTGCTGGTATCCAGAAATGGTTTTGTGGGAATGGGAACAAGAGAGTGAAGCAGTGGGGGAGGGCAGGACTGCTGCTTTAGGTGCAACAGCATCTTGAAATATTTGTTGAACTTCAGCCTTGGTTCTAACCAGAACTATTTGCTTACTTTCAGTAGAAAAATGAAATATTAAAATGCAGCTGTAACTGGTTCATCTTTTCTAGTATTTCATTCTTACAAGCACTGGTTGGTATCTTAATAGGACCTAATTGAACAGTAGAATATTGGCACAAAAGCAAATCAGCTCTGTTATCAATTCTGTGCATTAATAGGTGTTTCATGGACCACATCCAATTTATGTATGAAAGACTGCAAATTAGATCCTGGTGAGCAGAACCAGTACTTACAGAAATTCCAACTATTCTGAAGTTTTTATATTCTTTTGAGCTCTGAGAAGGATCCTGTACTCAGCAATTTCTTACAAATAACTGACCCTTTGAAGAAGGCTGTCCAGGTTTTTTATGCTCAAAATAAATGCACCTTTCTGGATAACTGAGCTGGTAGATTGCTGCTGTATTAGTTCAAGATCATTTTATTATGCTTGGGACTTGGCTTTTCAAATACTTCACAGTTCAGATTTTTAAGGAGTATTCATGGTGTGTTCAGTTACGCATAAAAGCTTTCTGTACTCTTTAAGTCTTATCTGGTATTAACTTAGCAAATAGGGCTTGGATCAATTAGTTAATGGTCTGTACTTACAAAGTGCCCCTCCTACTGGGCTGTAGGTTTTCAAATGAATGAGTTTTACTGAAATCCACAAACCTGTTTCACTGAAATTGAAGAGGGAAGAAAATACAGGAGATGGGTGAGAACTGAAGTTAGAAATGGTTCATTTTAACTTTATTGCATGTTTTCCTGTTTGTATGTGCAGAAGCTAATGTCAGCATAAGACTGATAAAACAAAAATTATTATTAGGTTATTTAGTTTAAATGGTTTTATGGCTTTCTAAAATGTCTTTCAGTAACTACAATATATTAATTTCACATTAATTTGAAAAAAAGAATTTACCTTAAAAATGAGTGCTAGATTAATAGGATTTTGTATTCTAGTACTTGTTGAAAACGTGAAATTTTAAAAATGTAGAGTAGGTTCATTAGGATTTTCAGGTTCCAGCCTTCTTTTTGAAGCAAATATTTGTATGAAGTATTGCACATACATCTGCCTGTACATTGGAGTGAATACCTGCAATACAGAAAAGAAGTTAAATATCTAGGAATTGTAAGAAAAACTGTCTTTATGTAGTCAATAACTTTATTTCAATAAATACTTCTCCTTTTAAGAAATAGGCATTTCTCATAGAGCTGTTACTCTGAGTTCTTAATAGAAATGAATTACACAAATGCTGAACTTCTTACTACCTCACAGCAAGAATGCCTTAGTTTGGTAAGAATATTGCTTTGTCCTTATTTTTAGCACTTCTTGTCTCTCTGGGTTCTCTCTTGCCTTAGCTGGAGCATGTGTTTGGAGCAGCTCATAGTTGCCTATGAAATCTTGCTAAGGCATTTTATTCTCTGTGGCATTCAAGCTGAGTAACTCAGAGGAGTCAAAGATGCTTTTTGTAGATGAGCAGAACATTCTTCAGAGTAAACAAGGATAAGAAAGTTGAACAACAAGGGGGAGAAACTGAAATTACTTGGGAAGGAGCGTGGGAAGGGGAGAAATCAGTGCATTTATATTACAAATATTTCAGGTTATGAAAATTGTTGCGAGCAGACAAGAAAAAGGGTTAGGGGTAAGAAAGTTGGGCACTTAAAATGTTCTAGTCAGCATTGTACACTGAAAAAATGCTGTAGTGTGTGGGCTGCAAATGCTGGAATAACAGATGTGGCTTTCATTTGCGTTTGAGTTTTGTATGACCACATGATTTGAATCCAAGTTTGTTGTTTTAAGTAAAGCCTAACTCTTAAACTAGTTTTCTAGTCTCAGCGGAGCAGTTGGTGATAAATAAACAAAGACGTCCCCCCAAATCATGTTCATATTCCAGGCTTTAAGGCATAAAGTGCTATATACGAAGAACAGTTGAAATAGTAAGCACTGTGGATAAATTTCAGAAATCCAAGGGAAATTGAATGAAAAAAGGATTTTAAAAAGAAACAAAACCAAACCCAACTCTGATCCCAGGTGCCTTTGCTCAAGTAGCTGAAACACTCTAGGCAGACAGTGGTTTGCATAGAGCTGTGCTGAGTTTTCCAAGCAGAGAAGGTAACTCTGCTTATGTACTGCTCAAGTGCTTTGACCTCAAGCCTCTGTGTGTGGATGGTTCAATCTCTCTGCATTTGCTGGGAATGATCCCTGGCACTGCTGAGTGGGGAGGGGACGGGGTGCACTGGGCAGCGCCTTGTGCCTTTCTGAAATGCCCTCTGGTAGGACACACTTCATCTTTGCCCCTGGAAATGTAACATTCTAGTATTGGAGCTCGGCTTGGGGTGGGGTTGTCCCGCTGCCTGAGGTGTCAGGAAGGTCTCCTCTTGTTTTTGTTGCAGCTCAGGGAAATGTAGCAGGTGCTGTTGTTTCAGCTGTGGCCTTTACGGGTGCTGTAGTTTCTTACCAGCCCTCAGCTTGGAGTTGGTTTTCCCTCCTGTCTGCCCGGGATCGTGTTCCTGCCGGTCAGGAGCTGTGGAGAGGAGGCAGCAGGGAATCAAACGAGTGAACAGAATTAGGCAAAGGCTGACAGCAGTAATAGGCAGATTCTTTTTCAACTTTGGTGTAGCCTTGTCCTCAGGCTGCCCTTGCATATTCTCTTGAGGGGATTTGAGAGTCTTAATGTTCCTATAATGAGATCAGCTATATACAATTTTGTGCCACTGAAGTGTATAGAACTTGGACTTCAGCTTTCCAGTATTATAAACATATGAGTACTGCCTGACAGGTTAAACATGACAGCTATTTACAGTTGCCTAGAGAATAATGAAGCTTGTTTAAAAAGAAGGAAAGAATTAACTCTTTCTGGTGGTTCTTCTGGAAACTTTTTATTATGGGTACATTTGTTTTTTAAGTATCTGTTCCGTAACAAGATTTGCAGTAGAAGATAACAGAATATTATACAATAGAAGATCAAAAATACTTTGCTAGGGTTATTACTATTTAAACTGAAAACAGACAAGTAATTGATTTTGAAATTGGCCTGATACCACTCAGCTCTTGTTTTTCAGCAATGAATCACGATCATAGGTTACAAACTATTTTAGCCATTAGGGCGTGGAGAAAAGGCACCATTCAAAGCTAAACACCACAATCAGGGATGCATGACTAAAGTTTCCATGTAATGTATTAGTAGTATTGTATGAGACAGTCACATGGAAAAGATCATGAGGTTCTGAAAAGGATTATGAGCATGCTTTAGTCATGAATTTCCTGGTAGAGATATTTTAGTCTGGATCATGCTTGTCTAAATGAGAATAATTTAACTTTGCTTGTTCTGGTTGTATTACCGTTATGTGGCAAAGGGGGAGAAAAGGCATCTTACCTACAAAAGTAGTATTACTTAATATATATATTAATACATGAAAATAATATTTTGGTAAATTTTGGGGATCAATTTATCATGCTGAACTACTTGAAAAAGTTTATCACAGCCCTGAAGTCAGTAACTGGAATGTAGGGGGTTGAACTGGAGACAAACCACGGTCATTCTGCACTGGTGATTGAACGTCAGTTTATAAAAATAAATCACTAATGTACAATGAGTAGCCATTGACCTATCTGATGTCCGTGGAATCAATTTTGGTGCAGATGCCTCCATTTGACAGACATTCTTCTGGGCTTATATTTTTAAATGGGACAGCATTGCAAAAGAGAGTTTAAAAAATTTTTGTAATTTTGTTTGAAGCTCCAGTGAAAAATGAATTTTCATATTTTGGATTTGTAGAGGTTAACAGGAGAAGGGTCTTCTGTGTTGACACATCTGTTTGCCATGTAAAGTCCTTAAAAGGCAGCGCCTTCCTTTTCTCTGCCAACCTGTTACAAGTATAGGAGCTTCCAACAGATTGTGTGTGTGTGTGTGTGTGTGTGTGTGCAATAGTGCGGTTACAAGTGTTCAAGCACAAAACAGCAAGCTGGTATTTTAGGAGAATAGGATGGAGTTTAAATGTTTGTGGTTTGCTGCAGGGCACTTTCCTGGCCGATTTCACAAAGCACATTTTAGTGAGCAGCTGTGGGGGGCTTGGGAAGGACAACCAGATTTCTCCTGTCTTGTGTGAGAGTCAGTGGCACTTTAGGATGCGCTGACCGGGTCACTCGTGTCTGTGAATGTAGGGCCAGTGCCTACATACCTGTGTCAAGGTGCACATCGGGAACTAAAACCACTGGCAGTGTTAAAAGCTTAAAGCACAGCTGGCCTGTTTCCTGTTCCTGTACATCCTTGCACTTGCTGCAGTGTAAAATGGTGAATTGTTTTCAATTCTGAACACAAGATACACTTTTGCAGTGTTTCCTTCATAATGGTGTTGAATTGTAAGTTTTTTACATGTAACAGTAAATTGAAAACCACATTGTCTGATGATATGATTTCTGAAAATCAGCACTAACTGCTTTCAGCTCAACAGTTGTCAGCAATAACAGTATTTTTTGAGTCACATAGGCAGGTGTTTTCCATAGACCCTGCTTTTAAATAGATGTCCACATAGATCTTTGAAGTCAGTAAACCAATGTAAGTAAAAAGTACTAAAAATAAGAATATTTGAGCAATACATTGAAGTTGGTTAATGACAACTTATTTTTACATTGGTAATGGCCAATTTCAAAGTAGGGAATTGTGCAGTGTGTTTAGTGGAGGCACTTCAGCAGCACAAAAGAGAACAAATGGTGCGTGGGTTTTCAGCTGTATTACCTGCCTGTCACTTCCATGAACAGGAAAATACAGCGTTGTTATTTTAAAATAATTTTAATTCTTTTGTAACTTGTGTTTTATCAAGATTTTCAATATTGTAGGTTATCATAAGCATAGATGCCTCTGAAAATGTGCACAAAAATGTTCTGATATGACTGACTGTAAACGCTGTTAATCTTTTTCTTATCATCGCCTCCTGTAAGTATGGTTTGTAAAACAGCATCTCTAAAATACACAGAGTCTGTCTTACTGTTGGATAAGAAAAGTACATTAGTACAATTTCTGCGGTAAAAGTACTGCAATTGCTATTATTTTATTGCCAATATCTAAAAAGTTTTGCGAGTGATTCAGTTGGCATAAGTACCAAACTGATATGCCATATAAATTGACATTGAGATTGCTTTTACAGCTAAGTGCTTCCCTTTGTGTTTCTTGTAGGAAACAGAGATGAAGGTACACATGCACACAAAATTTTGCATCATTTGTTTGCTGACATTTATTTTTCATCAGTGCAATCATTGCCATGGAGATGGACATAACAATGGTCCCAAAAAGGATCGTGTACATGACCATAATGACTATCAGATCTCAAATGAATCATACTTCCAGAATGGAGGAACAGAATCTATGCCCAGTAAATTTTCAACGTTGGAAGCAGAAAATGAACAAAAATACTACATTGAAAAGATTTTTGATCGCTATGGTGAAAATGGAAGATTATCTTTTTTTGGCCTGGAAAAACTGTTAATAAGCCTTGGTTTGGGAGAGGTAAAAGTAGTGATGATAAATCACGATGATATTGGCCATGATCATGTTTCTCACTTGTATGCTTTGGAAGTGCAGGAGGGAAAGCATTTTCGTCCTCATAACCATGCTCACAGCCACTCAGATTCAGAAAACCAGACCACGGCTGGTGTGTCTGCAAAGAGAAATCATAAATGTGACGCTGAGAGAGACGCGGTGGTGCCCTCAGTGAAGGAGGATGGCAAACACGTTCATAACCAAAGCCGCCGTCACCACCACCACCACTCGCGCCCGCACCGGCACGAGCACAATGGCACGCGCCACTCTCGCAATGATTCTGTCAGCCACAGTGACCACGCGGAGCAGAGCCACGAGCCTTCCACAGAGACAAACACGACCCAGGACCAGCCGGAACGGAAACAACGGAAACAGAAGAAGAAGCAGAAGAAGATCAGCGAGACGTCAGGAGACGCTACGTGGGATTATGCCCCGGAGCACGATCCCGGTGATCAGTATGAGCACAATCGTGTTCATAAACATGACCATGTCCATGATGCCTCTCACCTGCACGTGCACCACCACGACCACAGCAGTGACCGCTCTGCCAGCCACGGACACCAGGATGGCAGTTTGGGCAGTGTCGCTGGGCACCGCCACACCAGCAAACGAGAGGCGTCTCACAAGCAGATCAGTGTGAGGAAACATGCTCTTCCCGCAGCACGTGGCCACAAGGATCATAGTGAAGATGAGCACGAGCGTGAAGAGGTGAGTATGAAATGGAGAGCTGGTAAGTTGGCTTTCAGTGCTGTCACATAATAATTGAAGGTGCATACCCACAAATAAGAGAGAGGCATGTTTGGGACCATAGTGTAATACAGGTAGCAGAGTGACAGTGCTAGAGGTCACTGCCACAGTTCTGAGCGTTATGAGTCAGCACTGCTGTGTGCCCATCACCCATCTGTTCTCAGAGACCTATTTATCTGCATGAAGTTGTTCCTTAAAGCTTTCTGAGATACCCTGCTTACAGGTGAGGTTTTTTCCCTTCCCAGTATTCAGGAATATTGCTACCACAGACACCTTTTTTGGACTTCTTTCTGAATCTGAGATCATTAACATTTTTGAAAACTGCATTGACATTTTTTCCTAAAATACCTGCATCTTTTCAGCACACTTCTGATATCTTTGTCCTAAGAGATTTAAGAAGCAATTGCAGGTGTAGCTTCAGTAGCACTGTGCTCGGTGGAAGCTCTTCTGTTTTTTCCTCCAGCACCATAAATCCCTTCCCCTTACGGTTAACTACAGATGCAGGACCTTGTGATGTCATAATTTTAAACTAGAAGGAGGGAGGGAGTGCTGAGTTCGAGGTTTCAAACTGTATTAAAAAGTGAAACTCAAAACACAGCAGGTTGGTAGGTAAACAGAAGGGTTGAAAAACCAATTTTGGATTTACGTTTTCCACTCTTCACCTGTTGCTCTTTCTTCATTGCTTCTACTGTGTAAAGAATATGGAAACTCCTTTTCATTGACATTTATCAAAAGTTATGTAGGTGTTGGGAGACTCAAGTTTGCAGTGCAGATATTTGTACTGTTTCTTTCCCCTCATAAACCACTTAGATCAGTTTAAGAGATGTTTGAGCACTGGTGGAACATTTGGACCAAAGTTTCTGCTTGCTTTGTGTTCTCAAATAATACGCTGCATTTTCCGTAAGTGAAAATAGATGTTTTTATATTTAATTTGTTTGTACAATTTGCTTGCAGTGCCTAAATGCTACACAGCTGCTACGGTACTATGGTCTGGAAGCCAGCTCTCTAATATCTCCTGAGCTGTTCGTGTACATGTGTCCTGCTCTGCTATACCAGATTGAGAGAAGGCTTTGTATTGTGCATTATGATGAGCTGGAAGATTTTACGAGAAGTAAAAATGCATCAATTGAGAACAACGATAAAACAGGTGCATCAGGTAGGTGTGTAACATCTAAAGCTTTCAAAATTATTTTGCACTGTAAATACAAACTTCAGAGTCACAGCAGCCTGGTAGGTGGTGTCACAGCTTCTCCTAGGTAACCATGGATCTAGGATGCACCTTCCGGGTTTGTACCTTTTCATCTTTTTTAACTATTATTCCCACTATTTTATGTTTGCATGTGGTTTGGGGGTTTTTTTGTTGTTGTTGGTTTTTGTTTGGGTTTTTTTTCCCCTCTATTATTGTGGCCTAACCTTATCATTAGGCCTGGGCATTTTGGCCTGTACTCTTCCAACGTATCTTAAGATGCTGAATACTTGTGGTAGCGACACGGGCAAGGTACAGAATCTTTGGTGACAAAAGCACCTCTAGGGATGAGCAAGTCCACTCACAGTTTGGATTATTGCCATCATTTAATATATGTTATGTCTTTTTTTCTTAGTGGGACTGAGGTGGTCCATATGTTTATCTCAAAGTTGGAAAGTTGCAGTGTTACTTTGGCACTAAATTTCTTAATAAATTTGACCTGGACCTATTAATTCATGAATAGAGAACAACACTTTCATCACAGTTCATTCACTGGAAAATAAGATTTTAGGTGTTACCTTTTTTATATTTTAGCAGTGATACAAATTTGTAGAATTGACATGCAGAATTTTAGGTGAACTTAAGAAATAGACATAAGCAAGTACAAGAGCATTTAAATTGCCATTTCTGACACTTCCCTTTTCTTACTTCCAATGTCAATTACTCTGTACTAGTTCTCTCTAAGCACATGAAAATTTTTCCATCAAAATCCTGTTAGCAGTTTCAATTTTTTGTGTGTACCTTGAGTAAAACTGAGTAGACTTCTTATCTCATTGCCATAGTTGTAAGCTAAAAATATTTTTACTACTGTTGAAGCAGTTACTTTAAGGGCAGAACCCATTGTTGTGATTTCATAACCAAATGTACTTTTCAAATGCATGTTTGCCACTGCTATCTTTCATAAATTATAATGGAGCTGTTGATGCTTATTTGCATTAAAATATTAAAAATCTAAAAAACCTTGAATATAATGTCTGTATTTTGAAAATAAACATAACTATTGATTAGTACATAGGTGCTTATTAGCATTATTAGAAATAAAGCTTGAAGTGACTACATTCTCATAGATGTTAATGACTGTTGGAAAGAATGCATTGCTGATAATCTTTCTTAACAATTCTCGAGTCATTAAAATAATTAACTTCTTATAGATAAATCTCCTCTAGTGACACGTCTGCTATCTTGTTAGCTGTTTGGAGATTGCTGTAACCCAGATACAGCGTGTGTTCTGTACAACAGCAAAGTGCTTTGTGGTGTGGTCTCAATGTAGTAAGAGCTGACCCCTGCCTTATTACCAAGAGCATTGCTAGATTAGCTCTAAACATTTTCTGCCAATTAAAATGTTGAAACCCTATACAAAACTGTCATGTTGCACATGCTCTGAACCAGTTTAATTAGGAACCTTCTACAGATGAGTGCTTCTTTTTAAAAGACTGCATTTTATTTCTCCGTAATGAGAAAGGGAGTTGATGAATAACTCAGCTTAAAGACCTTTAACATTTTAAGAGAGTTAATTTGCAAAATTAGTGAAGCTTATTGTGAATGTTTAACATGTTTTATAGCATCTGATACCTTGAGTGTAAGTAACACCTTTTCCAGTTAGTTGTAAAAATTTGGGTTCTAACTCATTGAGTTGGGTCTCAAACAGTAACCTCCAGAATGGGTCAGCTTGATTAGATAATGATAAATCATTCTTCATAACAATTTCCTGTATTCTCTTGTATTAACTACAGCAAGATTTCAGTTGATATAATAATAATTGTTCCTTCTTATGTAAGGAAATGAATCACAAAATAACAAATCCTAATTTGAATATGGGGAGTGTAGGAGGTGTAGGGCAAACGTCTGTCATAGAAGAACTTAAACTATAGGTTGTAGGATTGTACTAAAATGAAAGCGTGTGCCCACCTGAGCTAATATAAACATTTTTAGATGGAAGTATTCACCAAAGTTAGGGGGATGCCATCACTTTTAAACATGAGCTTTCTGTGGTTTACTTTACTTTTAGTTAACGTTTTCAAACAATCTTAACAGGCCAGTGTTACTTCTGTTCATTGATCCCAGCCTGGGAGGTTTCCATTACCTCTGCTAGTGTGGTTTTCTAAAGCAAAGTAATTTAATTAACTGATGGCCAAACACTTATGAAGCTATGTTGGGTTTTCTTCCTGTAATTTAAGATAGTTCTGTGACATCTTCTAATAGAGGATTTTCAAGGGCTTCTCCATAGAACTGAGGTTTCACAGTGTACGTGCTGGAAGTGGGGCATTGTCACCACTGAGGGCTCCTAAGCAGCTGGAAAGGAAAGGCACACCCTGCTATGAACGAAGCCAACAGAAGTCACACAAGTAAACAGGGAGCGGTTTGTTTAAAGGTGGAGATCACTTAGAGCTGGTGATTAGAAGTATTTCAGATCAGATACAAGTTGTAACTCTGCCTGTACAGATGCCAGTGCTCCCTGGAGTTCGATCCGAGAGGGGCACAGATTCCATATTCTAACCTCATGTGCCTTATCTTAATCATGATGCCGTGTTTAGGTCCTGTATCATTCACAGGAGTATTCCAACCCCTCAGAGGTGTGTCTGCCAAATCTGCTGTGATAAATGAAACTTAAGCCTTTCTGTTTTTCTCCATGTAAGGCTGTTGATCGTCTAACCTGGCACTTAGCACCAGAGTGTGTCCAGACTGGGGGCAGTGTCCTGCCCAATGGCTGTGTCATTTTTATTTGGGCTGCCTGTGCATGCATGCTTGGTTGAGCACTGAGGGACAGGTCCACGTACGCTGGGTTTCAGCAGAGCCTGTCAATCCAGGGTGCGTGGCTGAAGTGCTCTGGGGGTCAAGGCTGTGGCAGTATTTTGGTCATCGGGGTTCTGCTTCAACTTTAGACCTACTTTTGTATTCCTGTTTTCCAGCCTGTGTTTTTCAGTTCCTCATCTGACAGCAGACTTTGCCTTATCACCAACTCTTTTTTTCTCTGGTCTCAGTACTTACGTC
This sequence comes from Pachycephala philippinensis, assembly GCA_013397055.1. Lineage (NCBI taxonomy): Eukaryota > Metazoa > Chordata > Aves > Passeriformes > Pachycephala > Pachycephala philippinensis. The sequence goes on from VWZT01008479.1 coordinate 241,607, forward strand.
TGTCAGTGCACATCTCATACTGTCTAAAGCTTTTTCCAGTCATTTCCTCCCAGTGGATGTGGTCTTGTACACCTTGCATTTCAGTTGGACTGTTTCCTCTTGTGCAGTGTTGTGGAATGACAGCTACAGACTTTGTAAGAACGAATATCCCAAAATAAAATTCAAAGCGGCAGATGTGAGCTTTCAGTGAACCAGACTGAGCCTGCAGCAGCCACACTTCTGTTGGTGAAGTCTTGTCAAATCTGCTCCATAGTGGGTTTGGTACAGACAGAATTCTTGGGTCGTTTCACCCTAATGTTGACACTGAGCAGCTACAACATATTTGTTCCTTTTTTCTTCTCCTCTCACCCATACCCTGCCCCATTTTCCAGGATGTTTTCCCCTACTTGTGGACCCTCACAGATGCAAGGAAAGTCAGATCGTGCTCTGAAATGTGGAAATGTCAGTGATTTTGAACGAGGAGCTGTTAACTTATATTAAAGTTGGCAAATTGTGTAGATGTTTTTGATTAAAAATGGAGCTAGAAAAAAAAAACTGGAAGAAAATCAAAGCCTTTATGCTAAGACTTAAAGCAAATATTTTATTGGGGTGAGATGCTGACTGCAAGAGCCACGTCTCTTTGTTTATAGGATCTGGTTCTTGTGTAATTCCTTCTTTCCAATGTCATGTAGAAATTTTCACATCTTCCCTAATTAACAGGAATATGTTAGGTGTACCACATTCCATTATCACTTCTCCTAATGGCAACAGCAGAGATTCTCAGAAAAAGTAAATGCTGCTATTTGGTGGTAGCAAGTTGCTTTCAGCTTTTCAAGTTTTTATTGTAGCATTCGATTTTAGAGTTCCTCTGCCAAAGGTTGAGTCTTCTCATGAATAAAAATGTACGTTTCAAAGCACCAGGTGAAATAAATAGTGCCAAACTAAACATGTGACTCCAACAGGGGAGAAATACAGAATCCAGAAAAATTTTGCATCAGAACCATATTACAAACAACTGTTAAATACACATTAGTGCTCGTAGTGCCCTAATAAGTTAAGTAGCAGAGATGGTTTTGTTCCAATATGAAACCTTTCGCTTTTTGTTTCATGAAGGGCTACAAAGCTAAGCCTGAAACTAACAGTCAGGAAGAATTGCTGGGGTCTTTTTAGCTAGTTGTCTTCTGATGTCTCACTGTATTATACTGTACTGTGAATAAGCCTGTGTATTTTATTTTTGTGCTGTGAACTTCAGTACTGCCTTTATATTTTTCAGCACCTTTTGAATGAATACTCATACAACTTAGGTTAAAGGAAAGTCACCTTCTTAAGAGATTGTTGAAAGTCATTAATCAGTCTTAAAAGTTTTCCAGGTGTTGTTCTGATAACCTTTCTGTGTTCATTTCTTCCCACAGCCTGGTTTTGTGGTATCATCTCTATCACCGTCATTAGCCTGCTTTCCTTGCTAGGTGTGATCTTGGTTCCCATCATTAACCAATGGTGCTTCAAATTTCTTCTAACTTTCTTGGTAGCTCTGGCTGTAGGAACAATGAGTGGAGATGCACTGCTCCATCTCTTGCCACATGTAAGTATTGTCTCCTTACCTTTTATTCCCAATTGTAAATGAGTCTAGAATTTTCAAGGAATTGTTTGATAGTGTCAATAAAGAAATGTTCACCGATGCACATGTAGATTGACTTGACTGTGAAAGACACCCTAAAACACTGTTGGAGACTTTCTGCTGACAAAAAAATAGGAAATGTGTTCCCCCAAAAAAAAAGGGGGGGGGGAAGTGGCTGTGTATTCATAGCTGAACTGATGTCACACTATTCTAAAACACTCATGAGCCCAACAAGAGTATTTAAAAGTTAGCAGTATTGCTGATAGCTGTGTGTCAGTACTACCTAAAAGTATTTCCTGGGGATTAACTTGCCTGGTTGCTACATTTTGGGGGAGAAAGTAACTTCTAATGTCCTGAATCAAGCAATTGCCCAAGTTCCCGGGAAGGTAAGCAGCTTTTAGTTTGTGATAGTGTACTGTAATTCTTAAAAGGGGAAATGTTTTCTAAAATTCTGTTACCTCAGTTGTTTAGCACAAAGACTAATACGTACATGTTTTCTTTGTATAATTCTAATACAGATTTTTGGTCATGGTTTTGGGAGTTTTTTTAAGTTTATATTGCAGATCAGAATTAAGGCTGTAATTGACTGTAATAGTTCTAAAAATCATAAGGCTTGGTTGCTAATGAGAGTGTAAGAGTGGTTAGTCTCATCTTCAGCATTGTAAGAGGAAAGCTGAAGCTAGATTATCTACCCCCTCAAAAAAATTTCCCAGAGGAATTTATTTTCATTGGTTTGGGTAATAAATAGTCTATTGAAAAACTTACATGGCAAAATGTTTTAGTATGAAAAAAAAAAAAAAGGGGGGGGGTTTCTGTTACTTTTTGTGGCCCGGTGCCATTTCCGTGTCCTGGTTGCAGCAGCGGTGTCACTGTTGTCTCTCCTGGCAGTCCCACAGCGGCCACAACCACAGCCACCACCACGGGCAAGGCCATGTGCACGAGCACAGGCGCTCCCACCGGCACGGCCACGCGCACGCCGCACACGCCGACGGCTTCCTGGAGGAGAATGACCCAGTGCTCAAAGGCCTCTTGGCTCTTGGAGGCATTTATGTTCTGTTCATCATTGAGCATTGTATAAGGATGTACAAACATTATAATAAACAAAAGGTAGGTACTAAAATTGTTTGCTGTTTAAAATGCATTACCTGAAGTTACCGTGTGGGTGCTGAGGAATTGTCTGTTTGCTCTGTGACCAAGTGCTGCTGCTCTGTGTTCTGTCTGATGTTATGTGAGGGATACCTTTCCTAAAGAAGTTGCTTTTCTCAACAAAGTAACTTGGGAAAAGTGTCAAAATCTGATGGAGGCAGCTGCAGCTTTCTGACCGGTACATTTGGAGGTAGATCTAAGTAAAAGAGTTTGCAGCTCTTCCTCTGAAGCACCCTGGGGTTATTTTGCAAAAACAGGAGAAGCAGTATGTTAGGAACATCTGGTTACAGAGCCAGCAGTTGTCAGCCAATTTACAAGAAATTCAGCAGTATGCTAATATCTAACAATGCCAGTGAAACAGAGGTATCCAGGTTTTCCACATCAGAAAAATGCTAAAATTTTCAGACCTCCTGCTTTCTATAAATTGCCAGACAAATTTTAACTTGTTTTTCTAAAAATTATTGGATTTTTAGTGCTGGGGGCATTCTGTATTTATGATGGGGGTATAAAAGGAGAGCAAGTACCCTGGGAAGTGTGAGTGTGCATGGAAATTCAGTTTTAGCTTTTGCCTTTGTCATTCAGCTTTGAGGAGAAAATTATTTTGGTGAAACTCCAACTGATTCTCCCCAAATGACTGTGAAAACTTTTCAAGTTCTCTGTTTTCACATCAGACTTGCTGTCTGAGCTGGACAGGCAGCAAAAGATTTTCTGTGTTGGAGGAGGCATTTCTCAGATCTTCTGATAAAAGGATACAAACTGTCACATTGGGCATCTCTTCTTTGAGATTAATTAAACAATTAAATCCCCTAGGCTGCTTTGGCAAATCCTTGGGGTTTTCTGTATGGGCTGCAGATAGAGAAAAGCTTGCAGCTTTTTTAAAGGAAAATACAAGGAAGTTATAGGAATATAAAACAAAAAAATAAAGTTGAACAAATTAGAGGAGCTGTTCTTGCTGCATGTTTGCTTTCTTGAACAAATCTAATAGCTGTGTGGAAGTATTTCTGGGCTGTGACAGCAATCCTTGTCAGAATATCCCTTTTTACTAAAGTGAAATTTATCTGTGTGTGTGTTTGGGAGTGAGATTCCGTGGTAGGGAGCCAATAACTCCCACTGGGATAGGTGTTGTTGCTGAGCCTTATAGAGATCAATATTCTGAAGTAACATATTTCTGTTACGCATGGTAAGAGAGAGTAGCTTGGTCTATTTAGAAGAGAATTTTGGACAGAGTTTCAGTTCCTGTTACTTCCATCAGTGTCCTTTTACAAACCAGATGTTACTTGTTTTCTGTTGCAGAGTAAGCAGAAATGGTGCAAGAAAAAACAGGCTGAAGAATCACCAATTGGAAGGAAACTTTCTGATCACAAGTTAAATAACAGACCAGATGCTGACTGGCTCCAGCTGAAACCCCTTGCAGGTAGGCAGTTACTGTCAGAATTCTCTCTGATTGTGAGATCCAAAGTAGGAGCAGGTTACTGGGGCATGGTGTGTAGCATGTAACCTCTTGTACGGTTTTGCTGCTATTATGCAAATCATTGTTAATAAGACTTAATAGGCTTTTCCCTATTAAATCTTCTTTTATTTTGTTTTCTTTAGATCTGAGAGCACTCTGAACATTTCCTAATACGCCATACAGATGGTTCTCAGACTTCTAAAGCAGTCATGTTTTGGGTGGCTCTGGGTCTTTGGGAGTATTTTTGTTTGTTTGTTTTCAGGGTGTGTTTTGGTTAAACTGTGCCTGACTAGCTCAGCCCTGGCAAAAATTAGATCAAAAATGAACACCCACACAATGAATGGGGAGATCTGTTCCACTTTGAAGATTCCAGCATCTGACCAGTTACAGATAAACAAAATCTGTTTCTTTCCATAAATACAACCGAGTATCCTGAATATTCCTCAAGTATCCAAAACAACTTTTGCACACTGTTCCTTCGTGACAGCCTATGAATGCTCGTGCTGTGTGTACCCAGAAGAAATGCTCTGTCCCCCTTCTCACAGGGTGAGAGAAGGGCAAAGGCTTTGCTTCATAACCTTCCAGTTCTGTTGCCTTGCATGGCTGCGGAATTAATTTCTTGATGAAGGACCTGTACAAATTTGTATTTGTACAAATTAGGTTTATTTAATTTAATTGGCTTGTAGAAGGGAGATAGAAGTAGCAGGCAGAAGGCAGCTAGAAGGCAGTTGTAGAAGGCAGCTGTCTCTACTCAATCTCAAATGGGACTGGGGGCACTGCCACAGAGCATGGAAAGTCTTTCAGCAGTGCAGGGGCTGGATCATACATTTGAAATGTCTGCATGACAGTGGAGGCTGAGCTGTGACCTGCATGGGCATGTGCAGGCAGAGCTGGGTAGGGTTTCCTGAGCCATTCAGATCCCATCTACAGCTCTAAGACATTATCATCATTCTGGCAACTCTCCTTTGCCAATGTTGAACCATAAACTTTGTCAGTAGCAAAACTACAGACATGAGCGTAGGCTGGGCTAAAACTGGCTTTGAGTGCTATGGATACAGTGCTGCTGCCTTGTAGTGGAGACTTTTATATATTGTACATGCAAATTAGTGAAAAAATGTCTCAGTGAGAGACTTAGTTTTTGGATTGAGTGCTGACAACAAAGTTACTAGACTGGGATGTGTTAAAATACTTGCTTTGCTTTCCCAGAGCAGTTAACCCTTAGTTCAGTGGTGCAGCAGTGGCTGTTTAACAGGAATTAACTCAGTGTCGCTCCCAACTGGTTCCATGTAGGAGCAGACGACTCGGTTCTGTCTGAAGATCGACTGAATGAAACTGAGCTCACTGACTTGGATGGGCAGCTGGAGCCTCCTCCCAAAAACTTCCTGTCTGTAGAAGAGGACAACAACCTGCGCCACTCTCACAACGATGTCTCCCACGCTGCCCAAGAGCACGAGCTGCACGATTCCGAGTATGACAGCCATGGCGAAGATAAAATGATAGCTAGAAAACACAGTCACCACTGGCATCACAAACATTCCCATCATTCCCATGGCCACTGTCATTCTGGAAAAGACCTGAAAGATACTGGGATAGCTAATATTGCTTGGATGGTAATTATGGGAGATGGCATTCACAACTTTAGTGATGGCTTAGCAATCGGTAAGCAAAAGCACTGAGTATTTCTCAACAGTTTCTCCTTACCTTTAGTAACTCTGCTAATATTTGACTTATCAGTGATCACAGGTAAGGCTTCCAGTTAGCACCTGTGGTTACTGGCATTGTTCAGTCTCCTGCAGAGCAGAAATTAAAAGGCTGTCAATTGTAATAGTTTTCCCTTTGTTAATATTCTGTGCTGTTTGCACCAAAATTATTGTATCAGTAGCAGTGACAGTCACAATCTCTGCCAAGGAGAGATTGGTGCAGACAAACCTTGGGATTTATGGAGCACAGTAACCCACGTTTCTTGTTTCGGTCTTAGTTGCCTCAGAATTATAAATAAATGCCTTTCAGTCTTATTTAGAATGATATTTATTAACGATAATAGTAATACTATTTCTGTTATTGTTAATACATAGAATGATACAGTACTTGTAAACAAAAATACACTCTAGTCAGGTTACAGAAATAATATTTTCAAAGTATTACTTAGGATAATTGAATTTTTGTTTAAGCAAAATATGGGTTTAGCGCATGGTCAGTATAGATTTATTTCTAGCCAAGTGCAGAAGAAATTGAAGTAGCAGGCAGATTTTATTAGATTTATTAAATCAACTCTGAGTCACACAATGCTGTAAAGGTGATATGAATTGTAAAGTGTATTAATTTGGATATACAAGTCCACATGATGGTGGGAGGACTGAAGTACATGCTTTTGATTTTTTACTAAGGTAGCTGCTTAAGAGTCAGAGTATGCAGGGTTCTGAACTAATGGCAGAAGGGACATACCCATTTTGAAGGATGGGGGTAAGCTATTTATCAGGGTCTCTAGTTAACAATGGAATCTACTACAGTTTCTCCACTTTCTTCAGACAATTTCTCAAGAAACTAAACTCCTTAAAAACTAACTTGTTGCTTCATTTTCACATTAAACAGGTAAGACATTTAGACAATGGCTTCTAAGGCCTAAAACAATTACCATGCCTTCTGTTGAGAACTTCACAGTATTGAGAATCCATTTCTAAATATTCCTTTGTCAACCCCAAACAGCTGAATCTGTGCTAAAATGTAGATTTTAGAAAAGCATGTTCATATTTTTAATGTATCAGTCTATGAGGAATCCAGAGGAAAGTTAAATTTCCCCTCTGTCTTCAGATTGTGTCTTCTCTTTCTACTTTATGCTGCCTGTTTTGACTGCTCACTGCAGGCTCTTTTTGTGCTTTTCTCTGCTGCAGTACAGAAATTTAATACCAGTTTTCTCATCTCAGAATTATTTAAGGTATGAACTTAAAGTTGATTGAATTAAATTAGTTTATGCAAAAGTACTGAAAGATGTTTATGGCAATGTTTTTATCCATATTATTTTCCAGGTCTGCCTTACTAATATTCCTGATATGTCTTCTAAAAATAAGTAGAAAGGAGCTAGAGAGGTTATGGGTTAAATATTAGTTTGGATTTCCAAGCTGGAAAGGAGAGAGCCAGACTCTTGCTCATGTGCATTCCTAACTGCCCTCATGTACTTGAGAGTTCCTAAAAATGTAAAAGTGGTGCTGTTTATTACCTTGTTGCCTTTATGTCTCAGTTTTGGCCAGTTGTGTTCTCTCCAGGGTTTGTCTTTCGATAAATGAGTAATAAAGCCTGCAGCGGTAATGCACATCCAGGCTACTTCCAGTATTTCCCTTTTATGTAGGGACAGGACACAGGCATACTGAAAAATATTGGTGTGCATTCTAACAGAAGGGTGTCAGCATTGCAAAGTTGATTGATTTTTCTGACCTGAAAATAGTGAAATATCATTTTAATTTTTTTTTCTTTTCTTTTTCTAGGAGCAGCTTTTAGTGCTGGACTGACAGGGGGAATTAGTACATCTATAGCAGTATTTTGTCACGAGCTTCCCCATGAATTAGGTAACTAAGTCTAGAAACTGTGCTCCATCTGTACAAAATCCTTATCTAAAAGCTGTTACGATACTGTGATAAGCACAATGCAGTGCAGAAGCTGCAGGGGTGACCAGAATTTCAGAGGGTAAGGGAGAAGTATTGCTTCAGAGCAGGTACTGCTATAGGATTATATTGGCAGTGTCTAGTTACAGCAGTTCTGTGAAGCTTTTTGAGAGTGTTTTAACAATGTTCTTAGGAGCCTGCATTTTACATAGCTCTGCATCTTACAGAGTTTCACACTACTCTGTGTGGCATTGTCTTACACAAAGTTAAGTCACATAAGTAAACACAGGTTTTCATAAGTAAAATTCTGTGTGGGGACTCTTCAGAAGAGGCCTTGTGCCAATTGTGGCCAAGCTCAGCAGGTGTGGCCATTTAGGGTAAAGCCTGTGGGCGCTGTTACCAGTGCCATTGATTCTTCCCCCTAACTGAAGCATTTCTTCTGGAGGTAGCTAACCATGATGAAGCCTGTTGTTTTCACATTGCATGAAAATTTACTGCACCAGACTTTAAAAAAGAGCAGAGAGAGGAGGAATCTTCTGTTTTGCCACGGACGTGAAGTTGTGCTAGAATGAACTATATCTGTGCTCACAGCTTGCTTGCTTGCTTGAAGAGCTGCTGGCTCTGAATGATCAAAAGTGAGGTAAAACAAGTACTTCAAAACCCTTAGAGGTGATGAGGGAAAGCGTTTTGTATAGGCAGCTCCTGAGCTGTAGGTGAGTAGTGGGCACAGGTGGGGAATAATGGAGCAGATGTTGGTGGTTTGACACCAGTGCTGTACAATCGTTAAGGGAAGCTGCTGCAGTATATAAAGCATTGTGATATATATTACGGTGCTTAGAACTTGACAGCAAAACATGATGAAATTGACCTTGTATAAAGGGTGAGTAGTTCACCGTACCAATTTTTTCTTTTTTTTTTTTGTTTTGATTCTAATTTTTGATTCTAGATTAGGCAATTAATTTCAGGCATATGGGACACAAGAATATTACATTAATTGGCCCTCATGTCTGTACCACATCTTACACTTCTCACATTCAAAAGAATTCAGTTTGAATGGAGTAAAACTATTAGAGCTGATTACAAGACTGAAGTCTAGATTTTTATGGAATATCACCTTTAGCACCTATTTTAGCAGAGCTGTCCTGAACTCAGAATTAAACACATTAACCTGGCATGTCTTCAACCAGAAAACTGATTCAGCGTGGATGTGAAGTCATTCTTTCTGAATGTAACTCTTCCTAGTGCTCAAATTCAAATTCATTGTCTCCTTCTGTGGGGACAAATGCCTCATTATCCTCTTCCTGGATTTGCATAATGAGATGTATCTAGCTAAGAGGAATTTTCACAGGTATTGATCCAAACTAAGCCTCTGGTTTTATGTGCCATGAAGAACTCCTGAGAAGTAAAGATGAGTGTGTGCCACACAGGTGTATTCTCTGTGGGAAGAGCAGACAAGACTCCTCCATTCACCCTTCACAATTAATCACTGCTACCTTTCTGACAGTCAGAATGATGAACGGGCACCTTTAAATCATATTTCAATCAAGGGATTGCTGCACATAAGCACAGTTCTTCCAAGGCAGTCAGTTCCTGTGGCTCAGTGTGCCTCTGGGCAGCACTCTCACTTTGCTGAGGCAGTGCCTGGAGGCCGATGCTCCCGTTGCTCGGGGAGCACTGACAGGAGCCCGTGTTGTGTCCCACAGGTGACTTTGCTGTGCTGCTGAAGGCAGGGATGACGGTGAAGCAGGCCATCGTGTACAACCTGCTGTCGGCCATGATGGCCTACATCGGCATGTTCATCGGCACGGCCGTGGGGCAGTACGCCAACAACATCACCCTCTGGATCTTCGCTGTCACCGCCGGCATGTTCCTCTACGTGGCCTTGGTCGACATGGTACGGCTGGGTGGGGCTGGGGCTCAGGGGCACTCTGCGTGGGAAACCTGGGCCTTCTGTGGGTGCTGCACTTCAGCCTGGTGTTCGGGTTTATTCTTCACTGAGATTTAATCATCGTGTATTCAGTTCTGGGAAGTTTAGTCTGAACTTTTACCATGAGTAGCTGGTAATGCAGAGTTGGTGTGGTGAGTAGCTTTTAAAAAAATTATGTGGTGGAAAAATGCTGCTGCTTCAAGAACATACAGGTGCATTATCCTTAGTGTGTGTACACCATAGAGCCAGACCCTTCAGGCAGCAATACTGCTGTGCATTACTGCATGTTACCAGTCCATACTCAGTCCTGATTTCTCTCCTCTAAGCTGCTTCAGAGCTTCATTTAAATAAGGCAATTTTCTCCCTTCTTGTCTTTCCCAGCCCAAAGGTGATGAGACCGTTTTTCACTTTCGGGGTAGTTTGTAATGCTCTCCACTTCATTATGGAGACTTTAATTTGTAAATATACTGTTGTTATAAAGCCACTCTATAATCTATTAATAGGTAAGTAAGTCCTTTTCATGGCCTGCTAAATTGTTAAATAGAATGTCTGGGTAGAGTGATTCTTCTTGCAACTTTGGGTGTTCTGTAGTAGCCTATAATGCCTGAAATACCACTTGCTTGTAAGCTCTGTGTCTGATACTTCTTTCCTGTACTTACTTTGACTGAAGATGTCATGTATAAAGGAAGGCAGTGTTTCCTTTCCTTCATTCCTTTTTTTTTTCCCTTGGCCATCAGTAGTAACCAAATAGTCAAAGCTCTGTGGTCTGACTCAACAAGAGCAGGAAAGCTTCTGCAAGAGACACTTGAAACTGAACCAGTTTTTTCTTGGTGTTTGCATAATCAGCCTCCTTCTCAAAGACCTCGTTACCTGGCACACAAGAAGAATAGATTTTGATTTCTCCCTAGCTGTGAGCAGAGGTTGACAGAGGTGCAGTTTTCTGTCCATTCCTTACACCAGCCCATTGAGAATGAGCCTTTTGGTATTTTGTTTATTAGAAGTTTGTCTAATTGTGTGGGTTTTAGTGATAGGGATATTCCTCTCCAGTACAACCTAAACTCAGGTGTTTCAAAATCTTCAGGCTTTCCATGTTCTTTCATGAAATTTCATTTGGTGATAACTTATAAAAGTAGTCATAATAGCCTCCTTCCTGACACATCTGTTTTGTTTGGAATGGGTACAGTGAATAGTCCAACTTGAATAATTTCATCTTACTGGGAAACAAATTTATCTGTCATGGTTTTTGTTCCCTTTATCTCTAATACTGACACTAGAAGCTTTCAACTTCTAAAGGGTGTTACATTTTTTTTTGATTGACAGGACCATTCTTTATATAGTCCCTGAAACTGGTCACATCAGGAGCCAATAAAGCAAAAAGTTCAGTAATCTTTAGACGTGCTGTCAAACTCAATACCCAGCAGTGTTAAAGCCCGTTATAGTAAGGCTAAGGTGAAGCCCTTTATTCTTAATGACTTAACAGTACTTTGTAATTTGGAGTAGTGCTTGCTGTTGGGCTGCCTGGTCTAGTATATATGTGATAACCATTTAAACATTTTTCACACCAGTGGGGGGGTGGGGTCACGGTTTTGTTTTTTGAGGGTTTGGGTGGTTTTTGTTGTTTGGGTTTTTTTTTAATAGTGGGTCAAATGAATTATCAGGTTTATGTATCTTTTGGAAATACAGTAATACAAGACGAGATGGGTACTGTATTTGGGTTTTTAGCATCTTTGATGTCCTTGTCTGTTGGGCAGTATTCAGGTTCTTGGAATAACCAAAACTATCCTAGCTGATCTAATGAAGAGCAATAGCTTTCATTTTCTTCTGTATCATCATTTTCTCTACTAAGTGGGTCTTGAAGGAATTCCTGTAAGAATTCCTTCCTTGAAGGAATTATTGTAAGAGACTTAAAGATCACAAGTGCCTCAAACACTGTTAAATCACTGAAGGACTTTGCCCACTGTAGCAAACTGTGCAAAGAAGCAACTGCTGGTCTGCCACCACGGAATCCCACCCTGCTGAGGGATAGTCCTGACTTGAGATAAGGTAAAGGTGGGACTATTGTCCAGTTATCTCAAGCCTAAGGAGAAGTAAGCAAGGCTGTGGGAGAGGAATGTACCCACATGGCAAACCAGCTCAGCAGCTGTGCTGAAAATGAGCTCTGGCTGGGCCCAGCGGGGGGAGGCCACAGCCCAGCACTCCAGAGAGAGACTGAGATGGGACTAATCAGCTTGGAAGTGAGGGAACCATTTACCCAATAGAATGAGAGAACTGTGTAGCCAATGAGCATCGAGCCTCTGTCTGCTAAAATGTGTAAATGGTGAGAAGTTTTGAGTGACCTCAGGACACCCAACCCGGGGAAGCCAGGGTGAAGAGGTCCAGGGGGACACCGGCTGGATCCATGGGTGGTGACTATCTTCTGCTTCATCTTTCGCTCTCTTTCTTTCTCCTCCCCCTCCTCTCTCTTTCTTATTTTTCTCTCTCTCTACCTCATATTTGCAGTTAAATAAAATCCTGACTCTTGACTTCAGTGTATGGTCTCATATGCACCTTAATTTGGGCAGAAGCATCTCTCAATAATTGAATCTCAACATTTACCTCCTGCTTTATTGAATTAATTTCCTTGTAAATATGTTACTTCTGTTCCATGTGGATGGCTTTGTAAAACACAGAGTTTTATTTTTACATCTTCCAAGAGCACTACTATTAGTTGCTTTTGTCAGTACTCTGCCTTTTCCTTATAGGTGAGGAATATGAGGAATGTCCAGAACTTTCACAAGTTTTTATATCTGCACATAAAATTTCTCTTGAATTGCTTCTAGCTATCATTCCCATATTTAAAAGGGATGTGTATGTGAATATGTGTAAGATCTAACATGACACATGAATAGCTAAGTTAATCAAAGTCATATGTTTATTTGAGCATGACTTAAATTCTTTTACTCAATTTAAAAGAGCAGAACTTGGAGAATGTTGGGCTGCTCCATATGTTAAGGAACCTAATGTTCAATTACATGGATGATCCAGTAAAAGTTTAAGAAAAAAAGAAGTCCAAAGGAAAGGCATTTTTAGTTTGTTTTGTAAATACATCACGTGATCATGTTTTCATTGAATGGAGTGGTTCAGTAGAGTTTAAACTGTGTCTTAGTCCATTGGTTTTATAGCTGAACTCTAGAGTGTTTATTCCTGACAATATCATCTTCTAAACTTATTCACGTATAAATGGAATAGAGTTAAAATAACTTTCTAAATTGTTTTGTGTCTTTTAGCTTCCAGAAATGCTTCATGGAGATGGAGACAATGAAGAGCATGGTTACTGTCCTGTGGGGCAGTTCATTCTTCAGAATCTTGGCCTGCTTCTTGGATTTGCCATCATGCTTGTGATTGCCCTCTACGAAGACAAAATTGTGCTTGACATCCAGTTTTGACCTAACGCTGGTAATCACTGTGGTTCCAATCCATTGCTGTCTGGCTTTGAGTCTGCACTGTGTCTCTGTGTGCACGTTGCTCAGAGGACACGCGGTGCTTGCACTGCTTACACAAGGACAGGAGATTCCTTTCTGCCTAGAGTAGCTTCTGCTTTTCCCTAATCCCATCAGATGAGCTTACCCAACATAACTCCTAAACTCAAGTGAGCGACATTTAGGAAACCCTAAATATGAGAAATAAGGGCCAAGGTCAGGGTGCTGTATAGGGAGCACTGCTTGCTTAAGAAAGAAAAAGTACAGGGAATGATCTAGTCATTTGGGAAAATACCATTCTTAGTGCACCTGGACAGAACCCAGATGTTCAGCTGAAACTCACACCTGTGCAAGGAACCCAAGGAAGCTTTTAGTGCCACATGAGTCCTGAGTAGCACATAGATGTGTCTATGTGTGTATAGATCTATATAGATACATACAAATGTGCACACATACCCATGTGTGTGCACCTCTGTGTATATATATATATATATACATATTAATACATATAAATCCTGTGCTGATTTTTCTGCATAGTGGTGACTTGAAGTATTCAGTCTTAGAGCAGGACATGACTGGAAAGCAGTGTGCTGGCTTAAATTTTTAAAAAGAAACCCTGAACCTAAACACTGTTTAAACTCTTACAAGCTGTGTTAAGCTGCACTCCGTCATTCCAAAGCTCCTGTGTAAGAAGGCAGCCTGTTGCCATGTACTCTGCAAGGTGTAACTTCTGTTGAGGGTCAGTTTGATGTTTTTCCCAACTGAGATGTATTTGATGTTTGTTCCTTGATATTAGTAGGAAAATGCAAAATGCAGTAGAATTAGTGTTAGCTTGGGGAGATGCCTGACCTCGGAGTTATTGAGCTGTTTCTGGTTCTTTCTTACAGACGCTAAACATGTATTGTGTGCCACTTGCAGCATAAACTACTGAAGAATTGTGGCTGTGAATTTGTGCAAACTCTTTTAACAAGAGAATCCATGTGGGAATTCCTCCATTTTTTAAACGATTGTTTTGGACTGTTTTCTTCTCTTCACGCTAAAACAAACCAAGGTGCAAGATGCTAGTTCCTGCAGCTGGACACAAGGGTTAAATTGTGCTCTGTGTATGTTGTACTGGTAGGGTATTTCTGATACTGTAACAGCGGATCAAATCTGTTACTACAATGCCTTGATATCAGATGTTGTGACACCAGCCATTTCTGGCAGTAAAGAGTATGTAAGAAGATTTCTACTTCCAGTATAAAGGAGTTCATTTCTATGATATTTTTTTACAATTTTGGTATTCAAATTAGATTATTAAAAAGCCGATGTGGTAGAACCATGGTATGTGTCATTTGGAAGAATAGACTGAAAATTTGGGCCTTAACTTGCTGGGACCAGCTGTCCTAGATCAGATCGTGCTGACAGGCAGATATTGCCAGACATGAGTTAGTTCTTCTTGTACCCATCTCCTTAAAAAAAAAATGAAATTGTGAGTTTGTGGGGAGTGCAAGTTGATTCTGTAGTACCAGTCCTAAGCATGGTAGTAGCTTTTTTTTAAAACATCCAGTTCGTCTCTCTTCTGTGTATGCCAGGTAAAAGCTGTACTTTGACTATGTGCCGTAAGTTTTAAAGTTCGGTCTGCTTGGTGCCAGTGTAGCTGCTAAAACACTAATCCTAACGCCTTTAATGAGAGTCAGTGGGTATCTGCATTCCATTTCAAGTTCTTGTGTTTCCTGTGGCCCTTTACTTTGGAAGCTTCATTGGTCAGTTTAGCTTTTACTGAGAGCAGCTCATGTGTTTTAAAGATATCAGTTGGTCGCCAGTATTTCTTCCTAATGCAGTATCAGGAAACAGTATTAAGGGTCCATTTCAAAGAAGGGTGCAGTTTCTTCAGTGAAGAAGCCAAAAGCCCAGAGTTCAGGCACGCAGCCATTTGATGTTCTGAACTCAGGTTTTCTTTTTTCCTCTTTAAACATGTTTACTGTAGAACCCTGATTAGCAAACACACTGTTAGCTTCAGATTGCTGAATTTCTGCAGTGTAAAGCTCCTGGATGACATTTTTGCATAGTGCCCATGTTAGGTCAATGAGACAAAACTTCCTGGATACCTTCTGAGGATCTGAGTTGAAACAATCTCTGTTTCTTAGGTATTAAACTGACTGACTGAGTTTTTCTTTTCTGTTAATTCTGTCTAGCATAAGGGAGTCATTATGCAGCTGAACTGATGTTTTGTCAAATCATTTTTTAAGGTTTATTTCTCTTAATTCTTTTCAAATGAAGATTTCTGTATTTCAGGTAGTATATTTACTATTGTATTAGTTAGAATGTGGTTATAGCTTAATACACTGCCTCTGTAGGAGAATAGTTCACTTCCTTCCAAGACCATCTTCAGACAAGGGAAAAACATGGTCATTGAAGGTAGGTACTGTATTTTTCATGGAATATAGATTGTTTACTTTTATTTTCTCGTATTTATTGCAAATATAACAGAGCAGTGTAACAGCTGTGACTTCTCTTAATGTTTCCATCAGTATTGAATTCCAGATGATTCTCATGTACACTTTTGAGTCATGTTACAGACAATCTGAATTCCACTACATTTCTACTTGGCTTCAACATTCCATTTTGCTTGAATCCAGAGTCTCATTTAACTTGTATTTGTTGGAGGGCATAAATGTTACTTGTATATTACAATGCTGTCACTGTGTGACATCCCATGTGAATTCTGATGTAAATCACATTGCACTCAATCCGCTGTGATTACGCTTAGAAAATGTTGTAGTTGCTAGATGCAGTGTGATTGTTTTTTTTATTATTTTTTCTTTCCTCTCCCCATTAACAATTGAGTCTATGGTTTAAAATGTGATAATGGTCCAATAAGATAACTTGCTGAGCTATTGGTTTTTTTGTTATAACTAAATCATTTTTTAAAAATTTTATAAAGCTGGAAATTATCAAATGCTGTTTTGTTCATTGTCAACAGTGTTGTGTTCATTTTATGTATGTTCCTTATACATAAGGAGCCTTCAGAAAATAAAAAAATTATTCAAGGAGCAGATATTTTTGTTGGGTTTTATAAGGTTTGATTACTTTTGTGTTTTAGTATTCTGTCTCAAATGCAACATTGTAAAAAACCTTGAGTAAGACTCACTCGTTCATAGTCCTGCAATTCTGCCTTCAGAATGCTGTTTACCACTCCTTTTAGTTCAGCAGACATCACTACAAGCCCCTAAAAGAAATTCTGAAAAGGAAGGTGTCAAAATACTTTGCTTAACAGGGTTGCTTAAACAATTAAAAACCAACATAAAAGCTCTGTCCAACAGATGTTACAAACTTCTAGGTCAGTCAGGTAGGAGCAATACTGAAGACAAGAATAGTGGATCAGGGGATTTCATGGGAAGTTATTGCAATCTTCTGGCTGATCCTGTAGTCATTGGATTGCTCGGGGAAAAGGTCCATAGCCTCTTGTGGAGAAAGCTGCCCATACTGGGAAATTCTCACTCCCATCCTTCAGAAACATGGTTTTCCCAGAGCACATTCGAGTTTTACTGACTGTAAGCCCTCTTTGCTATTCTTGCTTCACATTCTGTGGCACTGCTGCAAGTGCCTTACCCTAAAGGCAGCAGAATTCCCTCTGTTACTGCAGTAAAAGTTACTAGCTTAGAGCTAACACAATCCAGTTGCCTACAGGTGTGTCTTTTTTCTTTCTCTAGACTGTACCTGGCTTACAAACTGGACTAGAACTGGCCAAGGAGTTGAAAATTGTTAGAAGCTGGAGGAAGTAGGAGATACATAAACTGACTGTACAGTCACAAAATGTTTCCTCAGGAAATATTTCTACAGTCAGAAAAAACACAAACCTGAAACAAAGCCTTAAAATGTTCTTAAGTGGAAAAGTAATTTCACCAGAATGGAGATACAATAAAGTACAGTAAAAACTCATGGGGGAATGTGAACATATTAACATGGATATACAGTAGAAGGTTTGGGTAAGATGGTCTGTGGCTTTACATACCTGTGTAAGAAGAGTGTTGTCAAGTAACAGTTGTGTTCCTGACTGATCCTTGGTCATATCAGCATTCTCAGTCATTCCAAAGATCTCTGGGAAAGGATTCTGGGGAAGTGTCTTTGTATATTCAATACAGCTGTGGTACTGAAAAAAGGTGGGGAAAAAGTACCTCTAGACTGCAAGGATGCAGAAGCAGCCAAGCAGCTCACACGAGGCCACAAGCTGTAACTCAGACCCACTGCAGGCTCTCCTAGTGTGCTGAATAAAGTGTGCAAACTAAGATACAAAAGGCAATACCGGGGCAGACGGCACTGCACAAATTCCTTTGGTCCATCCTCTTGCCCTCAAATCAGGATTGCCTTTGCTTAACTAATTTCTGAAAAATTCTGGCAGCTGATCAAAATTTTGTTAAAATGAGATACCAAATGTAAGGGGCTGCAGCCCCTCTCTGGGCCCACTGCTTGCCAAGTGTCTGAAGGTGTTTTGCTGATGACTGCCACAACTCCTGTGTGATCAATTAAGCTGATTACTGTGGCCTTTCTACCTCCAGTAGATATAGTGAACTATTTCTGTTATGCCTATTTTAAAATGCTTTTAACTTCACTGGGCTGTGTTTCTCACTTACTGTCCCTTGCATGCTGACTCACACAGAGCAGTCAGTTTAGATGACAGTAACTGGGTGGTGTTTACATAATGTCCCTTTATCCGAAGTCACTGAAACAAGGCCTGATAGAAGGTGAGATTAAGCCACCAAAGCAAACAGTGACTGAGTAAACACTGAGACACACATCGGTTTCAATAAAGATTTTTTTTTTTTTTTAAATAAGCTCTTGGTAATTCTGTTGTTCTGAGATACTTACATCTCCTTCAAGAGAGGCAAAATAAACACCACTTGGATCAAGTATATAATTGACATTTGTAGTGGATTTCCAAGGAAAATAACATGTTCAGAACACTTACAGAGCCAGTCCCAGTTGTCAGTGCCTCTGGCACCATAATTGCATTCTCCAGTTGCACAGTGAGGAGCATCAGCTGGCACCTCCTGCAGGAAACCAGGACAGTGCTCTGAGCAGCAGCCTCGCACTTCCCTGGGCAGCTGTATCAGTATCACTGTAATTCACTTGGAAGGCAGCCAGAATTCTCACTGGAAAGTTTAAAAGCTGTTAATTACTTCTGCTAGTTCATGCTTGAACCATTTGATCTCCAGCCCTTCAAATACTTTTTAATAATCATCCCTCAAGTCACCCAGCCATTGCTGCTTCTGAAGAATAATAGCACCAAAAATTTCCATAGTAATGCAGCTGAAGCTCCCTGAATACAAGTTTATGGAAAACTTTTCCAAAATTATCTCTACATGTTTGACATCTTCCTAAAATAAATGTATGCTGTCACAAGGCCATAGCTGTGCTCATATTTTTTTTATTTTTTTAGAAAATAAAATCAAACATGCTTAAAGTCTTGAGGCTGAGAGAAGCCGGACTCCTCCTAGGTGCATAAAACCAAAAAATTAGGAGTGATAACGGAAAATTATTTGCAGGAAGGCAAGAGTGGGTGATACACTGAGAACTGGGATAAAGCAAACCAGTCAAATAAAATACCAATAAATGTTTACTACATAAAAATTATTATCTCGGGGGGGAAAAAAGGTTCCCTCTCTGCCAGGAGCTATATTAGTTATTTGTTCAGAACCTTTGGTCATGTAATAGGAGGACATCCCCCTCACGACCCACCCACCTCACTGTCCTTCGGGAAAGAAACATCTCCATGAAGTGCTTCAGTCACTTGCCTATTAACCACATTGTTGCTTGACTTTGCCTGGTAACCATGTTAATAACCCAAGTCACCCCAGGCTGCCAGTGAAAGTAACACCCCTCTCCCTGCCCAGCCCTACCTTTAACAAATTTTGGCCACGCTGGGCTGCTCAGGAAGTTGGAACACAAATAAAAGCTGTGTATTGCTGGCAGATTGCAGAGAGGCTTCTATGGAAAACACCCACGTCTGCAAACAGGGAGGGAAACTCTGCCAGAGTGTCTCAGATGGATCAGGGCTGGTTCCACTCTGCAGCAGGCCAGGGGCTGGCCCTGTCCCTGTCACTGAATAAATCCGAGACAGCCATCGGGGTGCCAGTAGGATACTTTACACCTTGCAGGAACTGTGCTTTTTTTCCTGTCGCACACAGTGGTGCTGTCTTTGAGCCGCTCAGAGCCCAGCTCCTGCTCACACACTTCGTGAGGCAGGGGAAACCTCTTCATGACAAACAACAGCCTTCAGCAGGAGGTCATTAACTGGTCGTGAGCATCAGTTCCAAATAGTCTCTTAAACCCTCAAAGCAATTTTATTTTTTAAAGCTATTTATTCATGTTTATCTAATTAACATACATTACATACAACAACATGGTATGAGACCATGCACCTATACATTTTTTTAACA
This sequence comes from Pachycephala philippinensis, assembly GCA_013397055.1. NCBI lineage: Eukaryota > Metazoa > Chordata > Aves > Passeriformes > Pachycephala > Pachycephala philippinensis. The sequence continues at coordinate 261,206 of VWZT01008479.1, forward strand.
CTATTGTATTATAAAATATTGTTCACACAATATTTTAGGGGCTTTTTATCCTTACCAAGATAGATTTCTGGCCTTTACACAAAGACATCAGGTAGAAATGTTTGGTTTTCAATTGAGACCATTTAGCTAAATATACAACCTCATTTAGATGATCTACATTAATTATTAAAAAAAAAAAGCGCAAAATAATGTAAAATGTGATTGCAAACACACATCCAGTTATAAAAACAGTGGATAGGTTTTCCCAGTCTTTTTTTTTTTTTTTAAAAAGAAAAACACCTAGAGAGCTTGTATTTTTAATGCCATAGCAACATGTTTCAATTGATGAAGTATGAGACAAGCAATAAAATAAAAAATAAATTTATGCCACTATTGCCAGTAATTGAAACTACTTTCCTTGCAGTGGAAGACAACTATTTAATTTCTGAGGTGTTTTCCTCACAGATCATGTATACACATTCATCAGGGTCTGCTTTAACTGATTTACAAAGTTGCAACATTACTCACAGGCTTTCTGCCCTTATTGGAAAAGTCAGGATCAGCTATCGGATATCAGATATTTAGTGTACTATATAGTTTAAAATACAATTTAAATATTTTCTTTCGTGTCATGCCACCTCTTATCTATCTTCCAGTGAAAACTCCAACTACCCATCCATTTAATCTGCAACTATAAAATTCTGACAGTTTCAGAACACTCCTGCAAACAGTATTCTCCTGAAGGACGTAGACAACCTACTATAAAATGCAGAATACCTTTGCAGCTTGGCGGCTGGAGACTTGAAATGTATCTGTCATTCTCAACAGCATGAAGTTCTGACAGAATAACAGGCAGGAAATGCAAGAAACACATCTTAGAATGTATTATTACATGTATAATCTTACTGTCTAGTATTCTAACGGTACTTTTCTACGTAAGAACTGATGTGGGCTGTTGGGAATTTTTTGTTTGTTTGTTTTAAATGCCATAATAACAGTCAAAGCAAAAAAGAAAAATCCGTATTTTAGTTCTGATGTATAAATGTCACCCAGGAGTCCAAGGTCCTATATTAGTACGGTGTTTTGATTAAATAAATTACACATAATGCATATTTGAAAAAAATAGCATTTTCAGATAAGACTGCTTACAAGAAACATTTTAACTATTATGGTTTTGTTCCATTTCTCCATTTTGCATTTGAAATTATACAAACTAATTAGTTAAATAGATCATGACATCACAAGATTATAAAACATGCCAAAATATTTAACCTACAGTTTCTTTTAAACAACAGACAAATTATTCATTCCTGAAAACAATCCATTTGCATTAATTAGTGCCTTGTGTTAAAGAGAAGCATGAGATCAATTTTAACATGGTTTTGGGCAGTTAAAAATAGGTTTTGAGTTTTCTTTGGCATTTCAACTTTTAGTTAAATGAAGTTCGTTGCTTCATAGAAATACACTCACACGTGCACACACATCCACACACAAACATCAGCTACATTAAAAAAGCTATAAAAACACCTGATCATCAGCAAGCTTAAGAAAAGCTGCCATGGAGTCAGCACCAGGAGGATCTATAAATACCAGTGCCTGGAGGGCCCAGGTTGTGAATGATAAATTCCTGCACCATTGGTATTATCTTGGAAAAAAAAGGAATTAAAGTGTCCTATTTTCATGTAACACATATTACTCTGAATATAAACTTCAAGGACAGCATTCCTGCATATAAAATTAGACACCAGTACAGTCCCAGAGGAATCAGTGATATAGCATTTGTAAATCGAGGCAAAAACGATGCCCTAAGAGCTGACCTTGGAAGTCCTATACGAATGTTCTTTAATCCCATTTCTGTCACCACATCTGGACAGAATGAGCTGGATTATTTTCTGCACTTACTCCATCTGCATTATGGAGAAGATTTAAGTTTTCAAGTCTCACAATGCAACACCTTTCAAAGGTGTGAAGATCTTGGCTTAGAAAGCTGCTGGATGCAGCAGTTTTGAAGATACTGGTGTTCAAACATCATACTGAATTTAACTGGACTCTGTACCAAAATAAGAGACAGTGTATAAAATGACAGCTTAATGCTTTGATCCTGTATACCCTTACAGATGTACATCTTTAAAATATTATCATCCACTCTATCTCTGGGCACGCTCTATAATATTTTAAAATAGAATACAATAACAAGAATATTTTAAAATAACCACCTCCTCTTTAAAGAAATGCAACAGTATTTGCAGAGATGATCCTAAGAATTAATCTCTGAACGTGAAATTCAAGAAATACTGAAGGATTCAAATAGCAATGTTAATTCGACCCCTTTGGCCACAATCAGGATAATATTTTTTCAAGTTTTATGTGCAAAGTTGCTCTATTTGTAACTAGAGTTTTTAACTTGCGGTTTTTGACTTTTCAGTTATAAAATCTGCAATTGGCATAGGTGCTTTCAGTTAAAAAATACATTGTGTTGACGCCTGAGATGGCCACCTTAAAACAGAGACTAGACATGAATAAGGGAATAAAGGTAGGTATTTATTTGAAGGGCCTTCAAGGTACACCCTGGGCAGTCAAAAGGCTGCACCCAAGATGGACCCCGAGTCATGGGTTCTTCACAGTTTTATAAGTTTGGTTCATTTGCATATCAGGGTTAATTCTCCAATTAAAACTTCAGTTAATGATGTCATTTCCCCAAGCTCACCCCCCTCTCAAGATGCTGGTTTACACATTTTGGGCCCAGGACAGTCTGGGTGTCCTTGGACCGCAAACCTAGAGAGGTTTGTTATGTCTACATTGCATGAGAGAACAGCAGCTCACAGGCCACAAGAAACTTCAGAGTTACACACTGGGAATACAGGACTTGAAGAATATAAAAGTTAAAACCTAAGACATCAGTGTGACCAAAGACACAGAATGTGACACAGGGGGAAGAAGTTCCAGCAGCTTCGTTTCTCCTAATTGCCCTGCCCATAAATTCACCTGTGATAGGAAGGGACTAAGGCTCCTTTAGCCCTTCCCTTGCTTTCCAGGTGCAATGTGTCACCAATTAGCAAAGGCCTTAAATGTGAGAGCAGGAGGGAGGCTCTGGCTTACACTGACTGCAGGCTCCATAGATGGAGGCACTCCTGCAAGAGCTTAGTTCATCTTCCAAGCTCTTGATGGACTTCAGGGAGATGTATGAATATGAGAACCGTTTAAAAACCTTCACCAAGTGGCCGTTTCAGGAGAACTGCAAGTGCACTCCGGAGAATGTAAGTCTGAAAACGGTTATTTTGCCTGTGCCTTACTTTATATATCCTGTGCCTGATTGTGAAGTCATTGTTAAGCATATTCATGTTCAAGAGGAGTCCACTAAGCCTGAAGGTGAAAAGTTAAATATTCCAGCTTTCCTCTGTTCCCTGCTCAGAAAGACTATAGTAGGATTCACTGTTTTTTCTGTGTTCAGTCCACTAGTCTGCCTACAGATTTTAATATAGTTACTATTCTTGTTCCTCTTTTTTTTTTTTCTTCCTGTCATTTAAAAATTAATTTCTTGTATTATGTGGTCTTTCTAATTGCAAATTTTTATTCGTGACAAAGCAGCCTATATGAGAGTAAACAAGTACACATCCAGCAGGAAGGATGAAGTAGTGGAATGATCACTGCTTCAAATTCAGAAATGGAAATTATTTAAATAAAAAAAATCCACTTGATTTCTACTTTGGCACACACATGACACTTCCAGCCTGAATCTCAGATGAGTTATACTGCAAGAGTTACCTGAGACGCTGTTTGATAAATGAAACAAACCTAATTTTTGGTGTCCTGACGATATGCGATTCTAAAGTGGCAGGAAATATGAGTAGTGTGTGGGATAAGGCTCTAAACTTCTAAACTGTCCCCTGCAGATGGCAAAGGCTGGCTTCATCCACTGTCCGAGTGCAAATGAACCAGATGTGGCAAAATGTTTCTTTTGCTTGTTAGAGCTGGAGGGCTGGGAACCAAATGATGACCCATGGTAAGCACAGACGTAACAATGCTCTTGAAGTATCTCTCCAAAGTTCTTTGGTAATTTGACAGTGAGTTAATGTCGTTGTCGGTTTCCACCAGGACAGTTCACAAAACTGGAAGTTTGTCTTGCCCAGTAACTGTGAAATAGTTCAACTAGCTTTTATCTGAGATCCACTGAAATCTGTTTCGTGTTTTCTGTATGATACTGTTTCTGCTGATAGACAGCACAAGTACTGAAGAGACCTGCCTGTCCAGATCTCTTCGTCTCCTGAAATGTAACTTTCACGGGTTTAACCTCTGTTCTTATTCTGGGTTTATATTGCAGGGAGGAACACAGCAAACGTCACACCTGTGACTTTTTATCCCTTCCCAAGCACTTTGATGAGCTGACAATGGAGGAGTACTACATGCTGGAGATGACACGGCTCAGAACTTTCATTGTAAGTGTTAACCACATAATCTGAAATTCAAAGCTAGAATGTAAACAAGAACTTCTCTTGATAAGATTTCCAAGCATCAGCGAGGAGTGGTTGTCTAAGGCCTGAACATGACTTATTCTGAAGTAATGATTTATGTGCATTATTGGCTAAGAAACCTGCACCTAAGCACTTCTCAGTGTAGTTTGTCTGGCTTTGAAGGCAAACCTGTTTCCTTTAGCAGTGTTTTTCCAACAACTTATTACAGCAGAAAAAAAAAAAATATAGGGTGCAATAATCAAAGCAGAAAACTCAACAATGAGCAGCTCTATCCTTTTCAGGAAGGATGAACAACATATGTGAAAAGACAAAATTTGATCAGATCATTGCTTCACATGTCCAGTTTTACATATAAATCTGCCTAATTAAACTTTAAAGCCCATTTCAAATACTTTACTCCTCCCCACTTCTGGGGTTTCATGCCGTGGTGTTGACATGTAAAAAAGCACACAACTGAGCTGCTCAGTTGATCAAGATCAGCTGATCTTTGATATATGAACCCTGATTCTATGGATAGTAAGAATCAAGTGAACCAAGATCCCTGATGAGACACAGTAAAAGGTTCTGCATATTATGTCTTGGTGGGTTTGCACAAATAAAATCTTTGCCTTGCTAATAATTTTCTATATTAAATATATACCTGGTGACTGTCAAGGTTAGGTATTTCAGGTCACTGTGCAACAGATTAAACTACAAAAACATAGGATCCTGTGGCACAGTGGGACCAGGGATATCTTAGAAGGTGGACTAAGAGTGAGGAGGCGATTTTACCTAACTTGAACAGTGAATGATTTAGAGCTATGTTTCAAGATACAAAAGGGGTCTTGGCCATAGTATGGCTTTATTTCTAAGTATAGTATATAAAAAAATTTGAAGCAGCAGCAGCTTCAGGTGGGGACACTTAGCCCCCAAGGATCCTGTCACCTATAGCTGGGAGGGCTGTGCACTAGGCTGACCAGGGTATGAGTGCTACTGTGAAGCACTCATACCCGAATGCAGCCTGAGGAGGGGGATTGGAATGTGGCTGAACTACACAGTTAAAGTGCTCAGTTGAAAGGCTCAATCTCTTGCTTTGATTCAAGTGCAAAGTTGGCAGGCGCACAATAAACTCTTTTCAAGAAGAAGTCGAGGCAACGAGGCAGCGGCTCGTGGATTACTTTGGCTCCAGACCCCAGCTCCCAGCACCGCTGCCTCTCGGGGATGAGCCAGCAGCCCAGCAGCCAGGAGGCTCAACTTCCAGGCAAAACGAGCCCAGGACAAGTGAAGTCTGACTCTGAAAGTGTCTCTTAACTCGGTGCAAACGTTCCTCTCTTTATCGGAGTGTGACTCTAAAGCTGAACAGGTGTGTTGAGGAAGTGTGTGTAGGGAACTGCTCTCAGCCTCTCTGGATCAGAGGAGTGAGTAGAGACTGTTGTGGCCTGTCTTTCCCGGTGTGCTTTCTTGGTGTGGCTAGGTGGGGAACTAAGCGTAGTCCCAGTACCCTGCCAGGGTATGAAAAATGTCTGAGCAAGTACTTTTACTCTGGTTTTTAGCAAGCTGACTTTGTTTTTGAATAAAGATTCACAACTGAGAGTACTTTCCGTGGTCTGTGTTAAAACCTTATACCTAGGCAGACTCAAATCAGAACAGTTCTGCTTCAAAACAGTTTCCAGTGAACAAAATGGATCTGTGTGCCTGCAACAATTGCTTTAAGCACCTGCATTATCTACACTCCTGCTTACCACTAAGTTTTCTTTCTAGATCAGATAAAATTGACACAGATAATGGCATCCAGCAAAAACACAGGTGTACTGAATGAGGGCGGTCACCAGGTGTGTAAGACAGGCTCAAGGAAGAGCTCTGGGGATGTTGGTGTGCAACTGAAACAACAAAAGCTAAACCCCTACTATTCCATTTTTAATTCATTACCATTTCAAACTTACTGGGGTTCTTTTAAAATCTTATTAATTCCTGTTTTCCTTTATGAGAGACTGTTGTAGAATAAAAATGCATGCTTGCAAATATTTTTGGTTTTTAAGGTGCAGACAGACCTTTCTCAGTAAGGTGAAAGTTTTGTACATACTTTGTCAGGTCTCAGAAAGCGAATGAACAGCAGCTTTTGGAACTCCTCTGACCTGTCTTTCCACTCTGCAGGAAAATCCTCATGCTGGGGATCCTAAAGACATGTATTTCAACATTCTTTAAAGCATTTACGAATTCTCTGTCTTGAGAGGAAATTATCCCTTGACACATCAATCCATGAAGTATTTGTTCTTAAGTTACAGAAATGGGGTTGACGTGCTTAAAGCTTTTTAAAAAAACCCTTTAAATATACCTTACTCTAAGAAGCTTCTCGTATAGCACAGGACTATTGTCTTTTAAAGACTTAGAGTAATTTTTAAGTTCAAGTTCTTCTCCAGAAAGTGAAGAAGAAATGATGTGGCGGGAAACATGAGCATTCATTTTAGCTCTCTCTGTCTGTTAGAACTATTCTAGTGCCAGTCTTTAATGTTACAATGGTAACATGTAATCAATGACAATCACATTATAGTATTACAAGGTAACTATGAGGTGGGCTGCAGCTGAATGCAGAAAATGGTGGCAGAAAAACAAGAATGAGAAAATTAAAGTCAAGCAAAGCACCAGAGAGCTTGGTCTGTAAATGGCCTATGACCAACCCAGCTGTTCTGTTGTTACTGCAGCTTCCAGAGTGGGAGCAGCAGTTGGCGTGTGCTGTGTTAATTTTGGATTAGCCTGACAACAGAGTATTCTTGAGTATTCACACGAAAGTGAGACTATTCGAGCTACACCAGTGATGATGAAAAATGCTTTCACCCAACAACTAAAAGGTACTTCTTAAAAAACTTCTGCATGAGGACAGTCATAGATACTGCCATTTCTTTTGATGTGCTGTGCAAGGGTCAGTAACTGTTCTCAGCTTTGGTGTTACTGTTTATGAGATTCTTTAGCAGTTAACAGTGAATGTCAGTGAGTCTACAGATCAGCACTTACATGAAGGACTTTCTCTTTATTCCAGTTTGGCTGTGTGAATGCACACATAGCTGTCCCACACCTCTTGGATCGTTACTGCTGAAAGTCAGCACCTTTCACTTATTTTAGCTATAGATTTAAAAAAGCTACAATCCCAGTATGCATAATGAATTAGTCCCCTCCCTCAGTCTCTTTCGAATGTCATCATTTCTCTGTTCATTTTCCAAGTGACTATTTCCCAAAGAAGAACTAAAGCCCCCAACTTGCTGGGGGGTTTTGGGGTTTTTTTGTTTGGTTTTTCTGGTAAACACCCAAAGAAAGCTTAATTTTCACTATTTGCCCCTTTCCTGCAATCTGGTCAGGTGAAGGAGCTAGCGCTGCTTAGTTCCTTTAATGTTTCTCATTGTACACTTTTATGAGCATTTCCAACCAAAACTCCAAAGTCTTTCTGCATACTTCAGGCCATTTCTTTAATTGGAAAGATTTTCTGAAGCCTTAATATTTACAATTTTTTAAAATGGGTCTGAGAAGTCCTGGGTCATTTGACTCAGTATTGGTGATAGAATTTCATCATTTAACTTAACAGTAAGAAAAGTGAATTGGCAAAAGTGGACAGTGTTATCTGAACATGAAAGTGGTTATGGTCAGATATGGAGTGTAAGATAGAAGGATAACTATTTATTGTCTGAATACCTTGAACACCTCAGCCAAAATAGGATGAAGTCCATTCAGGTGGTTTGAAATGCAGTGTAAGAATTTGCACAAACTACTTCAAATACTTTTTTTGAGGTAGAAAAAAGATGTGGATAAGTTCTGTAGTCTTTTCCCAATTCCCTAGGCCACCAATCCCTCTGCAAAGAGCTACTCAGAAGATCATTCCTGTATTTCAGGCGTGGTGATTATTCTGAAACCTAATTGTGACCTATTATAATTAAAAAGTGGAAAGCTTTTGACAGAAGATCAAGAATGAGAGCAAGCTCTCAATCAAACTATGTTGTTTGATCTGTGTCTCCTTTTCAGTCTTGTATTTCAATCTATTTCTGTTTACTTCCATTCAAGAAACAGATAATTTTTAATATTATTACTGGGTTATTATTAGCATTAAGTCCTTTCATAGTTATAACTCCTCATCAGTTCAATGGATGTACATACAATTTATGCACAAAATACTGACACAAAGATGACTATGGGACAAAATGTAAATTTTTTTCAAGTTACGAAAGTAACATGGTTTGCATGAGAAAAGAATGGTTAAAAAAATCTCAGCACAGAGCCTGTTGTAAAAAAAATCTGACCAGTGAAGATAGGCCAAGCCAAACAGTGCTATGTGAGTTATTCATTCACAGAGAACTTTCTGTGAGGCTGCCTATCTCTGCCTTCATTGGGTAAAATCATCAAAAGGGGCTTACACCAAGCATTCCCTAGGAATGATTTGGTGTAATCCACACTGGCAGCTGGGATTCAGGTTCTGTGTCTTCATATTTCTGCTGACAGACAGGTTCTGAATCAAAGTGAGTTATTTATTGCTTACTTTAATTTCGGCACACAGGGATACAGGTGGTTTTTTGAGATGTAAAATAGTAAGATTTAAAGTCAAAGAGTTAGATTTATAACACAGACTGCCTTGGTGGTAAAGGTTACCTCAGAGGTACATTCAAATCTGATCCCAAAATACTAAGTTCTGACTTAAAGGATTACTAGCAATATCTTTAATTTATCAGTTCTGCTAAACTTAGGCTGCTCGGACCTTTCCCTGTCCCTAACTCCACTACAGATAAAAAAGCCTAAGGTAGCTTTTGCATGTGAGGTGATTATTGCATTAAGGCTTGTAAATACTTTTATTAAAAAGGTGACTAAATAGCACCAGGAGATCCAGACTGGAAAAAGTGATAAAAGTAATTAATTAAATAAATTCCTGACTGGATGAAAGAATGACAGAATTGCAAGGTGAAGTATTAGACATGAGAAATGTCAACACTTGTAAGGTGATACCAGTCACCCAGCAGCGTAAAAAAAATTGTTGGCAGGAGAGGAGGAATAAACAAATACCAGAAATTCTTCCCAGGTTTTAACCAAGGAATCATTTTGAAATTAAAACAGAGTCACACATTTATTTTCAAAATTATCACGTTAACAGATGTTTCAGCAAGATAATGTGGATTTCCCAGCTTAGTTGTAATATAAAAGCAGAATTCAGGAAGAGACTCAGTGGTGGAGTCTCCAAGGCAAATGCAGATACTCCTGACTGCTTAAAAGTCTGTTTGATAAAAGTGGCTCTAGGACAGGATCAAGTTCTTCTCCAATATTATCTGGTAGCACTTCAAAATAACATCAGAATTAGCAGGAACTTGTTGGCGTTTATGCTGCTGATTGACTGTTCTTTATAACATGGTATGGATAATATGTGTTTAGAGTGTGAAAACAATAAAAATATTAATTGAACAATGGGTAGAGATGAGAAGAGTATTCAGCTGATTGAAAAATGAATCAAGGGAATGTACTTGTAATTTTTTATCTAATATAAATTTGCAAAAAAGCAACTAAAATGCTATCACTATTACTGCTGCCAATGGCTGAGAGCAGTAGTTTAAGGACTACCATTTTTAAAAAGGGAAACAGCAACAAACTAAATGCCACAGAAATCATTTTCAGTAAGTAAGTCTGAACTAAATTCAATTTTTACCATAAGCATATGAGATTGTCAAAATCGAGAAAGAAATAGTGTAAAATAAACAATCCATCCCTTTACTTGTAGTCAAGTTAGTAGCCTTTGAAAAATAGCTGGAGTTGTACCTGTGTATTTCATTAATTTATTTCTCTTTGGAGGAAACAAGACTACATGCAATCAAGATGCTACAGTGAACATAAGAATCTTTAATGATTCCAGCCTAGCAATCTGGTACTTGTACTCTTGAAAAGACAAATAAAAACAACATTACTTTTTAGAAATAGTATTATCCTAATATGAAAAATAAGAATGGCAATTCTCATAAAGCAATTAAATATTTAAATTAAAGTGGGTATTATATTGTGCTAAGAAGTCTCTTAGTATAGTATTCAGTATAACCTGGAGTGAGAACTTCAATTACTATAGCACTCACTTGATTCAAAACACTGGGGGGAAAAAACAAATCTGTTTTCCTTGAGAATATTGGGTAGTCACTAGTTTCATTTTTTAGCTAATTGTGCCCCCTCCAGGTCCTTCTGTAATTTACACTTTCATTAGTCATCAACCTTCCAGGATTGCCCAACTGAATGCACTTTTCCAGTGTTGTAATAAATTGAGGGTCACTGAGTTTGATTATATGCAAACTATTGGTTTTTTCCATGTTCTTTATTCATTTGTTTGTTTGATAGCTCCCTAAGGAGCCATCATCAGAGGCCATCTTCTTGCATTGCTGGAGGGAAAAACACAAACTTTCAAAATTGAAATATAAGCTCTTCAAATGTTTACCTCAAAGTACTTCTTAAGGCAATTTATTCCCTTTTGTCATTACTGCAAAAGCACGTCTATATGAAATCATAGCAGGCACATACTCGGTATAATCCCTGATGAATTTAAGAGGAGATAGATCAATCTTAAAGTTCTTTGTTTACAAAAACCAATTTTCCTCCTTCCAAGAATCTACTTAGAATACATTTCTTACTTCATAGGAAGTTTAATTGCATTTAAGTTTGTATTTAATTCAAAATAATAATATCACTCTGAAATTCTGAATTTTTTAACAGCTTTACTACAGTTATATGCATAAAGTGAGTAAAAAAACTTGAAAACAAAGGGAATTTTCCACTAATGAAAATGGATATTGTGGAAGAAAGCACAAATTTAGGAGAGGAAGTTTTGGCAGAGAAATGTACCATGAATGGCAGTAGCCTGAGATTATATAGAGGTTCCTTCTCTGTCATGGACCAGAAACTGTACTTGGGAGTGACCAATCAGCAGCTGAAGGAGGATGCCTTTCTTCCTGCTTTTAGAATGGTTTAGGAAAACATCTGAAAGGGACCCTGTCCAGCCTACCCACAAGAGAAGAAAGCTTTCACAGGTAAAATTCATTCAAAGATGCAGGAAATACATTTGTAACCCACCAGCATAGCATGATATTAAGAAAGTTAAAGTGTGAGCTTTGTAAAGTTACAAGGATTTTGAGTAATTTGATAAACACAGGTAAGGGAAAATTTGGGAATACCATAGGTCTGGAGAAGCAAACAGAGGATTGGAAACCTGAATATCTGTCTGATGCCTTAGGTTTCACCTTTTATATTTTTCAAATTCTATATTCCTAGTGTGTAACTCTGCAGTGTCCTGTAGCCTGTGAGCTGCTGCTCTCTCATGCTGAGACAGACATAACAAAGCCTCTCCAGGCTGCTCTCCAAGGACACTCAGACTGTTCTATGCCCAAAATGTGTAAACCAGCATCTTGAGAAGGGGGGCAAGCTGAGGGGAAATTACATCATTAACTAAAGTTTAATTGGTGAATTTATGCTGATATGCAAATGGACCAAACCTATAAAAGTGTGAAGAACTCGTGACTCGGGGTCCATCTTGGGTGCAGCCTTTGGCCTGCCCAGGGTGTGCCTCTGAAGGCCTTTCAAATAAATATCCACCTTTATTCCCTTACTCCTGTCTAGTCTCTGTTTCTGGGTTGGCCTCTTTAGGCATCATGGCAGATGAGGCAGTAGCATCAGCAGTGGTAGAGAGACAATCTCAACCTCACAGTACATAGCAGTGTTCAGTGGTGGGTTAAAAATGTGCTGGAAGAATTGCTGAGCTCCCAAAGTTCTAGGTGGCTCGGTCACTTCTGGAGACCCAAAGGGAGACCCAAGGGAGATGGAGCCGGGTTACATTTTAAACACAGGCTGATACCAGGTGATACAGCAATTGCAAACTGTAACTGAACACAAGAAACCTGCACCTTAATCACCGTCTAGACCAGACCATATTTATGTAATTTGTCCATAATAATTTTATTCATTCTTATTTTAAAACAGGAATTTAGCATTTGAGAAAAGCTCAGCTAAAACCTGCATTATTTCTTTCCCTACTTCAAAGTTTCAGTCACATATTATTTTCAGCATATCCCACTTCAGACTTACTATTTGAATAATTAAAGAATAGTTCTCTAATACCAGCCAAACACACAGAGCTTTCATCATCTATAAAATCCTTCTTTATTGATGGGAATGCATAAGCAGTCACTGTGTATGTTTGCAAATTATCCTTGGACTGCTCACTAAGTCTGCTTTTTAAAAAATTTTTTGTTACAAAAAGCTTGAGTTGCATTTTATACCCTTCCTGTGGTCCTAATATCCAGCCATAAACTCATAACTACAGGCATAATATGTACCATCAATTTGAGGTAGATTCTATCTCACCTTTCAAAATTAAAAGCTATCATTATTTAGCTTTAAAATGCTAATCATCTTTCCATTAGTTCAAAAAGAATTTTGATCAAAGCTGTATAAAAATGAAATGGAGGATGAACTGTACAACTGTTGAATTCATTAACATTTGTCGACTGTTTAGCCTGACTGATTGAATTATTAATACAGTAATTACTTGAAAAAAGTTACATATACAACAATAATCCCAGCATACATCCTCTAATTTCAACAAGTAGTTTTGCTTCCAGAAGTACAACCAATGCCCTATATCTATAGTTTTTCTAGTGCCAAAGTAAGTGCATTGAAGGAAAAATGATAATATCCAAATTCTATATTCAAATGAAAGACATAGATTTTTTTTTCTCTTAATTTTTAGCAATTTTTGTTAACCTGGACCTGATTTTCAAAATAAATAGATATTAAGTTCTTCAGCTGAATTCAGTGGCAGGTTTTGGTGTTCAAAAACATTCAAAGTCCGGGTAATCTTTGACTACCATGTCAAAATTTTTCTGTATTCTGAATTTCTGTTTATTTCACTAGGAGTTACAGGCACAAATCACAGAATCATAGAATGACCTGAGTTGGAAGGGATCTTAAAGATCATCCAGTTCCTATCCCCTGCCATGGGCAGGGACACCTTCCACTAGACCAGGTTGCTCAGGGCCCCATCCAACCTGGCCTTGGACACTTCCAGGGATGGGGCAATAACACAACATCTGCAGTGACTGAGCAGCTGCTGTCTGGAGCTGGTGTTGCTTTAGAGAAGAAAATCAACCAAAGGAGTCCATGTTTTGCACAGCAAGTACTGTGCAGTAGAAGAAAAGAAGAATATTCCCCTTATAAACAAAACTCAAAAGCCTACAACAATACAGTTTCGGTTCCGCTTATTAATTTTATTAAAACATAATTTAAAAGTATATTTATATGAAAAGAAAAATTAATGAAATTTAGATTATTAAAAAAACAGAGGGGCAAAATCTCTGTACATATCACTTGCCTCTAGCTCGATGTAAAGACTGCTAGGTAAGCTGCAATTCCTGGTGCGGTAAGTGTATTCCAGTCAAGTTGAGCTACTGTATTCCCAGCTCCAAAGCAGTCTCATGCCAGCGAGTTTTCTCACCCCTAAGGCCACCATTCAATTGTTCTGCTTTTTGCAGTTTTTTGCTGCATAAGTCAACATCAGAATAGAAAAAAACTGCTGATTTTATTACAAAATCGTTTTAGAAACATTTCACAATGTTAATCTGTTTGAATGTCAAAACATCACAGATTATTTTCCTATGCAGATGTTTTCTTAAGTAATTTCAACAAACAGAAAGAAAACACCTTGTTCTAGTGGAAATTTTTAAAGAACAAAAACTACTATCAGGACCAGCACACCACAGTCTATTCAGTTATGTTTTCACCCAAATAAAGGAAGAAGACCAGTATAAAATATGCAATGTGAAATAGCTCTCTGTGACTTACAGGAAATATTAACAGTCAAGGAAATGATGTACAAGAGAAACAATAACCCCTTAAAGAGATCACTGTCTCATAAAAGTAGGTACATTCTTTTCTGCAAAAAAGATCCTTACCAATCCATAATCAGCATTTATGCTGTCAGTTTCTAACTAAGCCATCTTTCCAGGCATGTTTACAATCTACAAAAAACATGCTTCAACAGGAATTCAACCCATCTCTTAGAATGCTGCACTCTCTGGTACAGACACATTTCAGACACAGGGCAGGAGGAAAATGATGCCAGCTCTTGCTGCAGTCACCATCCTCTCTCTCTTCTGGTAACTTTAGCAGTCAGTTTACACCACAGTAACGAAGTGCTTGGTGTAGTTTAGCCCTCCCCTCTACTTCCAAACCAAACCAGAGTGCACAAGAAACACACAAAGAGTTAACTTTAACTACAGACAAGATTTAAGTCTCCATTTCAAATTCTGGTTTTATTTTTCTAAAAGAAGCTCAAGATGATATACCACAACTATTAAAAAAATGCCCAAAATCATCTTCTAAACGTTGCTTATTTTTGCCCATATAATCAGCTGCTTAGCAGTCAGCAACAGGATTTACCCAAAACAGTCTCAAAACTGCATTAGCACAGAAGAGAAAATAAACTTTAAAACTTTTAATGTACTAACTTGCAAGTTAAGAGATGAATCTGAGCTCTTGGTAAAATCATTAAAAATTTATCTCCTCACAAGAAAGCAGATATAAGTGAGGATGTGGGAGAGGGGTATCAGCTGGTAAATTAATAACATCTACATTTTCTTTTACTTTAAAGCATTTCTTTCCAATCCTTTCTGCACTTTTAAGACCATTACACCAAAGTAGAAAGATTGTTATCTGAAAGTATAGCTTGCTCCACATATTGGCAGTTAAAAGGGAAATATAATTTGATAAAGAAACAAATTTTAAATAACTTCTCTGGCTATCAGCAGAACTATAGTTCATCTTTTGCATCATACACCTGATTTTCCAAGTCAGTTTTCTCTTGTTTCTTGGATTCCAGTGTCTGCTGGAATACAGCAAATTTGTCTTGAACATCCCTCAGGTCTGTTTTTTCCTTTCTTAGACCATCCATAGAAATCCTTAACTTTCCTTGAGCTCAATTCAACTTTAGCTTTTTGGGTGCAATGTTTGTGTGACTGTAAATAAAGACAAAAAATAAATTAAACATCTGAAAGATACACCCTTCACTGCAGGGTCTTT